>LQNS02277097.1:18040038-18061749 GCA_001587735.2 Parhyale hawaiensis
GATATTTGCTCAAAAGTATACAGATTGTCTCAAAGTCAGATCAAGAAAATGCGCGCTGAGTCTCCAGCTCAGGATAGAAAAATCTGATAACGCCTTACTCAAGGTGATCCGTAACGGGGCTGGTTACAAACTATCTAACATGTATAGCCGATGGCGGAGCATACTCTTTCCGAGCAGGGGCCAAACAATGGGCCGCAATGCAGTGTAGTTAATAATGATAGTATTAACTGATCTTAGTTTCTAATGCAACTTTAGTATTAAGCTGTTTCCTGTGTACCATTCCATATGTGTACCTAATAAAGCATATTATTATTATTATTATTATATTTAATACATTGGGACGGGCTGACAATGAATTTTTACTGGATGCAAACATGACACTTCTACTAAATAAAAGCAGAACCATTCTGCATCATAAGTACCTATGACCACCGTTGAAGTCAGGATTCAGATTTACGTGATACAGTACTTGTAATTACCTACTTTTAGGTAATGCATACACTTACTGAAAAAAGTTTTCAATCTTTCAATATCGTCTTAGTTGATGCTGCTTGAGAACCACTTCGTGTAGGGCCACAAAAGTAGGCAGAGCGCTAAGAAATAAGGTGCCCTACGGTTAACTTTTTTGTGCAAAATCGGTAGGCTGAGAGACGCTTGTGGATTTTGAAGGTTGTTCAGTTTTACATAAACACTGAAAGTTGTCTTTGTACAGTTTCCAACCGCTCCGCTGCAGTAGAGAAAACTGCACTGTGAATGAATGCCGCAGACTCCTCAGCAACGTCACTGGGTGGCAGCGAACAGACTTCCACAGCCTCAAACAATCTTGTACGGCTGCTGCGTCACGGAAGGAAAAAACGTTTCTTCTATCTATGACGTCACGGAGAAGTGTAATTCTTGCCAAAAAGCGCTAGAATTTATTCTCCAACAAGCGCTCTTTGGCAACTACCAAGCTCTCTATAAAACACGAGGCCGCACCTCAGGTCACTCATTCACAAGGCAACTTTACAGCTGTGGTTGGCAGCGGTCTCATGAGACGGAGTTTCGATATTGATGTATGATTCTAATTAGTTACTGACACCAATACGCAAGCTGAGTGCTCCGCCCTCTACAATCAACAGATAGCACGTTATTTTATAAAGGATACAACGCAAAGCGTGCCCAGCATTTCTACGCAATCCGCCAGCAACTTCTCCACGATGTGCTTCTCATGCAGCGTCAACAAATTTGACAAAACTTCCTTGCAGTTCTACAAACATCTCAAAAATGAAAATTTAGTCAGTAAGTGTCTGCACCAGCGAAGGCTTCTTCACTGATAAAATTACGTAGATTTTTGTTCTGTTTCCTTAGTTAATTATACCCTAGAGTAACAAAAAGTGCCCTTATTAAACAATGGGGCCTAATATAATACCTCGGTCAAAATACGTTGAGAACAACTTAGTGTGCGATGCACATATAGGCGTCTTATCATATATATAAATGGATTGAAAGTCTACTTCATCGTTTCACTATGAACTCATCAATGCCGTGCTTTGACTCGTGAATTATTTGACTGAAGAACTCCTTAGATGTACGCTAAACAACCAAAGACACGTCATGTATCGGAATAACTTCTAACTTATTGCTTCTCTCATTGCAGATGACCCGCATCGCCGAGGCGTGTGCGACGATTGGGTGCACTACTGGAAACAAAGAGACTGTAGCACTTCTCACCCTAACCCACCCACCGCACCAGTGTACCACCGTGAAGTGCTGTACCAACCTATTACCTACAATAGCATCGATGTGCCCGAAGTTCTTTACCAAACTTGAGAGGTTCATGCAGCTCCGTGGCTGGTCAAATGAAACACGCTGGGTATTCGTCCACAGAGACGAAGAGTCGTGAATCGAAGAACAAGTTCATAGTGACTCCGCAGACCGTCCACATGCCGTTCATATTTCCTTTAGCAGAGTTTCTAACCTGTTGATTCGAGACGAATTGTTGGGTACGTGCGTCCTTGCGCGAATGAAGAGCAACTCAGCATATCTGCACATGTCACTTATTGAGCCCCTGTTAGAATTTCGAGTTCGTTCACGGATATTCTTTTCATGAAGCAGGCAAATATGATTTATATTTTGGTTAATATCTAATAGGAATGTTATTCAGTATTAATATTTAGATGTGAGTATTGGTATATTTATTTTGTATAGGTAATAGTGTCTGTACAAACAGGAATATTCAAAGTTATTGCCGCAGTTAAGCTTATAGGCTAGCACCATCCCATTATCAGTAAGTATCTAAATGGTGTGACATCTCACAGTTGCTGATAGGATAGTACGGCGAGGGAGGCCAAATTGGCTCTCAACACTGATTGCTTCACCTGCTCATTCCACTACCAGATCTTTAAAATTCTAAAATTAAGGCAACAAGATAACCTCATTAGGTGAGTCCACTGTGGGCGAGATACTAAATGATGATCATTATTAAGTTAGAACTATTGTGAAAGTTATAGGGGAATGATATAACTCTCATGAGAATTAAATATACTAAATTACATCAGGTGCAATTATTAATATGTTCAATCCTTTTATCTGGTAGAGTCACTGACTGACAGACCCTGATGCAAGCAAGATCATTTTTTTTATCTCTAGGCTACTCTCAATTTATGACAACTCCATATAAGCTGCCGCCCGAATCCCGAGTTATAAATCATCCAACGTCACTGATGCCGCAGTCGTTGCCAGATACTTCAAGAGGAGAAATTTGAAGCAAATCAGCCGACACTTTTACTTTAATCCGTTGGTTTCTCACTCGAAAATTTAATTTGGCAGTTGTACATCACCGAAATTAGTTGAATGTTTTCCGTGATATTCATAAAAGTTTCTGTTAATTTGATGAAGATTCGCCCGTACAGTTTCATGTGGGTATCTTTAGTGATAGATGCTGCAATGATTGTTCAGAGCACGGAGTTGCATTAAACTTTATCAAGTTGATACAACACTCAAAAATAGGCAAATGTAGCTGCTGATAGATCCAAATAACGGAAACGAACATAAATAATATCAGAAAGAGCACTGTGAGAGCGAATACCTTCGCCAAGCAACATAATGTTGAAAAAAAAAAAATGAAACTGGTAATCAGACTAGTTCTTATCACCACTGAAATTTGGTCATCTGTGTCTCTTGACAATAGTAACAACAGTTTCTGTAATTTTCTTGAAGATCCGTCAGTAACTTTGTCAGTTACGTACTGAAAAACATTTTTATAAGCGTTACTCCCACTCACTAACGGACTAACCTACAATATCATCACCGGAATTTGGACAAAGCTATTTGTTTTTTTTAGCTATTTATCATTTCTAACAAATCCCACATATAGGTTAAGGATCCGTTCTTAATTTTTTGAGTTATGTTGCTGACAACATAAATAAAAACAAAGATAGAGACAAACGAACGGTAAAACAGACCAACACAAAACTTTGATAATTACCTCCTAACAATATTCCCAAATCCTGTAAATTTCGTAAAGATCCCTCCATTAAGTTTTGAGTGATGCTACCAAGGCAGAAAAAAAACACACACAAGCATGGTTGAACGGATCTTCACCAAAAGTCACGCATCTAGCTGTTCCTTGTAGCATACCTTTCTCTTCAAGTTTCGCAAAGAACCATCCATAATACGGTTGCCTACTTGGAGACATATTTTTCCGTGCATTAAACGATAGTAAACATTTATTTTGATGATAATTCATAAGGAAGACACGCAAATTATGATTCGGTAACGAAATTGAAGTCACACGGCTTGATTAAAATTACACAATATAATATAGCGTTGTATAGATAATAATAATAGATCTAAAGTATATACCGCGCAATATGTAATTGCAAACATTTATCTTGACGATAAGTTCACAAGAAACACTGCTTAAAATGTGGCCAGCATCTCCCCGTAGACCAAGCAGGTCACAAACATTGTTACGCAGTTTAAATGTAACACAATTAGCGTCGTATCACCCGGTTTATTATAAAATTTGTGTGCCGGCTAAGCATATCTTAGTCTACCCCATCTCTTACTCGCTAACCTAATACCTTCTTTTCAATTTTTATTCACGATAAAACTAAAGTTTCATTTAATTTTGCTGCCGTACTTCGCACTATCCATCTTTTTCTAAGCCCAATCATTCCCCATCGCACTTATTCAATGCTTACCGATGCCCATTTTCCCCGAGTGTTGCGTGACTGTGGTGCAATCTTTTCAATGATCTCCTAAATGAATGATTGAGCTGCAAACGCTGCCGGCCCAGGTCGCAGCCGAAAAATCACTTATTCGATGAAACTAATGCTGCACTAATGCGCATATTGAAAGATGACCCTATTGATATAACCTCACACTGAAGACTGTATTCGTTTCGTTCCTAGAGAGGAGGCCACCCCCACGAACTTGGAGTATATTTGATGCATTCGCGCAGTGCAAAGCACCATTGTTAAAGTGCCACTACAACTGGCTGCCGTTCATTAAAGTCCACAATATTTGGTGGAATATCGGGCCCAATTCAATGGCGAGGTCAAATTATGATGATAAAAATTTTGATGAAGTTTACGATGTACCCTGGGTCATATTGAAGGTCCGCTGGTTGCTAACTGCGCGGGTTATTACCGATGAAGCACTCATTCTTTGGATGAATTCCGGGCCCAATAATTTGTAAGAGAGGACCAAATCTCGATGTTGTCGAAAACAAAGATTCGTGGCACAGTGCCAACTATCGAAGAGTCTCATAAGGTGCCCAATAGAAGAGAGGTGACGGGTCAAATGGCCCAATGAATTCATTTCTAATTCCATTTTCGAAAATTCATCAAGACAATCATGTTAGATTTTTACATGTTGTCGTAAATTAATGGGTGAATTAATGTAGATGATTGAGCAAAACGCCTTTGCAAGGCGTAGCACAATGCATCACCCAAAACTGGGTAGAGCTCTGTTTCAACTAAATTTTCACACCACACTGTATATCACCACTTGAGCTGGGTCCGCAAGTACCGGAGCTGATAATAGGTGCAAAGACGAGCACCAAGCCTAAACTGACCTGAAAAATCCTTTCCTAATCCCAGTCGAACGCTGTCACTCAGATCATCCCAAAATTTTCCCTAACCAATCTCAGTTTAACATCCTGAGTTTCGCTTCCTCGGCTCATCCCCTTCATATCCACATTTAAGTATATATTAGGACCAACAATCGTGTTGCTCCAGCCAATGGTATACGCATGATGCTTAATCTATTTTTAAGAGGCTGCCCCACTAGGTAGTTTAGCCCTTATTGGATGCTTCCTGATTTAAAAAAATAAACTCTGACTACATTTGATCTGTTTCGCGCTTCTTAACCACGAAGAGAACATAAAAAAAACTGAAACATGATCTCTCACTAAAATATAAGTTACAGGCAGCTACGTTGTTACTTTCATGCACCATTTGTTTTACGAATAGAGCAACCCTATCTTAGTTCACGTCTGCATCTTTCTGGTTCGAAACAATTAATGTCAAATCGAAGCTGTCTAAAAACCTCGCCTGCGCCTGGCATCTTCTCTAAGAGATAGTTCTGGTGGGCCACCTGTTTCTAGTTTAATTTCCTTAGCCGCAAAATCGGCGATACGTCAATAATTATTGTCACTGTCCAGTAGAGCGAAGCCTCACATAGTAAACATGACACCGTCTCCCTCGAGCTTTGCGGCCCTCTGGTGCGGTCGTCTCATTAGTTAGCGTTCCTTGTTCCACAACAGCGTCGAGTGGGCTGAATTCGTAAACAAAATTTATCCCCAATTTGTTCGCCAACTGAGTAATTATATAAGATAGAAATGTTGTAGCAAAAGACTGTGTAAATTATGATTATTTTTATGCTCGGAAATTAATTAATCACGCAGTAGTTAATAAACCAATTAAATTGAACGACCTATCATTCACACGTATATATGTATCACGATATCCTAACACTGTGTAAGCAAAGGTTTTTCATATTTTGCTTCTTTTCAAAACCCACAAAATGTATTTAATCGAAGGAAGTAATCAGAGATGATAATCGGTACTTGGAATGGATTCGAGTTGTAGACATGTCCTCAGCAGCGTTATTACTGAACTGCTCCAAGGCTCCCAAGGGCATGTACGTTCGACTGTTCGTTAAAGTTATGACTTCGAGGTTAGACTTGTCCGAAACTTTAGACAGAAACTTTGGATATGTTGCTTGTGAATGTGTTGCAGGTGTTTGAAACAGCCACGTGATTACGTTGAGAACACTCAAACTCAAAACTCCATGTTTCAGAGTGTGATTCAATATCTAATAGTCTCATTATATAGCTTAAGGGTAGCCGCATGAGCGTCAATGCTTGAAACTCAGTTCAGCAGGTCGAAGCCTGTGCACCTACGTGAAGGTTGAAGCAAGTCAACATTGTAAGTAATTCGCTGTACATCTCTGTGCAGCTCACTATACATGTAATTATTGTAAGAAGAGAACCTACAGAAGAATCGCAAAAGTCTACAAGCGTGTCTTCTCATTCTCCTTCTCGCGACGAATGCCGCGACACCTCCTATTCAATCACTTGTTTGTGAAACACGCGCTGTGTTCACAAAGTGATAGTG
This sequence comes from Parhyale hawaiensis, assembly GCA_001587735.2. Lineage (NCBI taxonomy): Eukaryota > Metazoa > Arthropoda > Malacostraca > Amphipoda > Hyalidae > Parhyale > Parhyale hawaiensis. The sequence goes on from LQNS02277097.1 coordinate 18,046,641, forward strand.
AAACCATTTGGACGACTAGCAACGTTATGCGTACGTACGATTGTCGAGCAAACTCTCCTTAAGCCCAATGCAAACGAGAAGCAAAAAATGTCGAATGTGGCATTTCACCCACAAATGCTCCACCAGACTCAGCGAAGAAGTTGCCTGAAGAGCAAGTTCAGCAGGATGCGTCTATAGGCGAACCTTTTTCGTAGCTTTGGAGCAATTTAAAGCAACTTACAGTCCAGTTTTCCCTATTATCTGTTAACCACTATGGTATGTAATGTAGCTGCATGGGCTTGACACCCATCTTGATTGACTCATATTTTTTTTTACCGCTCTACCGCCGCAAGCTCAGTTACGGTTAATTGTGGCAACATTCGTTCTTCTGATTTGACGTGTGCAGGTGCCTCAGGTGGAGGCTCTTGCCACATTCATCCAATCTCTTTCAAACATGTCTCCTCGTTTTACATTCCCTATAATTCTTTCTATAGTGGTTGCATACGATATATGTCATGGATAAATTCACTCGCTGAAATTATATATGCGGCGGGTTAGATTTTTGAAGATTCACCTTCTGAGTTGTTATTTCAGAGTTGTCTAGTTATTGCTTCGTTAAGTGTCTTTTGGAAATGTATCGTTGAAGACGATTTGCATAACACAGGCTACGACTTTATTTATTTGGCCTTCTGCTTTACTGGTCGTGTATACAGCGATTTACTTGTTGTCTGGCCGCCGCCATGTGTGGTAGAGGCTACTTGTAATCTTTGGAACTATGTAAGTTCATTTTTATTTTTCCTCTCAGGACGTCTGTTCTCCGTACACGTTTTGCTTTCTTCCCTCTTCATAGTCCTACTGACGGGTTTCCCTTATATTTTTCCTCTTCTTTCCCGAGTTGCTCTTCCAACGCCCTCCTCTTGTCCTATCCTATCGGAACTAGTATGAGCGTCTCGAGTTCTGGTCCGCCTTAATAGCTGTTTCTAGAGTAATTGGTCTGATTTTCACCTAGTAGCAGTAACTCATATAGGGTCGGAGCGTCGGTTTCGGCTGCTGCCAGCTTTCTAATCTAATCCAGTTTGACCCAGTTCCACGTCTATTGACGTTCTCTCACTTTGCCTGTGGGTTCTGCTTGTCTACAAGCTCTCCTGACCTGCAGCATTCAATTATGCTGGCGCGATCAACTCCTGGCCGGACTTTGTTGTTACTATTATTGCTTTTTTTCCTCTCTCATTGGTCTCGATGATTCTGAACCATTGACTGTAGCTCATAGAGGGCTGGAGCGTAAGTCCCAGCTGTTCTTTGAGATTTACTGCCAGCTATCTATTCTACGGGAGTGGGTTCCTGTCTGTATCTGTGCACACCTTGTTCCTCCTTTCCCTCTCTTAAAACGCTTTTATCTCTGGAGGCGTGGCTAAATTCGTAGATACAATAATTCCCATTCACAGGATAGTAATGCGAGTGATAATAACTTGCCAATAGGGGGCACGCAGCTGCAGTCCATGCCGTAATGTGGTACATAAATATGAAGTACGAATTTGCCTTGCTTTATATTTTTTCGCTAAATAATCCAGATTTGTGTTGCCTTCTCCATCACTAAATTGTAGATCATTTCTATAACTAACTAAAATTTAGAGTTGCAAATATCCCTATATAACCTAAAGTAGCCGAACAGTCATCCGAGGCAACAGTTTTATTACAATTCGTTAGTTAGGCTCTCCCACTGTGGTGCTGCCCCAGTCACTTCATCTTAGCTTGAGATGACCACAGCATTTCATTCCCTTCCGCAGGTGGGACTGAGGTGTTTCGAGTTATACGTATGCGGCGCACTGCTGCCTCTGTCCTGTGATTTGAGTTCCTCTTGGAGGCGTTTCACCGGTTTGGCAGGACGTCGAATCATCAAGTCTGTTGCAGATGTCCAGCGCTTAATGTGAAACTTGATGACAGCCAGGACGTCCATTAATGCCAGACGTCCACGAACAGAAAATCCTACCGTTACTAAGAACTGAAGTCAGTCTTTTTGTGTGCGTAAATTTTTCCCTAAGAGAACCTTCGACGTTCTCCTGTAGGTGATAGAAAGTAATGTGTAACTCTACAGTGTAAGCATCAGGAGAACAATTTGTTAGCAATTCTCTGGTTTTTCATTGTAGTACGCCGTTCCACATTGCATTTAGAGTGGCTAATGGGAATGAATTGTAACTACAACTGGTAATTATTGTGGGTCATAGAAACCTGCTGATGTGTGTTTGACTGTCGCACTTTAAGCTGGGCCGTGTGCTTTGCGTTCGTTCGTCGCCTGTGCTTTGCGTTCGTTCGTCGCCTGTGCTTTGCGTTCGTTCGTCGTCTGTGCTTTGCGTTCGTTCGTCGTCTGTGCTGTGCGTTCGTTCGTCATCTGCCCCCTATGTTCGTTCGTCATCTGCCCCTTACGTTCGTTCGCCATCTGCCTCTTACGTTCGTTCGTCATCTACCCCCCTATGTTCGTTCGTCGCCTGCCCCTTACGCTCGTTCGTCGCCTGCTCCTGCGCCGTTCGTAACCGGGTCCGTTTATCGTGCTTTTGCCTTCTTTCATTGCTGGCGTGTGCTCATTCGCGGCCGGCTTACATTCATTCGTTCCTTATCCATGCCAGTATTGCACGCTGTGGTCTGATAGTTCATAGGATACCTTGACGCTATAGTTAGGTCATTGCCTCTCTGGATTCGAGTTACACGCATTTCGTACTTATCAGGCATTTGCATTTTGTTAATTCAATGCTTATAGTGCCCCTTGTCCAGTGGCAACATACTGTGTGTGGTCTTGTGCTGAACATACTTTGAGATGTCTGCGATAATTGCTCAGTCACACCACGGTAGAGTTTCCCAGTTCAATAATAGTGAACCTGTATATCGTGTTTTTTTTCTAACCCTTTCTGGAGTTAAGATGTGGATGTTAGCCAGCCCGGGGACAAATTGTCTATAGCTATTTAGGTTTGATGTGGCGCGGCCTCCCCGCAACAGTAACACCTCCGTTTCTCTTAAAACTTTACGTCAAATGGTGGCCACTGTAACTGCAGTATGGAAGAAAAGTCAACTCTAGTATGGTACAGGAATAAGAATGTACTAAGTATGACTGTTGGTATGATGGAAGTAGAGGTGGCGACCTGCTGTTCCAAGCACGGTCTCAGGCTCTCAGCTTGAATGCCCGCACCTACCGGTGGAATGAAACAGGAAGTCGTGTGTGCCAAATGTGTGACTGGGGTGAGGATGAATGTGTAGAACATTTAATCTTGGGGTGTGCAGCATATTCACAAGAACGAGAGGTGTTGATGCACGTGGTCCTGGAAGAGTGGGGTGCACAAGAACGTGTGGTGTACGAGAGAACGGGCCTGGAATGGTTGACTCGAATGCTTGGATGTGATGGAGCGGCAAGTGTGAGGATGATTAATTGAGTGTGTCAAGGAGTACCTGGCAAGGGTGTGGGGTAAGAGAGAGGTGGCTATTAGGGGTAGATGAGTTTAATACTGCTCAAGGAATTCCTGACTTACTAGGGCTCCGCAGTGTAGCACTGTTCAAGGAGTTTCCTGACTAACTAGGGATCGACAGTGTGGCACTGTTTAAGGAGTTCCTGATTTGCTAGAGCTCCACAATGAGAGCTAGCATGGCTTAAGTATTTGTAGTCTAGTTTGTTGTGTAGGGATTTATTGGTATCTATAGCTGGTGTGGATGCCTCCCTGGTCTGGCTGTCCTGCACTGGGGGTGTCTGGGCCTGGGGGGCTGCAGAGGTGAGTTGCAGTGTCTTGTATAGTTGAGTGACCCGAGCAGCTTTTGCTCCCGTGTGTTTGCTGTGACTGGCCACCCTGCGGTGGCAAAACATGTATTATTTAGAGCTATGCAGGTATATTGATTCAAAAATATGATGTTACGGGTTACACATCACACTGCTACTGGAACTGGAGCTGGAGTGTCAAAAATTTCAAATGCATATGTCTTTTGAGGTTACAACGATGATAGCCGCAGAAAACTTACATCACAAAATTCTGTTTACAATCTAAGGGATAACACAAAACTTTCAGTTGCTGAGTTCAAAACGCGTTGGGTAAAAAGCCGGTGTGTACACAAGCAATAAAATTTAATGAACTAATGTTTACAATTTCTTTCTCCAAACTTCTAAAAACGTTACCCTAGGACATTGCAGCTGCCAAAACGTTTCTCCCGCTACATGTACATTGATATGTGGTGCCAAGCTTGACAATCCGGCAATTTTGTTTGGTCGATATCAGCAAGATGTCGCTCGTTTACGCACTGCTTAAAAAGCCAATGTAGATGAGAAGCAAAAGTTTCCCTGAGAAGTAAAGTTTCTACCAGACACGGGGAAAAGTTGGCGCAGGAAAGATATCAGTTATACAGATCTTCGCCGAAGTTGTTCATCGCGTTCGGGCAATTTAAAAAAACTTACAGTCCGGATTTCCCCTGTTTTTTATCCACGTCTATGGCATGCAACACCTTCGTATTCCTAAAACCTTACTTTGCAATATTATTACTTATTAGTTTAAAATGAATTCTTCTCTTGGGCACAACAATGGTTACCAGCAGAAAACGTACCTGACAGAGTTTTGCTCAGAAGCTGCAACACAATTAGTCGTTATATATATATATATATATTGAAGAATTAGATGAAAAGCAAATTATTTAGTTGAAATTTTATTACCCACGACGCGTTTCGCTGTAACCTCAGCTCATCAGGTGGGAGGATCGAAGATGATGAAAAATATTTCGTTGACATCTTGAAAATTTTAGCGGTTATCACATAAAGATGGTATTTATGAGACCGGTTTGAGGAAAGATATAAATGACATTTTCTCTAATACAAATGTTTTGTCGTTTTTAAACTAAGTCCATCTTGTTCACTTCAGCTACAGCACTAAGTACAGACACACAGAAGTGCCGAACGCGTCGTGGGTAATAAAATTTCAACTAAATAATTTGCTTCTCATCTAATTCTTCAATATGTACGTCATTTACAACCAAAATATATACATATATATATATATATATATATACTTAAATCTTCAACGAAAATATTATCACATCTCTCATGCACTTTGTTCGCGGGTGATAAGAAACAGCAAAGCCTTTCCGGTGAAATACTACCCTCCATTACATGTAAAGCTCCACTATGTTGTAGTTGTACATTAATTATGTCTCCATTGCAATACGGCCTAGCGGTCTGGGGCTTAAACTTAAGCGAATATTACTAAAAACTATGTTAAATGTCATCATCTGTTAGCTGTAGTTTGACTATTACACCTAACGAATTAAAATCTATGGGTAAAAAGACCACGTTTCTCGATAGATAAACGCTCAAAACGGGCCGTTTTTGGCTTGATCCGTCCCTAAGTTCGACAAAGCACCCCTATTAGAAAACGCCTTCCAATGTGCTGGCCTGTGTAAGGTTAGGCGATCTAGGACTGGTTCTGCTAGCGTTCCTAAGTGTTTCTAGTGTATTTATGTTGGTTTTTAGTGTTTTTATTGTTTTTTAATGTTTAGTGCAGAAATTTTTTTTATGGTATAAGTGTTTTTTTTTAATTAGCGTCAATCTCTGATTGGCCTTACTTAGCGTCAATTTTAAATCGTATATTTCTGCTTTTCCGTAGAAATAAGCCTTTTTTTTAGCTTATTGGACGTTAGCAGAAACAGACCTGGCAAAACCTAACCTTACACGTAGGTATTCATTGGCCTGTAGGCTAATTACACGGAAAAGCGTATTTATACTATAAATTACACCTAATGCAAAAAAATTACACTTAACGAACCCTCTTACTTTTAAACCCTTCATTAGTTATATACATATACAAGTAAAAGCTACCTATACATATCTAGATATGAGTGAGAAAAACCGTCTCATAACATTACACCAATTGACGACGGACTGAGTTAAGTCTCTGCCATGCATGATAGTGACGAGATGATGATTTTGGTGCCACGCAATCTATTTGATATGCAGACAACTTACTAGCTACATCAAGTCTGGCTGTCAACTAAATGTTACACTAATGGCCCTGTAAGTTCGTTGTCATCGGTCCAGCCGCACCACCTCGTGCATGCAGAAGAACCAGTGCCAGTCGGGCACCCAAATTTGGTCATCTACCGAAGCTCGCGGTATATCTGTTGTGCCCGATCGATCGCGCTGCGCAAACGATCGATCGTTCAAACGCCTAACCTGACCCAACCTAACCTAATCTAACCTAACCCCATCTAACCATTAACTAAAATTGACTGTGCCCGAAATTAAAAAAAAAAAACATAAAATAGGCCTTGCCTCCCCTAACCTACCCGTTATACTCAAAAATAGGGGGAAAGTTGACGAAAAACATTGATTAGGTTAGGTATTTGAACGATCGATCGCGCACAACATATCTATTGCACCACATGTCAGCGGACCGACGCTAACGTTTGTGGCCATGCAGCGCAGCAGCAGCAGCCATCTCCATATTTGGCCACAACTCTACCTGGAGCAAGAACGTTCTTCCGACGCGATCGGAAGGGGAATCGTCATCGTTATATCACGAGTTGCTGCCGCATAGTGCTTATCTTTTCATGTGGTGTGACGCTTCTCGTGAAGTGAGAGAAGGTTTGATTTAAGAGATATAAGTCTCAAAAATTTCAAATCTGTATTGTGCAGCACTTGAAGCTATAATAGAATAAGATATTAATATTATATTTCCTAATGTACCTGGTAGAATTATTGTCGCTAGCGCTGTGTGGCAACTGAGCTCGAGCACGTATAAAACACGAGCGGCGCGCTGCGCTATTGTCACAAACTTACAACGCTAGTTCCATTGCGCAGTCAACTTAAACGTGTTGCCGGCACTTCGTTATTTATTGGTTGCTTTCGCTCTAACTAGGAACATAATCCGCCAGTTTGTCATCAATGATTTCATCAGCAAGTTCAAAAAGTAAAATATAAAGAATTTCATATCAGTAAGCATCGAATATTTCGCTGTTCTACGAAATGTGCCTTTCGTGCGGTCTTAATGGCAAGGAAGCTGTTATGAACTACAGGCAGTTGGAGAGAGCACGTCTACTTCGTAAGTGCAGCTCCAGAAATTGGGTCCACAGTGGATATTTTGATTGAGGTTACTGATTAACCGGTGACACCAATGTCCGAAAGTGACCCTCGTGCTCCGTGGCAATAGTAAGCAGTACCTATTGATACATTTGCCAAATACAGTATTGCCAGTGGGCGTTGATGTGTAAATTTTAAGACGTTGATTACTTAAGCATGGACTGAATAATAATGCCCGCCGAACAATTCTAAAATACTGAGTGCTACTCTTTACTTCCGAAATTAAACGATAGGGCATCGAAAGTACATAATTTTGTAATGCTATGCTGAGCAAGTGACAACATAATATTGCTTGCATTTTCCTACGGAAGTACTTTCCTGCTATTCATTAATTAAAGCGTTGGTCCGATAGTGCCTGTACTGTGCACAATAAAGTGCTAGGGTTACAACCCGTACCGGGGATGGGGTTGACTTAGCCCTAGTGTGGGAGTGTGTGTAACTCCGTATTATTTCAATGTACATGTACTGTATATTTAAATAAAAACACTCAACATAATAGGGGGCTTAGGAATATCTTAAGGGCTTAAGGAGGCTGAAGCCCTCTAAAACGGAGGTCGCGATATCTGTGGTTACAATAATATTAATCTAACGAAACGTGATGCTTGGTTGAGGTGTGACGTGGCGGCGTTATCGATTGACACAACTGGGTCATAACGCTCCAATGTCGTCAGCACTAACTCTTCCGGATGTTCACTCATTAGCGTTGATTTGGCTACTTTGCAACGCAACGTGTTTCACGTGTTCATCCTAAACCGATCATACCTGAGATAGCCCCAGAGTCAAACTTGTAGAGCCTGAAGCTCGATTTGAGGTAGCTGGTCAGTCCAAAGTTAATGGGAAGCACTAGGTGATATGAAGCTAATAAGATTAGCTTTTCTCAGTGGACTGTCGCCGTACATAAAATGATTACTGAGTTATTCCTAATGCAACTTTCTACTATCTATAATTGTTTCTTGAGGCGCTTGGTTCACTGGGTGTGCAGAGGTTCGGTCAACTAATTGACTGTATACTCTAAAGGCTCAATTGTTGAACCCAACACTGAAGAATATTACGAAATACATGTGTTGCATAAGTAAAGACAGCTGAAAAATCACGAATACCATTTATTCGACTGAAACGGTACCCATCCAAATTTGATGCCCGCTTGTCCTTCGTTGCACGACGGTCCTAATGCATTGTTCTCATCGTGTACTGATGAACGGACCTTCACTTCGAACGGTGATATACCTAATATATATACGCTCCACGGGTCTCTCTACTACAGACTTTCCCTGAGTGTTCAGACGATGTGCGAGTTGCATATTCGTTGTTAATCTGAGCGTTCGATGCTTTAATTTGGCCCGGTCATAACAGAATATGGGCCGCCTCAGGATCTAAAACTGTACATTCAACTTTTTCAGGCCACCAAGAATTCTAGACCAGAGCAATGACGGCTCGCTCGATTGCGTACGGAGTGTTATTTCACAATGTATCTCCGTGTGCCAAATTGCTAGACATTTAAAGTTAGTCCGTAGTGTTTGTTCCTCTGCAAGGGCGAAATAATTTAGTTCCTCCTGGTACTCTGCAACAAACTCCGCAAAATGAGCAATTTCTTGGAGGTAAAAAATTATGAAGTGAAAACAAAAAAGAATATGCGAACGATGTCCATAGAGAATGTCACAATGTTCCGTTTCGTTGTAGAAAAAATCCTGCTTCATCTATCCATTTAAACACAAGTTCACTTCGTCAATGACAGACAATTCGTGAGTTCCTATTTATGTTGAGTAGTTAATTCTCAAAACACCGTGTCAACAAAATTGTCAAAAGTAAAGGAAACTTGTCAAAGGATCACTAGAATTTAATTCAATGAATGCGGTATTGAATTTTAAACATGTTCCCGACTGGAGCATTTGTACGAAGCGCATGGCAAATGACTGTGAATAAATAAGAGTCTCGTACCAACGTAAATTCAGTGCATGATGCAGCAGAAACTTGTATCACTGGAAAAGTTAGCGACACCAAATCACCTCTCGTCATATTTTTTCTTTATCTAAGAGGCGATTATTTTTACACATTTAGAAAAATAGTGGTCCTAAGAGTACGTTTAGAAAAATAATGGTCATAAGAGCACGTTTAGAAAAATAATGGTCCTAAGAGCACGTTTAGAAAAATAGTGGTCCTAAGAGTACGATTAGAAAAATAATGGTCCTAAGAGCACGTTCAGAAAAATAGTGGTCCTAAGAACACGTTTAGAAAAATAGTGGTCCTAAGAGCACGCTTGATCATAACCGCCTCAGCTTAGTGGCGTTCTACTAGCGCTTATCGAAACTCTCTTTAAAGTGTTTTTGGTATTGCAGAGGATCCCCTGAGACGAGGCGTGTGCGACGAGTGGGTTCGGTACTGGAGAGGGCAGATCGCCAACCGTAACGACGGCCCACCACCCACCGCGCCTGTGTACTACAGCCCTGTGCTCTACCAACCAGTTGAGAGCAACCCGATCTATGTGCAGCAGATTCTNGTGGGTTCGGTACTGGAGAGGGCAGATCGCCAACCGTAACGACGGCCCACCACCCACCGCGCCTGTGTACTACAGCCCTGTGCTCTACCAACCAGTTGAGAGCAACCCGATCTATGTGCAGCAGATTCTCTTCCAGCCGTAGAAATGACCTGAAGCCCGTGCAGAGAGCAAGTCCTGCCCTACAACCTCCTTGTGCCTTTCACTACGGCAAAATTTGTCGTCCCTTCTGTCCGCAAGCAAGGAGGTTTGATTTCAAAATGCAATCTCCTTGCACGTAGAGGTGCCACTTCCAAGAGCGAGTACACCGCATCCTCGCCTTGAGCAGACACTACCGTAAATAAAAAATTGGTTGGTATCGCTCTGCTGACACATCGAGAGCCAATGGACGGAAGAAGCTCAATCTGTGGTATGGATTCTCAAATCAGTTTAAATTATGCAGCGAAAAGAGACATAGTTACACAACATTTATTCATTCATCCTGAACTGAACGACGAAATGATTGGCAGAATTGACTTGAAAAGTGTGGCTACTCTGGAAAATACGGTTGCATACAGGAGTGTATTGAGCGCTTTAGAGATTATCTGATAGACTAAGTGTGGCGCACTGGCAACTTGCATGAAGCAGTTAGCTTACAGTTTATCTGAGTATGACGAATCACGTATACCGCAGAACAGCAATGCGCGAATAAATCACGAAGGTATAAGAACCGAACACCCACACGGATATAATTTCGGTATTTCGTTGTTCGTAGAGTGAAACTCCTTTAATAATATGCTCTTCAGTGCCTCCACTGAACATCACTTTTCGTAGGAATTACACTACATGTAATGTCAATATAAGTGTACAGCTAGTAGGCACTAACGGTTGATACATTCCTGCATTTCACAAAAGTTTGCGACAAATGCGTAGCTATTTCATTCAAGAGATGGAACTATTGCCTTCATTCGACAGGAGAGTTATTGTGTTTTGAGACTACTTCAATGCTTAACAAGTAGCAGCGGCTGCTGTGCTGAGTCCAAGGTTCATTCCTAAGCAAATGTTAATTCTTCAGCATTGTAACTTACCATAGTCACACGTACCTCTGTCAAGGAGTTAATGATTTTGTCAGCATTATGTCTGTTTCTTCGTTTTGTCGTTTGTCTTGTTGTCTGTTACCAAGATCACTCAAAATGCTATGCACGGATCTTCATGAAATTCACAGTGATTGTTGGGAAGGAGGAAGATATGATTAAGCTTTGGTGAAGATTCCTTCAACCGTTTGATTGACTTCTTGTTTTTTTCTTTTCTATAGCACTCAAAAAGTAATAAACATATCACGATAAAATTTGGCAGAAATGTTCGGAATGTTACGCGGGGCAAGTGACTGAATTTTTATGACGATTTGTTCGTTTGTTTGTTTTTCTTTATGTTTGTGTTTGTTTACCAGTTACATAACACAAAAAGTTCTAAAATTTGCGGGAAATGCTACATGCGTTACGAACAGAAGTTAATCAAATTTGGTGAACAAAAACCCATCCCTGATTCCAAATAAATTGAATTTTTCGTTGACATATTGCACTGCTTGGCGAGGTAGGTGTGTGCTCCTAGAGTGCTTGTGTACGCAGTTTATTTTAGCTTTTTGTTTGTTAGCGCGTGTTCAACTGGGCCCCAAACTTAAGCCTCCGAGGCTTGACTTGTTTGAAACTTCTGGCAGGTGCGCTGACTTCGACCTGCTGAATTGAGTCTCAGGCACCGACCTTCAATAGGTTACCTTCGATCCAGAAACTTTCTTGCTCCGTAAAATGGAGCGTTGAGCAGCTCCAAGTAATCGCAGGGCTGCTAACACAACACGTTTCAAATTGGTAACTTCAGAGCTTATGTCTCTAGTTTCAGAAGTATCAAGCTTCAAAGGCTTATTTTAGTTGCCCAATCGAATGCGCCCTTAATATCGGGACCGAATCGAACGTGACGTAATTAAAGAAACATATGCCAGAATTACCGTTGATATCGGAGCTGTCTTCTACTTCACGCTAAGGTGCAACTTGCAGCTAGGTAACGAACTCCGTAACGATTGATTTAGTGGGGCTAGTCGTTGCCAATGAAAGTGCGAGAGAAATGAGTTCCGGAGGAATTTTGGAGGTTTGTACTGAAAAAATTTCTTGCGTGTTTCTATAATGTGCTGCGAGTTTCTAATAAGCATAAATATAAGAGTGAGTAGGTTTATGTTGTATTAGGCTCTGTAAGAATATACAGACACGTGTTCGATTCACAACGCAGAATTTAAGTTGTGGAATGTGCGCAGATACGCGACAGTCAGTCTCGTAGAAGCTGCAGTTTATAACCAATGAGCTCTTTCCTCAGGTCGCGTCTTGAAGTTGCTACTTTATTTTGTGCAACTCGGCCTAATACTTTTTCAGGATTTCCCATACACTCATGGAATTTTACTTTTAATTGTAAAATATTACTACCTTTTTTTTTCTGGGTATGCGTGTTAGCAATCCTAATTTTGCCAGCGTATTTCACTCTAACCTATACTAACGGACCAATATCAGGTTCATAGTAAGAATAGCATCATCTGAGAATGTAAAGGAAGGTTGGCAGTTGACAAAGCGTGTGTTTTCCAACAGCGTTGGACAACATCAATCACAAACTTCCTAGGCTCATCGCGTGTGTTTGTCAATCAAAATCGTTCCGCGAACACAAACTCCGACGAAAAGATGGATCGTGTAGACGAGGCTTTAAACAACAAACTTGCTAGTGTGCGCAGCTACGCGGGGGCACTTATGCCTTCCCAGGAAGCACTCTCGTCGTTCACTACGATTTTGCGTTGAAGTAAACTTTCTTGTGCGCATCAGTACTAAAGTAAACGCGACCTAACCTAACCAAACCTAGTCTAACCTGCTAACCTAATCTAACCTCTCAACCTAACCTTACCTATCTTTACCTAACCTAACCTTGCCTAACCTAACCTAACTTAATCTGCTATACAGCAAGCAGCGTAACACAGGAACTTGAACATCGCCGGCACGCACATGATCCGCGTACACAAACACGCACACAAATCGTCGCGAACGACGAAAGTACTCCCAGGAATGGGAGAGTCGGAGCCACGGGCCGTTGAACCTTCCACTATGGCGCCATAGCTCTTAACGACCCGAGATCGGCTGCAGCTGTACTGATTCCTCTGGGCCACTTGACTTACTGTATATGTGCAGCACGAACCAGTGCGTGTTGGATTTTCAATGGAGTGTGCAGGTAAAGTTGAATTTACCTTCATGAGTCGATTCAGGCATTCTAGAAAACGTGAAGATCGTGAAAGCACTGGACCTCCCAGGCCAGTTAGAACTTTCTTACTCAAGAAAAGTGCCAGGTCGAAAATTTCAAGAAATCCACGTCGCTCTAGGAGAGAGAGAGAGCTGCAGAACTGAATGTCTCGAGAGAAACATTACAGACAGTTGTGAAAGCGACTTGAAGTTGCTTCTTCGAAGTACAGGAAAGTTCGGAGCCTAACTATCGGCTAAGAAAGAAAATTTTTTACGAAAATTGGTTGGCTTCATCGGCTCAAAACACACCGCTGAGAAAACGTGCTCGCCACAGACGTTAAGCTTTACGCTGTGGAGCAAGCTCTTACTAACCAAACTAACAGCGTTCATGCGGAAACTCATCACACATGCCCAGAGATGTCTACCGAACGGAAAGAAAACACCTTCGTCAGTGATGACCTGGGTGGGAGTGTTAATAAAGGGCCAAGCTTCTCTTGTTACTCTTTCAGTAGGAGTAAAAAGTAACATTGCTAACAATAAATAATTTATTCAAGAAAGGAACAACTGGGTAATACAACGTCTTAAAGTTGATTGGTGAAACTTTGGCGCAATAACGTTTTTGTAACAGAATGTATGGCCACAGTTTATTCGTCGTAACTGCCCTCCAGACGCCAGGAGTACGGTAGACACGCTTAGTCTCAGTTCTGGGCACTACATGCATCTACTGCAACACGCGAGCGTCGTCAAGGCCAAAAAGCTACTTTTTTAACCTCATAAGCCAAAAGAGACTGATCATCAAATCACGATTTGTCCAGAGACCTCACAAGAAGTCCTCTACGGGACAAACATCTCTGAAACAGACGCAGTCAAGTTGTTGAGTTCACAGAGAGGGTCACCACTGCAAAGGATTTGGCGCTAAGGAAACTCCTTTGCCGCACAAGCAGTATCATTCCAATTACTGTGCTCATAACGACAACACCACTCTCGTTATGTCTGCCAATGGGACAACTTCGTCGAGCTCTGATGACACAACTAGAGGTGAGTTGTTGGAAGTACCAACAGGGCAACCCACTGACACATTCATTAAGTCAGGAAAATCGGTCATGACCAGTTCGAGACAATTGCCTGCAATATGCGTGGACCTCTGAACCGGCTGCACACAATTCGGTAAGGTGTAAAAGTCCAAAGCAGAATCGCCATGCATGGTCATCATTTGCCAATACAGATTATAACCAGTCCCAGTGGTGTACAATAATATCCCAGGAAAAAACGAACAAGCAAACGCTGACTAAGGATCTGCACTCTGGATGCAAGCGATCACTGTCAGCAAACAGTTAGAAATGGAATAATCAGTTGCAGGTTTCCGATACAACGAAAACAAGTAAAAATTGTTTTGACGGCCGCAATTCCTAACAACCGTCTTTTCGGGACACACACATACAAATGCTAACTATAAGCTCAGAAGCCATCCATTCCTGACATATATGGCCATTCCCTAAAATCCAGGCCAAATTTCAAGTGGCCTGGGAAGAGGGATCTGAAAACCTACTAGGGACAGTATTAGAACTGCAGTGGTCAGTGCGATAGAGCGTACAGGGATTGCAATACCACTGCCGTTGTCTACACAAGAACTTTAGTAACACAATGCAGTTCTCCGTCTATTTACAGTACATTACCGGGCCTACACATGTAAATAACTCATATTAGGGAAGCGTTATCAGACGACATCGGTTGACTCTCTATGATCTCCGTCGGTCTCAAGAACAGATCTTAGACACGTCGACTGCAGCATGATAGCCAGTCTTGCATCGACTGCAGTTGAGGAAAGCCTTTCAGCAACAGTGCTGCCGAAGCAAGACTACCATCATGTGCCACTTGTGTATGTTTAACGTGTTGGACGCCACTGAGTCTCTGGATCACTATGAGTATTTGCTACGCAAAAAATTACTAGGTGAGTGCTTGTATATTTGGTGAAATTCGGGCATACTGTCTTCTCTAGTCAGCTATGCATCCTTTTGCGTTTCAACCAATGTTATTGCTGAAAGAAATCAACGATTGGGCGAGCACATTAAAGCAAGGTGTTGATTATCTCCCCCAAGATGGTTATGTTTTCGTCGTGTTTGTCTGCCTGTCACCAAGATAACTCAAAAAGCTAAGAACCGAATTGGACAAAATTTACAGGGGTTTTTAGGTGTATTAGGAGGAACAGATGATTAACTTTTGGTGAAGATATGTCCATCCGTTTGTTTGTTAGTCTCCCTCATTTTTCTCAATGCCATAACTCAAGAAGTT
>LQNS02277097.1:18090916-18101914 GCA_001587735.2 Parhyale hawaiensis
TCCATCCTCTCAGCGTGAGCTCTCGCGAACAACTGAGAAAATCTTAAGGTGAATCGGATGCGTGTGAATGCAACGGATTTTCCATCCGATCTGAGGTCTGACGATTTATCTGACGATTAATGTGAACGTGTAAACCAAGCTTAACGGGTGCAGCGAAGAAGATTGGCACCAACGTCAGAGCAGCAGGAAGCCAAGACCAAAAACGTAGTACTGTAGAATGAAATAGATACCCCACTACGAGTTTAAGCGTATATAAATGATTAATTACAAACCTAACAAATTCTATTAATAATAAATTGATTATTTTCTATTGAAAATTTAAATAGAAATGGCGACAAACCTTTATTAAGAAAATTCAATTTCACGGCAAATTGATTTTATGATTAACTTTACGCATTTTAAATTTATCTTATAGACATGAAAAATAGTACCTAACTGATCGCTAACTGGACTAAGTACTGTACTTGTAGGAGAGCCGATTAGCGTAGCATTGTAGCAAAGGTGTCGCACGCTCAAAACCCCGACCCGGCACACAGCAGCGAAGGCAACAAGGAGCGCGGGTACTGTGAGAAAATGCAAAATCTGGAGAAAACCCAAAGGTTTATAGAGATTAGAAAA
The DNA here is from genome assembly GCA_001587735.2 of Parhyale hawaiensis. Lineage (NCBI taxonomy): Eukaryota > Metazoa > Arthropoda > Malacostraca > Amphipoda > Hyalidae > Parhyale > Parhyale hawaiensis. Next base: position 18,091,535 of record LQNS02277097.1, read on the forward strand.
TGGATAGATACGTTAAAATGAATAAATTTTTTTAATTAAGTAAAGCAAATTAAACTGATTCTTGAACATAGTTAACTAAGGTAATAGAAAATTGTAGCACTAAATTAGAAAATTTTACAAGTTTATACGTAAATAGCTTTAAAATAACTTATTGCCACAGCTGAGATTAATATTTCCTCTCAGTGTGAATCTGCACTTCTTGACGAACGAGTTAGTAGAAAAGTTAAGGTGGTGCTTTGAGGAAAAAGGCAATTTTAGTAAAGATTTATAGAGAATATATAGTAAGTGGCGAACTACTATCAACGTCTCTGACGAAAAACGGTACGAGACTCACTTTTAGACGATAGAGCCCCGAAAGGATAAGTTAGTTAGATAGTTGAGTAGTAGCAAAGTAGCTAAGTAGTTTTAGTTAAGCAAATCTAGTTAAGTTAAGAAGTTTAAGTTTCAAGGCTCCATAGAAAGTTCCATGCCATTCACTCGCACTATCACCTGCATGCTTAGGATAGGATAGGGTAACTTTGCCATTGTTAAATTTTTTATTCAAATTCAATGAATTGACGTAAAATATTATTATAAGCTATTTAAACTTATATATTTCCTCCCATGACCTTAAAATATTCTGTAATTTTCATCATTTATGAGATAAAATCAATGTAACATTGCCACAGAATCTTCCGGTTCCGTTAGCAATGTGTTGTGCAATAGGGCATGGGCAAGCCTAGAACATAATATCTTTGGATCGATATGCCTGCATAGTTCTAAATAAATCAAGTTTTACCACCACAGGGTGGCCGGTCAGAATGTGCGGGCGCAGGACTGGGGCTGTCACTTTATGTACTGACTCTGTAAGGAGGTGTCACTGGATCTCGTAAGTAACCTCCAATTTCGCACCGGCAGCCGCACTAGTTCTCGCTGCCACTACTCCGGTAGGCGTAACCAGCACAAATTTCTATTCTATCACACAAGGATTCCCAGCTGGAATTACTTGCAGACACTTTCACTAATAGTCTGTAGGTATATCTCTATCTTCAGTGATCTCTCTACATCACTGGTATCGGGGTATTCTTCTCGTTACACGGATTACCGGAGGCTCGCCAGATGCTGGCAGTAACACACAGTTTACTCGATATCTCTATATATGTCTCTCAGTACACTTCTCACTCTTGCAGTATGTTCACATTGGCTATAGCAGCTAACTACGCTATATCACAAGGTGCTACTTTGATGAGCACTATATAGTAAGTCTTAGTGCAATACTTCGTACTATACACTGTTACTAGCGCAATATGCAATTGTCTATGCACAAGCACTCTATAAATTAGCTTTCTAGGGTGAATAGTTCCTCTAGCAGGATATTACAATGCTAACACCCACGAGTACCAACCGGATTGGACGCCGGCTAGGGTATAAATCTGTTTGCTGCAGCTCTGAGGCTACCAGCTAATTCTAGATTTTTTTGGCATTGTTCTCATCTAGGTCAACTTATCTGAATCTATCCCTGCAAAAAATCATGAATATCGCTCAACTACTTCCTCTTTTTGGGTGAACAGACCTGGAAATGTATATGGAAATCAAACAACACCGCCAGATAAGCCTTCAGTACATGTAATTTTTTCTATCGAAGCAAAATACACGGCTAGCGCGATTGTGAACGAACTTCCTCGTAAAATTTGCCGCTCCATTGAAGGGTGACAATTTTACGAATTAGATAAGTCTTTATCACAATATATGCATTATTTTCTAGTTTATGAGTGTTTGTTCAGCACTAGTTTAACTAGTCTCCGTTTCGAAAGAGAAAATCGCCAAATGTTGGATCACTACTGGAAATAAGTATTGACCTAATATGGAGGTACAGTATAATTAACTTCACATATTTTCCATAGCAACAGAAACTTGACTAATTTCGTTACCTATAGTAAAAAGTGGCTCCATGGCGGCCCAACAATGCTTGGCAATGTTGAAGTAACACTTATCTCAGTGCATATTAGCAAAACGCTGATCCAGAATCGGCCGATAATTAAGGCTCCAACAGCCACCCAACATTCTAATATAGGGCCGACCTCTACTTAGGGTTATCTTAGGACGGGTGAAGTGTGCGGAATATATCTAATGCTGTTTGTATACGAGCTTATTGCGTTATTTTTTTTTGTAGAGGAGGACAAAGGCCAACCGTCCAGATACTACGGAGCACATTGTAGAGGAGGACAAAGGCCAACCGTCCAGATACTACGGTGCACAGCTGAGTTAGTATCAAGAATTGGCAGAAGTGAACACTCCCTGTAGAGCGCAAGGCCTGGCACCACAACCCATTGATATCTTTCGGTGATGTTGAGGACACTCTTGTGCCAACTACTTGAAGGTTGGTGTCGATAACATTCTCTTTCTTAGAACACTAGACATGAGTGAGTAGCTCTTCTCCCTGATTTCTGCTCCTAGAAAATCATGATAGTGATGGGAAGTCTTAGACGACTTGCAAGCTAAGGCCCATACGCGTTGCCTAGGGAAAAGTCACACTAATATGATCAGAGACCTGGTTGCTGATGAGGACGTCATGACAGTATTGAGCAAAGCCTCGTCTAAGGAATCCCCACTGTGTGGGCAATTGAAAGCGTCATTCATAGATTAGATTAATCGTGTTGATGTTATCGTTTTTATAATACCATAGTAATGTCAGGAATAACAGCATCGGCGGCATGAGCCTCCAGGCTAGACCGCGACATACGAAATACAAATGATCAACAGGAAAGAATTACCAGAACATTTGGTCCCTCCGCAGTGTTGATAGACGTTCCATTGTTCCAATGCTTCTACCCTGCATTCAGTACCGCCACTATGCGCATGTTTCCTATGTACGGTATATTCATTTCTCTAAGGCGGACAACTGGCTACAACTAATTGGCCAATCGCAGCTCCGGCCCTAGTATTAAGATATTAGATTTATGCGATATTAGATACATGCATGCGATATGAAACCTACAGTTAGAATAACGCAACCATGTAGGAGTATCCCTACATCTAAGATCAATCATTTGTTTTCTAGATTACGTAAATGTTCTGAGTAAATCAATTAGTAAATTGATGAGTTTCTGATAACCGAATTTTGCCATAATGCAGCTGTTAAGAAAGGCCAAAGGTGAGTTGCAAAGTTGAGAGATGGTAGATAAGTTGCAGATTGGAGAGGTGTAGGCATATGCACGCGTGTGGATAAGCAACAGCTACTCAGAGCAATAACTGGTTGATGTGATGACGAGGGAACTTCTATTCAACAGAAATGGGAACATTTTAATTTCGCATGAATTAGCAAGCACTCACAGGCCACCAGTCGATATCGCTGAGTATTGTGCAGGACCATATGAACTGCCAATTCTGGAAGAAAAGAATCTATTGTCGGTCTAGGTACAGGATGAAACTTTTGCTAGAAGATCGTGCTTCATTTCCATTCGTGAACACGAACACCCTTTTAGCAGTAATCGAGTGCTGGGTTTAGAATTTTTCAAATTTTTGAAAAAACAAACAATCCATATTCGTCTAATATATACAAATGACACTATCCTTTATACTCGTATTGTTCAAGAAAGGGCTGTGTAAATAGCTTTATTAGGGTGGGTGACAATATGAAGTCTTTAAACTTTAACGAGATCGATACTGTTAGTGCTAATTGTTGGGTCACGATTATATTAGGTTTATGCACCATCGTTGTATAGCAACCCTTATAGTTGGGACCGGGAGTTGCCGGCGAGCATGGTGCGTTATTAAACTATGCCGGCAAGCGAATTTTTATCCCCCGTGCGAACGAAGTGAGAGAAGTGATAATGTTTTTGTTGAAGATTCAAGTATATATATCTGCAAATAAATATGTATATTAGTATGTCCACCCAAAAACCGGTAGAAGGAGTTGAGCAGTGTTCATAATTTTTACAGGGAATTTAACGGGCTGACCTAGATGTGACCCATAGAAAACTAAGCCTAGATGACCATGAAAAATGACAGCGTTGAATTTGCCTCTACCGCGGCAGATTCTCACTCGCCATGAAGTGTTCTGTTTTTCTAATGTTATTATTAAGGGAGCTAATCCTACGAGGGGGGGGGGGTGTCTGTGCCCTAACCTTGCTTTACATTGCATCAACATGCAAATCTAATCAATATGCGAATCTAGGATTAGCTGGCGATCAAATGTATATATATATATATATCATTCACGAACGAAGTGCGAGAGGTAATAATATATTCGTTGAAGATTTAAGTATATTTGTATAAATAAATAAATAAATATATATATATTTAAAATATATAAGGGTTTGTCCACCTAAAAAGTGATAGAAGGAGTTGAGCAATGTCCATAATTTTTTGCAGGGAGTTTGGAGGGTTGCCCTCAATGTGACTCATACCAAAAACTTAGGATTAGTTGGCCATCAAAAATGACAGCGATGATATTTGCTGTCTATCTAAAATCCCAAAAACAGGTAGAAGGAGTTGAGCTATTTTATTAATTTTTGCAGGGAGTCTGGTAAGCTGCCCTCGATGTGACTAATGCCAAAAAATTAGGATTACCTGGCCATCAAAAATGACGGCGATGAAATTTGCCAACCACCTAAAAACAGGTGGAAGGAGTTTAGCTTCGTTCATAATTTTTTGCAGGGAGTCTGGTGGGTTTTCGTCGATGTGACCCAGGCCAAAAAACTAGGATTAGCTGGCCATCAAAAATAAAGGTAATGAAATTTGCTCCCTCCACGGGTGATGGTCTTACGCCACGAGGCGTTCTGTTTGAAATTTTGCATTTATTAGCAGTAACACTTCTTGGATGTGTACTGCACTGGCAATGCAGATATCGTGTGAAAACGGTACTTTTCCCTGAGCACACTTTCCAGTGTATATTCTGCTTATAACTTAGTATTTTGTTGGCGTAGTTTCAACCAGTCTTCAGCTGCTTCTGCGTCTTTGATAGTTTAACGCACGCATCAGCACTTGATTACGTCGCTAGTGTCAACACCTTACTTACCTTTATTACTTTGACAATGACCAAGAAGAGGTACAGAAAAAAGTGTAGTAAAGGAGGAATTCAGAATCTCCTCCTGAAGATGACTACAGGCGTAATCGAAACGTTGAGGCCAACATTGGAGAGCTACTGCACAGCATCGGCAATGATGATTGTGCAATACGTTTTAGAGACCTGGAAAGAGTTAATAAATCCACTATTAACACCGAGTTCTCTGTCACCTTCAATAAAGCTTGCATAAATGTATATACCTGAGATAAAAAATAAATAGAGGTCAATTTGTTTTCATGTTAGGTAATACAAGACAGTTTTGAAAGCCTTAAAATAGTCCTAACAGAGATGCAGAGCCGGATTTCCCATTTTCTATTCCGGAAATTTCTATTCCCGGGTATGGACCGGGTGGGCATGTTTCGTCTGTTTTGTAAGCAGCATGCTGGCGTTCTTGCCCCTAAGCTAGCAGTGATCTTCTGGCGCTTGATACGGCTAGGAAATTATCCCCGTTGGTGGCGTACTGCGAATATTACACCTATTCCTAAAGGTCCAGTGTCGCCTCATGTAGCCAACTACCGACCCATTACGCTGACGCACATTTTGTCGAAGGTGTTCCAAAAATTGGTAGCTTGTAAGCTTGTTCGTTTTGCTGAGGTTACGGGTTTGCTGCCTCCTAGTCAGTTTGCGTACAGAACTGGTTTGTGTTGTGACGCATTATTGTCGGTGTCACACCATTTACTGTTTGCGCTGGATTGTGGGTCTGGGAATTGCGTTGTACAGTTGGACTTAAGCGCGGCGTTGGACAGGGTCAATATCAAGGGTTTATTATACAAGCTTGAGTTTTATGGTGTGCGCGGTAGGATCGGTCAATCATTCACGATTTCGTCTCTGAGCGAATGCAGAGTGTGTCTGTTGACGGCGTTTTGAGCGCCTCAGTCGCGGTGGAGTCTGGCGTCCCTCAGGGTAGCGTACTTGGCCCGCCGTTGTTCGTTCTGTATACTACACCTTTAAACCTTTATTTGTTCTCAAAAAGTTTTACAATAAAATATTTTTGCACAGATTATCATCATTGTCAAATATAAAAATGAGAACGTGTTCAACTAAAAGCTAATACAATGCTTATGGAATACACTAGACATATGAAAAAATCTATTTGGTCAATGATATCATCAAAATGCACCCATAATCATTAATTGTTCTACTCAGCAATAAGAGACAGAAGTCAGTCATAATTTGGTCGATGATTGTTTTTGTAATAGAGTGCCCGGGACATTGTGAAACGTCAATTGTGCATGCCAATTCAACTCTGAAATCAGATCGAGAAAACGTGGAGCCTGAGCTATAACAGGAAATATATAAAAGTAGTGGGTCAGGTCAACACTAACTATATTGTTCAATATGATAGAACTACACCTATCTCCTGGAAATTTCTTTATGACAGAAAGTGGGCTCTTAAAGCACATCTCTTGTCACTATGGTATTGTTGGTCAACAACCCCAATCAATGCACAAACGAAAACTTACAACACATAGTCATGAGCGTAAAAACAAGGAATACACATATGAGTTAGTTATAGTTAGTTACGGTGAAAAAGTCCAAGCCTCCGCTTCCGAGCAGAACGATATCACAGAGGAAAGAACAAGGGACACACAGCATGTCGACAGAAATGAGTAACCTACACACAAGGTCGTTCCCACACAGGACCAACGCCCATGGGAACAATAAGTCTGGAGAGAAGAAGAACAGAATGACGCATGATCAAGCAGGAGTATAAAATGGGAAAGGAAGCAAAGTGGGCTCAAAAGACAGACGTCCCGAGGGCCCAGCTCAATGCTAAGGTAACCTACATGAGCTCCCTGGGTTGTGCCGTGCCCCACAATACAGGATAGGCGAACCCAACTAACCTACACTACCGGAATACACATATGAATGCATACATCACAAGTTCACCAGTCGATTACAGATAGTTAACAGAAGTTCTAACACTGAAACCAGCATACTGCAGCATGAAAGTAAACAAACCAGATATATACATTTACAAATCGCCAACCTTCTTTGAGTAGAGTTGTATAAACATTGCACTACTCGTAACTACTTGATACGTAACCTATAAATTTAACCTTAAACTCGGGGTCACGCATGGGTAAAACTAGATCAGATGGTAAAGCATTAAAAGCACGAACACTTTGGAATAATAAAAACCTTTTTGGCACTTCGAGTCTAGTGGGCGGCAAATTAAGTCTTTGTGCTCGTGTATAATGATTATAGGACGGTCGAAGATGACTATAGTTATGCTGAAAAAGATTTGGATTGGTAAACATAGCACCGCAAATAAATTTAAGTAGAAAATATTCATAAACATCATAAAACTTGAAAAATGAAAGCTTTGCAAATATAGCATCGACAGACATAAGGGGGACATTATTGACGTCTCTCTTAACATTGAGAATGATCCTCAGTACGTTATCAAGGGCAACATTGTGAGGACGCAACGAGATTAGAGAGGCTTTGCCCCAGACAATGGTGTTTTGAACCAGATGGAAATATACAAGAGCATGATATAATAAAATCAACGATTTTCTTGATAAAAACCTCGATACTGCATAAATGGCACCGCTTGCTTTATTGATTTTGGTACATAATTGATCTATGTGTTTAGAAAAATTTAAGCGGTCATCAATAACTAGACCTAAGTATCTAAAAGATGTCACCCATTCATATATGTTGTTACAAAAATCAATTTGAGGCAAAGGCAGAACAGGTCGAGAAGTAAAAACCTTGAGCTTAGTTTTATCCGCGTTCGGAGTCAAGCGATTCAATTGGAGCCAGTGTAAAATATTCCTAGTAAGTCTTTTTAGTTTAGCAACAGCAACATCAAAATTGTGATGATTCACATAAAACACGGAATCATCCGCGAATAAAACTGCGTCTGACTCTGGAAACTCACATGTATCATATATGTAAATATTGAAAAGGAAAGGTCCTAAAATTGAACCTTCAGGCACGCCATACGCATATGATATGTTCTCTTCGCTGGAAAAAACAATGATCAACTATGCCGACGATTCCACTTTGATCGTAGTGACACCTGCACTACGCATGCATAATGCTGTCGTCCAGTCTCTTAATAGGGATTTGTCGCGCATTAGTGCATGATGTTTGGCCTGAAGCATGAAGCTGAATGCCAGTAAGACTAGTCGATGATTATCAGTCGGTCTCGGACACTTGTACCGCAGCATCCCCATCTACAGATAGCCGACACCTAGCTTCAGGAGTCTGGCTCCTTGGAGATTCTTGGTGTTGTCTTTGACGAAAAGCTTACCTTTGAGCAGTACATTAGGCGACTGATGTCACGTGCTTCTAGCAAAATTGGGCTTTTGCCTAAGGTGTATTCTGTGTTTGGTGACAGTGAGGTTGTCCGCAGATGCTTTTATGCTATTTTGCTGCCTGTGTTGGAGTATTGCTCACCAATCTGGACTTCAGCTGCCGACAGTCACTTGCGTTTGTTGGATCGATTTGTTAGTTCAGCCAGTAGGCTGTGCATGTGTAATGATTTGGTGACCTGTCCCACAGAAGAAGGGTTGCCGAACTCTGTATGTTTTATGAGGTGTATAACAATGAGAGGCATTGGTTGTATTCTTCTGTCCCTGCATTCAAGGTGTTTAGGAGAGAAACACGTGCTGTGGTCGGCACGCACATTTTCACGTAGGAGGATGTTAGCTGTCGAACAAATCAGTTTTATCGGTGCTTTGGACCCAGGTCTGTTGGGCATCGGCCGGCATCCGCTCTCGGTCGTGTTGATGTTCAGGCGCTTAAGACAGCTGTTAATGGCTTTTGTCAGATTTCTTTCAGTAGCATTTCAGGTTTACCGGTGTTGCAAAGTGCTGCATTTAGGTTGTCCTACCTGTCCGTGCTGGCCCGTGCGTGAAGTTTTAATAATAATAATACACATATATCTCACCATCTCAAAACAAAGGTGTAAACAAAAAAGCTGGGGTCGATAAATGTGTTTTTTTGTTCAAACATACATATAGTGTACAAATTTCTTCACAACAATTGCTCCAAAATCGATAATTCCCCCGTCCCATGACTCCCCTTTGGGCTCTTTATTTTTTGAGGGGGGGGGGATTACAGTGACTGTTATTCCATAATAATTAAGGACACACTTTCCTACTCCTAAGGACTCTTTTTCAGAAAAAAGTTGTAGTTTTGACCAAATCGCCAAGTTGATCCCCGAGAAAGATAATGTCTGAGAGCTCTTGAGATATCGGCGCCGCTGCGAGAGATACGCGATATACGTCGCAGATTCAGCGAGAGATACTCGGTTCTGGGCGACAATGAGCTTCAGAGAACTCGAGAGTGAGATTAGATGATGCCCTACTCTAATGAAGTTGCTGATCTATAAGTTTGGGGCTTCTGGCCGTGTTGTCTCCCAACCGCATAAGTGTCTCTCAATTTGCAGAAGTGCCTTCCAAATTTTATACCGCTATTCATCATAGAAATTATTGTGCGGTTTTCTGAGATATGATTTGCGCTCGAAACAAATACTCGGCTTACGGCAGCTATTTGACATAATCTGAGAATATTATGGGTAGTTTTTTTGTCAGTTTAGTTATGAAACTTTGGGCACTGGTGAAACCGAAGTCCTGATTGCAACAAGCCCCTAGTTGGGCGTCTTCAGAATGTATAGACACGACTTCCTAGCTTCAACTTAATATAGGCTTAATATACATCAGTAATTTCTTCTGTAAACATATATAGCAATCTGCTATATGTGGGTCATAAATTAGGAAGCTGTGTAAGAGGTTTTGTGTTGAAATGCCATATAGTGATCCGACTAATCGCTTAAGAATTATACTGGAAAAAACAGCATAACAATGCCAGTGCAAACTTTAGTAGTACAGTACAACATACGACTCTACGAGAAGTTCAAGACTACTTTTGGATGACTCGGTATAAGAGAGAATTAGTAAAAAAACGATAGAGGAAAATCTACTAAAATTTATTCCTCACAGCAAAATGCTAACGATAGTCGATGATAGGGAAGAGTTGCTTCCGTTTGAGTGGCTCTTAAGAATTTGATGTACCACTCCACAGGATGAGGGCCGCCGCCACTCAGTGATAGCGGCGCGTGCTTGCTTCTTCAGAGTGCCGATATTCCTCTGACTGGAGTGTCCCAGATAATTACCTCCGCCGAGGAGGTAATGTTTTCGTCGTGTTTGTCTGTCTGTCTGACTGTTTGCCTGTTTGTCTGTCACCAAGATAATGTGCAGATCTGTTACTGCGTGTCCTTCCTAGGTAGGTAATAAATAGGCTGGCCGCCCAGCACTCATCAGCACTTTAAGATACACCTCAGTCGGGGGAACATCCCTTCAGTTTATCAGCCTGTAATA
>LQNS02277097.1:18105067-18122131 GCA_001587735.2 Parhyale hawaiensis
ATCACAAAATTTTTGGATACAGATTGCCCAAGGCAAACTCAAAGTGGTGGGGTTACCTATACCCCCAATGAAGAAGAACTTGCCCTTGCCGACGACTGCGATCCACCCAAACAGCCTAATAAGAAGCCAAGATCTTCAACAAGATTTTTAAATTCCCTCTTTCCTTAAGAGATGAGGGGCGCACCCAGCAGCGTCGTCTTTTCGGCGTGGTAGCCGCATTTGAAGCAGCACACAGAAGAAGAAATCTTTTCACGTCCATTCGTTGCGACTGTGCGTGTCTCAATGATTGCATCCTATGCTTGTAACAGACTTGCGAATACCCAAGACTGTTTTCAAGAACAGGTGGGTGTTGCCAACACTCTTTTCAAGAACACCTTGGCTGTTGTCAACACTGTTGTGAACACATATTGGCAACAGTGTGAGCCCTGCTTTAGTCGATTCTCAAATCAAGAAATTTTTATCAAAAAAGTACTCTCCTGATGCATCCCATAATCAAGAAGGCCTACGCCTACTTAATTGCTCATTGCCATACTTCGGATACCCTACGGAAAAATTAAGAAAAGAGCTGGCATCACTTTTTACTCAATATTTTAATACTGTTAAACTGTGTCCAATACTCGTTAATAATTTCAAAATTTCAACATTTTTCAAGGATGCTCTTCTGACACGGCTACAGTCGTCTCTGGTATATAAATTCAGTTGTGGGCGGTGCCCATCTGTGTACGTCGGAATGACGTCACGTTGCCTATTCGCCAGAATCGCTGGGCACGGTGGGAGGAGCTTCCGTACGGGAAACATATTGGGCAATCCTCCTCATTCATCAGTCCGCCAGCATGCTGAACAGTGTGGTACACGTGTATTCTTAGATAGTTTTAGTGTTTTAAAGACTGCCAACAGCAATGTAGAGTTAAGAATCTTAGAATCCCTTTATATCCACAAACTCAAACCCGACCTCAATAGCAACAACAGTTCCTATCCCTTGAAACTAGTCAATTGATAATTTTTTCAGAGAACCTGTCCCTAAAAAACTAGTCAATATATATTTTTTTAGTCAACTTTATCAACCCTGTTTTGTATAGTTTGAATGACGCAAAAGTTTTTACTTCTGACTTTGTATTTTTCAAAACTGATGATGGAGCAGGTCTCCGAAACGTTATTAAAATGATATCATTTTTAACAATCGTCTTCGCTTTTAAATTTCTAATTTCTAATCAATTTGTGATTAAAGTAACAAAATGACTTTCCTGATCTTGGGATCATAAATAAGATCCTTGACGACCGCCCGATACAGGGCATACTATTTGGTTATCAGCGAGGTCATCTACAGTGCGTGCTCTGTGTTACTATAGTAATCGTCGTTAATGAAGCAGTAACGCATAGTATGGTTCAATAAGAGTAAAACTGCTCCAAATTTGAAACTACGTACGATTTTATAAATTATTAAATGGCCGCATTGCACACATTCCATCACACATTTTAGACCGTTTATTGCATGTTTTCAGTCAACTGCGACTGAGATTTTTTCCTTCATACTAGAGACTGCTGGGTGTCAAGCTCGTCCGTGTGGTCAGTGTAAGGCCGTGTTCACACGACCCTCATTTCAACGCGTTCAGTCAAACTCATGGACGCGGCGCATTGATTTGATGGAAGCGGCAGCAGCAAATGCGGGAGACTGAAGAATGAAGCACGTCGCATTTTGAACGCGTGGCGTAATTCAAGTTCAGTAAACAGAACCTATAAATACAGAATTAATTCTTCATAGCAATTTTAAAACAAGAAAAAGTCGACAAAAATGCTCTTTCACCTTCGCTTTAATGATCAGAATCACTAAATGCCCATCTAATACCAGAAAACTAATTGAACATAAACTGTTGTACTAAGTACAGTGGCGCCATCTTTGCTTTTACTAGGAAGCGATTGCTGCGCAATCATTAATTTTTACCGGTTTATCGGGCTAAAATTACTTTGAAAATAAGTTTTTCCTATCAGATTCAGGCTATAAGATTATGGGATACGAATATGACTTCAAACCGTGGCGCAATATAAGCGAAAATATAAAGCAACGAGTTCATAAGTGAACGCGTGGCGTCATTCTATTGAGTGAAGGTCGTTTCTACGTGTGGACAGAGACAGGAAAAGTTAACGAACGGCTCGAGTTCATTTTCGGGAGTGAACGCGTTGACTTGAGGGACGTGTGCACTGGCCCTTACATTCTCAGGTGTAGCTACGCTGGCAGGGAATTATAGTTGGCGGGATCCGTGTTCGACAGCGTGGTATTGTAGGTGTGAAGGATGCTTTGAGATGTTCTAAACGGTGTTGTAGGCTTCCTATAGGGTTGTTTAGCCCATCACACAGAACTTCTTCCATTAGGATCACCATAAGAAAATAAAATAGAAGTGAAAGAAAACAATAGCACTTCTCTCAAGGTCATTCACAGGTCACTTACCTGTACGAGTACCAAGCAATTGGCTGAAAAACTGACGATTCCTTTGGTCTGACTCGGAACTAGACGAGTGCTTTCCAGATTGAAACTGAACCGTGTTGACAGGGGTAACTGCTCCATGGGGTCTACTCGTGGCTCAACTACGACAGTTAACGCTGTTAAAATGAAGATCGATCCTACTCTGAAGGCCAAGGGCCGTTGTTCTGACAATATCGTAGAGATTATCTAGTGAGCGTTGTACAGGCGACATGGGGCAACACTAATAAGTGCGTACTTATTATTGTTGCTTTACCTGACTGGAGATAAAGTCCAGGTCCAATATATTACAGTAGGCCGAGGTCACATATGCATTTGCATGAGAAGCAGGACGCCAGGATGTGCAACTCCCTCTTCGTCATGAAATAAATTTAAACTCTGTAGCAGAGATACGGTAGCATAAACGCTATGCGGCTGTTCATCCATGCATCATTTAGTGCCTAACATTGGCTCCGCCATAAATAAACACGCCCATCGCCTCTGGCACAGCCCAGCCTTATCTATTGCGCCATGGTTCTCGTTCTAGTAGTAACGTTTAATCTGCATGAGGCACTTGCTTATCAGAGAATGCGTCATATCTCTGATGGTTTGGCAGAAGATGAAATTGCTTTCTGATGCAGGAACGGGATAAGTATTGTGTATATCTTTATAAGATTGTTCACGCTTGTTAGCTGTTATTCTACTTCATCACGCTCATAGGTTTTGCATGATATACCCTTCATGTGCTAATGATTATAATTTGTTTTCCATTCAATAATGAATAACATACGCCCCCAATGAATTGACTTACTACATAGTATAATCTTAGGTTCATGTCAGATATCATCCCCTTCGTTTGAAAAAGTAGAGTGTACCGTAAACGAAAACTCCTAAAGCAGAGAAAGTGCCTGAAATTGAGACTTTTCAAATCTAAAAGAAAAAATCCAGGAAGGTAGATTGCACTGTAGCCTGAGTCGAAGCACTGTCGGGTGATCAGCAGAAAGGCGTAGTTGTAGTACAGTGAAATTTACTATGTAGTGAACGCAACGGTATTGCTTTACGGTTTTATAAAGCTTTAACCTCGGAAAACGATTTATTAATGTAGGAGAACCAAACATGCTGTCGTATTTGTCAGCTCGAAGCTGAAACCATTTCCAATATCGATACAATAAGCTGTTTGCGTCTTTTGAGTTCCGCTATGTAAAAAATTCTGTTAAGAAATTGCGCAGCAGCCCTTATGAATTTTACCGACTCGCTCCCACTGGTGAAGATCTCGACACCCTTCATGTATGTGAAACCGAGCGACGAGAACGCATGGGTGAGCTTGTAAAACTCGTAATTTTCATAGCTACTAGGAGACAAATTTACTAACTTCTCCATGTGACTCCCATACTTCGGCAGTCCAGTTTCAGTAGTATCCCATGTTCCAAACGGTGAGGTGCATACGTGAGTCCTATTTTTATGTTAATTTGTCGAAAGTTGCTTCAACAAAGGATATGTATCTATTCATTGCACTACAAAGTGCAAACAAAAACAATACATGTTAAATGAGAAGGGACAGAAACCATGGTCTCGATTATTCTTTGGAAATGGGCTCTGTGCAGTCTAAGGTCACGTAAGCTAATCGTTAACCAGTTATATACATTTCAATCTCAGAAGCTACCCTATTTTGGCAATGCGAGTGGAACTACCTGAGTTAAGAAGCAAAGAAATACTATACAGCAAATTCAAATTATAAAATAACTCGTTTTCCACATTTTTTCTTGGTAGTGCATGAAGGTCAAAATATTCCGCAGCAGGTATTCGAAAAAAGGGACGAATCACGAGCACTCATATCGGATACATTAAAAAGTTAAACGTACCTGAAAATTGCATTTGAAATCACCTATCGTGGTAATTTATAAATGCAATTTTATTCGCCAGTTCCAAAAAACAAACACTACACGCATTTATTCTCGTTCACGTGCAGGAACCATAAACCATTCTAAATATCTTCACTTACTGAGAATAAATAAAGTCATTGATGCCTCACGATGAGTTTTTGTATGCATACATCGTGGGCAAAAATTTTGGGAGCTTTGAAGACTTCTCAGATGGCAAGAACTTTTCAAAATAGCTTTTAACAAAATTTATCGCTCGCTTGTACACGCCCTAACACACCTCGTGGAACTTTCCCTCTATTCATTGCATTTCTGGCGTAGAATATTTTTGCATAGCACGCAAATACTTCTACCTACAGAACCCTCTTTGGAGTTCTCTTCTAGCTGTAGAGTTTCCAAGATTGCTTGTTGCTTTCGCTTGAGATATTAAAATTTTGCCTCCAATTTTTGTTCGAAGTATATTAGCGTCATAAATAGCTCCTCATTAATGGACTTTTGCATCATTTGTCCACCCGAATCACCTCTACAAGACTGTTTTTTAGCGGCCAAAGTCGCTATTTTCAGCTTCCTAGGCCGCCATAAATTGTTTTGGAAGCGCAAAGTAGTCAAATTTTCCGCCCAGTGAAGAGGGTCTGAGGAAAATAGCGTGTTGCGCACGAAAATTCGTTTCCTGTAGATGTGAATTAAGCAATAGCACATTGTACAATTACGCAATATATCTGAAACGTTACGGGTGTCGTAAAATCAACCGCAGGATCGCAGTAATGCTGTAACATATCCATCAGTCGCTGTCAGTCAATATGATTTCAAAATTTGCCCAACTTTTTACATTATCGTGACAATGTGTTAGGTTGACTTTTCATGCACGGAGTTTTTGGTTTCCATTAGGGATAGTTTACATTTCAACTCAAAAACAACTTTGTAAATTCTTTAGGCGCATGTATTACATATTTATGGCATATGTGTTTCTCCCAATTGTGTTTTCGACAATTTCTTGTCACTCTGTAGCAGCTCACGGAGACAAAAGCAGGGTGCCATTTTCAGTGGGTTTTACCAGGTATTAACAAATCAAAAGTTAGGCACAACGAAGCTCCAGTTATAACTTTTTGCAAGGCGCAGTACGGGCAAACATGGCACTATATCAGTGTAGCAGACAGGAACACCAAAGAGACTTTTTATATGCAGACTAGCACTTACAGACCAGAACTTTGACTCTAATATTGGCATGTGGTCGCTGCGACTGACGAGAACAGTGGACTCCCTGGACTAGCTCATCAGACCTGGCCCCTCGGGCAGGGGAACTCGGTGTTCCAAGACTTCTAGATTTGCGGAGTTCTATACAAAAAATTGCGACGTTCTTTCCTATCGGCCACCTAAATTTTGAGTTTGAAATTTCACCACACCTGCGTGTGAAATTTGCTTACGGAGGAAACTCTCGTGAAAAAGTGGCATAGTAGTCAAACGGTTCGTTAAATCGATGGATTCGGTTCATCAGCTAACTGTGGGCATACTGCAGGAGAGGGTGAAATGTGGGGGCAAGGATGTGGGGGGGGNGGGGGGGCGGGAGCAAGGTAAGTGATCAGTAATGATTCAATACTGAAGTGATTACAAATGATTTAAAATTGAAGTGATTGCGAATGATTCAACACTGAAGTGATCAAGGACGATTTGACGCTGTATAGCTGCAAGGCGAGCTAAGGAGCAGCGAGTGCGTATGGCCGACCACAAACAGGACGCCCTGCAGCGGTGGGGTGTTCAACTAAAGGCAATAATTGCTGTGCCGAAAGCAGTTGAATGCCAAGGCTAACCTAGAAATAACAGAACACATGCGGTCAAGTTTACAGACACGACACAAGGCACCGTGAGGAAACAGACGTTTGCATGGAGCTATCACTGTTTAATTACTGCCACCCTGCCCCGTCCGAAACTTTCACTACACCATTACATGTCTGATATTTTCAAGTGTACGATTTAAAGCATAAACCTCTTTTTAAATCAGCAAATATATTGACTAAAATGCTTACTAGCGAAGAGAAGAGCCTGGGCACTGCATCCATATGAGAAAGTACACGAGATTTCTTTCTTTCTATTTTCCGCCGCATGATGCGATCTACGAATGACGTGACAAGGGCCAGGCGTCCTACTTCTCTGCTGCGCTAATGGCTTTAAGAAACAGTGAGGGAGTTGGTAGATGCACTGACAGCTACCACATTGACGGGATGGTCACAAAAAGCAAATTGGGAAATCTTAGAGAAAAAATCTATGTTAAAGGTTGGCTAAAAAAGTATAATTTCCCAGATAAATTTTTTTTTGCCTATTTATAATCATGCAGAGAGGTAAATCAACAAAGACAAATGATTTATGAGAATTAAATAGGCAGATGCACCTTATGCGAAGTCTGACTGACGTGATGAACTGACGATACTAACGCCATTCGTCGTCATTAAGAATAACATCTAAAAAATTAGCGAATTTAATTGTTAACTGGTCTACTTTGTGCTTATTAACGTCCCCTTCTGTGCAATAGTTCAACACTCTTGTTTGGTTTTCAAGGCTTTATAGCAATAATGCATGCAAATAAATTAATGATAGAAAATTATAGTCCGTATAAACGGGACACCGGCCAAAATAAGCTGCGCAACTTTGAGTATAATACACAGTGTAGGATTCCGTTCCAGCTGAATAATTGGTCGTACCATGCGGCTAGTTGGTTTAATCGGTGGTCTTATTATGAGGAATCGGCTCTATAGAAACTTCACAAAATCTCCGGAATTCATTCGTAACTTCGCAATACAGGGGAAAATTGAAAACTCTACGGTGTTTACTAATAAGATTCAAGTATTGAAACCCGAGTCGCAAGTGTATATGCAGGGTGTTTATCCGAAGTGTAAGCCAATCTGCCATGTTGTTGGAGGTGTTATCACTTGGCCTGTCTCGACAGCTGTCAAAAACTAAGCTTAGATTGTAAAGTAGACTGCATTGGCAATTTCCAAACGAACGCACTTCGTGGAACTCAGTTAAGTGTGTTTGTGTTTTTCTATTCTCAACATAGAGCATGGAAACGCACTGCAGCTTAGAAGTGTAAGCCAGCAACTTAGTTTCAAATACATAAAAATGGAATCTGACCGTCATTACCTGCTGTGGGCCTCCAGGCTACAACATTTATTTTTTTTTTAAGAAAAAACTACGAAGAAAAGTCTAAAATATGAACAGATATATAGTATAACCTGCACTACACAGCAACCGTCTTCGTTTACAATATGTAAAGTTCTAAGTCGCTCATCTGAAGAGAGAATAAAGTTTCAAATCTTCCAAATTGTCAGCTATTTTTTATTTAGAAAATGCTGAAATCTAATGAAACAAGGGCGGTTTAAGGCTTTTAATCTAATTCTGGATTTAGTTTTATTTTATAGTTTCATATGTGAAAAGCAAGCACGCTTTGAACTGCGTCACAACTTCACGTCTTGTAAATGTAAGATATTTCTTTTTCCTATTGCTTGAATAAGTTCGAATTACCCTACGTATCGGGGGACGCAAACGAATCCCGTGACTTAAGACAAGGAAACCGTTATTTTACAAAAGAGAAATCAGAGCTAGACTTGAACTCGTTGTCTAAACCGAGTCTATTTTTAAATTTTGCACATCAGCGTTCTGATGGTTCCTGTTTCTACGTGTAGCTATTTAGAGGTGGGCCTCGAATGCCACGGACCACATGTCTGAATGCAGACTTGTATCAAGGCCAGAATATGAATAAAATCTTAGACATTATATCCCAAAAAACTTCTCATCAAGGCTGCTGGAAGAAGCCAGTATGTGTTTACGATACATCAGAATCGAACTTAAGAATCAAACATGCTTGTGGTTGAGTCAGCAAATTAAGTCCAAATCCGCTCAACTTGACTTGTCCGAAACATCAAACTGGTGTCTTGGCTTGGGCTCGTACGTGGATTTTAGTTTCAGGCTTTGGTGGCTGAGTACTTGTGAGACTTCAAGACACTCAAGTTTCTGTGAAATGGAGTTTTCAGGCAGCTCAACATAATCAGCTTGCTTTTAACATGTGCAACGTGGTACAAGGTGACGAAGCCAAAGTTCCTGTCTGCAGTTCCGGAGAAATCAAAAGGCGTGTCCTGGCTTAGTTCCACGTTGACGACCCAATCGAACGCATTTTAAGTAGTTTGAAAGGTAAAAAAAAAAGATACATTAGATTCATTAATGATCAAGTTTAATTCAAGTAATATAATTTAATTTTATAGCTAATCCTATCACTAAATGTTGCTAAAAAACAGTTCTACTAATTGAAAGAAAGTTTGTATTCCTTGAAATACCTACATATCATGCCCATAATAGCGTTGTCAATATGTTATAATATATGAACCCAATTCAATTACTGCATCAAAAAAGTGAAACGACGGGGCAAAATAGATCGAACATTAAGCTTGCTGCGACATGCTAATGCTGCTCGGTGGCAGCTCGATGCAAAAATGGGCTTGAGAGCCCAGGGACAACAAGTATCTATGGACTGACACTGCTGCATAGTGTAACACACATTCTTATAAGAACAACATCTGTAAAACATGACAACGCTATGCTACCACAAGTAGCTGGTTAAACCAAGCAGTGTAGAGCAGAGAAATTGCTCGGGACGCCCTACTACGCCAGACAACTTAACAACAGCACGAAAATGTACTACTACAAGTATCTCTCCTACTGGCCCTCCCACTTCCACTAAGGATTTGTAACACCCTTCAGTACGACCAATGGGAGCACAGGCATGATTAGCTAACTCCACGGCCGCAACATCCCTCATCGTTACCACAGCCAATCCGTCACCAGAAAATAAGTTTCTACAAGGTCGTTGATGCAATCATCTCTCCAATGGCCGCCTCTTGCTTACCCTAAACTTTTGTTAGGTATTCATTGACACAGTCAGTCATCCTCACACTTGCCACTCTTCGATACACAAGCATGAGGGTCAACACCTGCAGACCTGCTGTTTCGCACACCACATGCTCATGTGCTCCCCACTTTCTTCAAATAGTGCTCGTTAAGCTCACTGAAAGAAGCCAGACGTGCTGTACATGCACGTGAATGCGTGCCGAAAGCTTGTCCTAAAATCAGCACCCAAACGCGTGCGCTAATTGCACACATAAGCGTGCTCTAGACCTTCAAATCGGACGCGTGCTATGGGCAGTGAGCACTCGCGCATCTCTGGATGCTCCTAAGTGCCCAGCAGTTAAAAAAAACATGCAGTTTGTTTCCCATGACATCTATACGTACTTATGCGGAGTTTCTGAAGTATGTAGGCAAACAATAATCTCTTGAAATTCAACGCGAAAAAGTACAACTCTTCACTGACTTCAACACAACTACAAATTTTCTCCGACGGGTGCAGCGTAAGAGCGTAGAACACGCCTACCCCTTTGGCGTACTAGCGCGAAAAATATCAGAAAGTCGAACGCATGCCGGCTCAGCACGTTTTGCCATGTAGTAGGTTTAATGCACGCTTAAGCGTGCTCAAGCAGCACGGCGACAGCGTGTTCTAGAGTTTAGAGCACGCTTGCAAAAGCCAAAACTTTTGAGTGAACTGCATCGTCACCCACCGTTCCCGTCCATGTGCAGCACGCTCCAACGTTATGTGCTCTCCACTTTCATCCTCATAAAAGTTATAATTATAGATACCATTGGCACTGATGACTTCTTAACTCATTCCAACTATCGCTGTGAGCATTGACGCTGAGGGCATGGGTAAGGCCTCCTAAAGTACACGCCTGGGTCTCTACGTCACGAAGATGGTCCGATCGGTACAGTCCCACGACGAACGGTTAGCCGCAGCCAGATATGTTTGGTACAAGTTCTGCATAGTTATGGCTTAACTGGATAGAAAACTCAAACTATCCTAATTTTGTAATTTGTGAGTAGTTTATAGAAAAATTTCTCTCCACATATGTCCAAAATAAAAAGAGTAGGTATCAAAAATATCAGGCTAGGACAAACGATTTTTCCAACGACTGTACGCAATCGGACCACTTTCGAGTCCTAGACATAGGCCTGTACTGAGGAAGCCTTAGCATGGGGCGGTGCTTAGAACAGCAGGTCTCCATATCGGCGCCCTCACTTTTAATTTGGAGATGACTCTGTTATTCCATGACACATCCACATCATGCATATATACCACTTGGTACTGCCACTACTTTCCATATTTCTCTCAGAATTTCTTACTTACAGGTCCCAGCCATTCGTGTACCGTACTCACTTCCTTTCGTTTAGTTTGATCACACCCAAGCTCAACCACCAATACACCTAGAAAATTGTAGTCTCTCGCTCGTCTTAAGTCCTATTTCCCAAGTCTTCATAATAATGTTCAGTAATGCACGTAGGGGCGGAGAACCCCTCAACCCAATTGAAAATTAATGGGACAGAATTGACAGCTGCCACTCAATAATGTGACTTGAGAATAACTATGACAAGCGAATTACAACAGTCAGCAAGTTGACAAAAGTCTGTAAATAGCAAGCGAAGCTCTGGGATTCATCACCAGCAATTCCGAATATAACTCCAAGGACATCATCATTCTTCTGTTCAAGGTGCTAGTTTGCCCACACTTAGAATTTGCTGTTAAGTTCTGGTCGCCGCATCTGTGCAAAAGATATCAATAACATTGGAAGAATCCAACGCGGAGCAACGAAATTGATACCTCAGCTGCGAAACAAGTCATACGAATGTCGCTTACAAGAACTGGGCCTGATCGCTTCCGAGCAAAGACGACTCAGGGGCAATTAATAGAAGTATTCAAGTATTTGAATGACTTCAACGACGTGCTTACAGCGGGACTTTTTGAAAGAGAAGTTAACGATCACCTGCGAAACAACGGCCAAAAATTCAAGCATAAAGCTCAAAGAACAGCCTTAAGGCAGCAGTACTTTTCATATGTCACAGTGAACATTTACATTAGACTGCCCTCCGACGTTGTCAGTGCGGAGACAGTCAACGCGTTTAAAAATCGTCTTGATAAACATTGGGACAGACATCTTCCACAGCTAAGAAGACATCCTCCAGGAGTCACAAACTCTTAAGCTCCGCGGATCAGCGGCTATAAATCGCGCTTGCTTACGTGCGTGCACGATCGTATCATATAGGCTGAGATCTTCCTTCTTATACTTTTTTTAACGTCAGTCATCTATATCATGCTGACATAATGGCAATACAAAACGTTCTAGCACGATAGAACGTCTTTACTTTTAAATTCCTAACGCTAATAGCTCATAGTAGGGCCGGAACGTAAGATTCCCGGTGTCTCTCTGGGAATGGACCTGTTTGTCCGTCTACTGCCGCCTATCTAATCTTTCTCACAGTGCACAATAACTTCCCTGACTCCCTCCCAGGTCTCGTCAACTACTCTTTCTTTGCTGCTCATCTCTTCTAGCTCCTCCACAACTGAAGCCAGGTTGTTCCCCACCCAGAGATCACTGCTCGTAGTTAGATCTGTGCTACTGTTGGACTGAAACTGCTAGAAGTAAAGACAATGTCACTAGTAGATTAGATTAAATAGGCGGCAGTAGACGAACTAATTGGCCTATACCCAAACTGACACCGGAACTTACGCCCCGGCCCTCTATGAGCTATTGCCATTATGTTAGTGGGATATAGAGGATTGGAGAAAAAAGAAAAAAGGAGGATGAGTCCCTGCCAAAGAGAAGATTATGCATGGATGCAAGTACGATCAAGAGCCGCTGATATGCGGGGCTTGGAGATGTCAAACTGTGTAGTTGGAGCGGGAGAGAGAAGAAGACATATTAAGGTGGCCTCGGAAGCTTTGGCCGTTAAGAGTTTGCGACTCCTGGAAGAGGAGTTTTTAGCTGTGGAGGATGTCTCTCCTAATGTATGTCAAAACGATTTTTTAAGTGTGTCGACTGGCTCCGCACTAACAACATCTGAAGGGAGTCTTCCAAATGCTGACTATGAAATACGGAAAGAACTGCTGACTTAAGGTCGTTCTTCGAGCGTTATACTGGCGTTTTGGACCGTTGTTTCGTAAGCGATCATTGAGGTCTCTTTCAAAGAGTACCGTTGTATGTACGTCGTTGAAGCCATTCAAATACTTGAATGTTTCTGTTAGCTTCCCCCTGAGTCGTTTTACTCGAGAGAGATCAGACACAGTTCTTTTAGGCAATTCACACGGCTTGCTTCGCAGCTGAGGTATCAATTTTGATGCTCTGCGTTGGCCTCTTTCCATGTTATTGATATCTTTACACAGATGTGCCACCAGAATTGAACAGCAAATTCTAAGTGTGGCGGCACTAACGCCTTGTACGAGGGAACGATTATGTCCTTGGACTTGTATTCAAAATTTCTGGTGATGAATCCCAGTACCCTGCTCGTCATTTTCACACTCATGTCAACTTGCTGACTGTGTTGTAATTTGTTTGTATTAGTGATTCCCAAGTGACGTTGTAGGGTGACAGCAGTCAATACCGTCCGGTTAATTTTCAATGGGGGTGACGGGTTCATCAGCCCTATGTGCATAACTGAACATTTGTCAACATTAAAGCTGATCTGCCACGTTGTACTCCATGCCATGAAGCGGTCAAGGTCTTGTTGGAGCTAGGATCTTTTCGTGGTAGGATGTCATACTTTAGTATCATCCATAAATTTACTGATTGTACTACGGATGTTAAGATCGAGGTCATTGATGTAAATTGAGAACAGAAGTGGGCCAATCACGCTATCCTGAGGAACCCCTGATGATACCTGCGTCCAGGCGCTCGTCTCTCCTTCAAGCTTTACTCGCTGCTGCTGACCCGTAAGCCTTGTCCTGACCTATCGTAAATAGTCTCCTTGAATGCCATGAGATCCCAATTTTTTCATTACCCGTTGATGGGGGACTTTGTCAAAGCCTTTTGGAAGTCTAGGTACAAGAGGTCTACACCCTTTTGTTCATCTTTAATATCTGTAACTTTTGAGAAAAAGGCCAGTAGGTTTCTTAAGCAGCTTCTTCCATTTCGGAAGCCATGCTGAGTGTCGGATATGAGATGCTGTATCCTCAGGTGATCAGTGATGTGCTTCTCAGGATGCGTTCGATGGTATTACATAGTAGATACCTGCAACTGCCTAAGTGATAAGCTCGGCTGCGGTGCACAAAGGAAGTAGCAAGTTTGATTCCGTTGGGGAGGAAGAGGTTGGTTGCATGGGGTCGTTTGTTCTCCCTTCATATTAAAATTTGAGATACAGTATTATTAAAGCACGACCAAACTTCAAAAGCCATGCATGGAAGAAATGAAAAGATATGCCATAAGCTTTAGGATATGCAATTTTTCGAGGCCTGATTTCCAGTGGGGGGTGCCTGGGGGGAGGGGGGAGGGCGTGAGACTTTCTTGAGGTGCGTCCCCCCCCCGCCTGCGCACTCCCTTAGCTACGCTACTGCCGACACGTTTCACGGTCACTCGGTGTTACTCCAGACATGAGCCAGTAGCTGCAGGGCGATGTGCAATAGGGCATGAGCAACTCCGCAACATCACATCTTTGGATCGATATTCCTGCACAGCTCCAAATACATGCTTCTCCACCACAGGGTGGCTGGTCACAGCAAACACAGGAGCAGAAGCTGCTCGGGACACTCACCTATACAAGACACTGCAACTCACCTTTGCAGCCCCAAAGCCAAGGCGTCGCCAGTATAGAACAGCGAGACCAGGGAGGCATCCACACCAGCAATAGATACCTATTAATTCCTAAACAACAGAGAAGGCTACCCATACCTAAACATTGCTGGTTCCCAAAGTGGAGCCCAAGTAAGTTAGGAACTCCTTAATCAGTGTTAAAATCATCTACCCTATTAGCCACCCCTCTCTTACCCCACACCCTTGCCAGGTTCTCACTGACACACTCAATCATCCTTACATTTACCGCTCCATCACATCCAAGCATTCGAGTCAACCATTCCAGGCCTGTTCTCTCGTACACCACACCTTCTTGTGCACCCCACTCTTCCAAGACCACTTGTATCATTTCCTCTCGTTCCTGTGAATATGCTACGTTCTCCAAAATTAAATGCTCTACAATTTCATCCTCACCCCTGTCACAGATTCAACACACGACTTCCTATTTCATTCCACCGGTAAGTGCGACCATTCACACTGAGAGCCTAAGACCGTGCTTGGAACAGCGGGTCGCCACCTCTACTTCCATCATACCAACATTCATACTTTGGACATGCTCAGTTTTTGTACCATACTAGAGTAGACTTTTCTTCAATACCTCTTCGCCATTTGTCCAGTCGATTTGTCTGAACTGCAGCACACTCCAATCCAGACCTTCGCCTTCTTCCACAAGCACTCGCCACTTATCTCTAGCCAGTCCAGGTACCTGGTGTGCCCACCTAACGTGCATGTCACAAAAATCAACTGCACGTTTACACACTCTTTCTCATTTGCTCTTGCAGACATTCAACAGGTGGACTTTCCCTAGCCCACATTCCACTATCCATACGTTCCATTCGTACTTTGTAGTTCAGTATAATCTTCATCATGCGTTCCTTAAATGTGCTCCATCCCATATCCCCTCTGAGTGCCTCTGTCCCTGTCCACCTTGGTGCACTGAGAGATGCCCTAGCAACCTTTGTTTGTATCACTTCTAGTTTGCTGATATCACTCTCATTCCATGGCACAACATCCATACCATACATCACACTTGGTACAGCCACCACTTTTCAGATCTCTCTCAAAATTTAATACTTGCAAGCCCTTAAGCGGGTCGCACTACACAGTGCCCCCAACCATTCATTTGCCTTACTTACTTTCTCATGTTTTGTTCTGTCACACCCAAGCTCATCCACCCTTACACCTAGATATTTGTAGTCTCTCGTTCGCCCTATGTCCTGACCCCTAAGCTGCCATACTCTATTTTCATCGTCTGCTGCTGAGTTTACTACTAATACTTTGCTCATCTCAGCACTAAATTTAACATGGAAATCCCTACCATAACCACTCACGGTATCAAGCATCTGTTGCAATTCTTTTCCACTTTCACTCAGAAGCACTGCATCATCAGCATACAAGAGCAAACACAGTCGCTGGTCATCACCAACATTCACTCCTAGTCCCCTGCTCCTCAACCTAGCAGCCAATTCCTCAGCATATAGGCTGCACAGAGTTAGTGACAGCACACATCCCTGGTACACACCTCTCTTGCTTTTTACTAGTCCTTCTCTATGTCCCCTAGCTTGTATATTCCCCTCGTATTCACGTACATACTCTTGATAGTATTCACTATCTTTGAGCTTAGTCCCACATGTCCTAGGACCCAACACAACAGATCTCTATTTACTCTCTCATACGTTTTCTCAATATCCAGAGAACCCAAGTACACTCGTCGACCCTCTTTCTTCATTCGTTCAATGACTTCACTCACAACATAGCTACATATTATCTCCTGCTCTTCTATCACTCCTAAAACCATTCTGTTCCTCCCCCAGCACTTCCGCTCGCCCAACACACTTGCTCAGCCGGTCAGTGCGAAGGCTGACACGGGCCCACTGCCGGTCAACACTTCAGTGAAGGGGATGAGAAAGAGCACGTTCGTTCTCGGCAAAAAGTGACTGTGACATTGACGAAAAGGAGAGAAAAGCACGACTGAAAGCGAGAAAATCGGGAAGCAGAAACATTTATCACCGCACACAGCAGTGTAGTGTAATAGGGGCTTAAGGTAACTTACGAGGTCCCACTGGGATCTCTGCTTCATATAACATTCGATGGACGAACCTAACTAACCTAACCCTATGGCCTCCTGAGGACAAGGAGTGAGTAAACTAAGGCCGAGTTCACACGTCATCCGCCGTGACGAGTTTGCTGAAACTCGCGGATGCAGTAAGTTGATTTGATAGACGTAGGGAACGCGAGAGACTGAAGGATGAAGCATGTCTGTTTAGCAACGCGCTGCGTCATTCATGTTCAGTAACCAAAAGCTATTAATACTGAATTTATCCTCTATAACCTTCAGAGATCATGAGTAAATACATACATATGATGTTTCGTGGTCATTTTAATGATCAGAACGACTATTCCAATAAAACCCTAGAAAGTCTGAAAATATTGCAAGAACACTGACGCCATCTTTGTTTTGATAGCTCAGCTGATTACTTTCTACTGATTTCTTTTCTATCGGCATATCAGGCTATGAATATTTAACAAACAGGCTTTTCCTCTCAAAATCAGGCGATATTGTTTCATTTTAACTCGCATATTTTTTTTTCTTGCTTTTAGTATGTTAAGTGGGTCAATTCAAGACCATTTACACGAATTACTATTTCGTCGCCAATGCTTAGTTTTAGAGATATATGACTTTGAAGTTCCCATCGTTTTTCTATGGGAGAAAATACCGGGCGACCCAATACAAGCGAACTTAGGGTTAGGTTAGGTAAGGTTAGGTAATACATTCGCATCTCATCTGTCACTGTGAGAGCATTCAAGTGTCCCGCTGCAGCTTACGTAATATCGGCAATACAGTGCCTTGCAAGCTCAGCGTTGTCGAGTCGCTGGCCGTGTTGTTGACAGCCTCCGTGTCTCACTTCTGCTGG
The DNA here is from genome assembly GCA_001587735.2 of Parhyale hawaiensis. Classification (NCBI taxonomy): domain Eukaryota; kingdom Metazoa; phylum Arthropoda; class Malacostraca; order Amphipoda; family Hyalidae; genus Parhyale; species Parhyale hawaiensis. The sequence goes on from LQNS02277097.1 coordinate 18,121,977, forward strand.
TACCTTCACAGGGTACTGTCATAGACACCTACATATTATATTTAACTACTGCAGTTTTGCACGCGTGGTGACATCAAGTTCCGCCCTCCCTTTGTGACTGTTGCAGGGTGTTTTTGTGCATGCGCTGGGTGCACCGTTTGAACATTTGTCCCAAG
>LQNS02277097.1:18211488-18223102 GCA_001587735.2 Parhyale hawaiensis
GCCGCTGCCTGTAATGGATACTTTTGGACATACTGCGCTGCTGGCATGCTCGATTTAACACCGACCTGAGCAGATCCCCATTTCTATGTTTGGAGAACCTTGAAGTTCCCTCTTAAAACCATTCTGTTCCTCACCCGTCATGAATGTGTTCTGCACTGCTATTGGCCGTGGCTCCAGCCATGGGCGGGGCTACTGACCTAATGCGTGGGGCTGATGTGACGTTATGGAGCTCACACGGGCTACTATTGTAATCCGCTACGACAGTACCTTTACTACAACGGACATCAATAAAGTTTCCTACTACTTCACTCACTATGGCGCCCCCCGTCTCTGCTGACCCCCGCAGTTGAGCTGCAGCTGCGGTGAGGTGGGGATTCCTAAGCGTGTCACTGTTTCTTTGCGAATGCTACGCGATATTGCCCGATTTTAGTTCGATGCCCATTGTTGCTGCTCAGCCACATTCAGTGCTGAAAACTAACATGTCCAAAGCTTAATATGATTATAGTGAAGCTGGGTGGGATCAACAATACATAATTGTAAACTTGGAAGATATTGGGGCCGCTTTACTTGATTATCCCCCGCGAAGGAAGTGAGAGAGGTGATAAATGTTTTCTTTGAAGATTTAAGTATATTCGTATATATATTTGACTGCCCACCCAAAACGAGGCAGAAGGAGTTGAGCAATGTTCATATTTTTTTTGCATGGAGTCAGGTGGATTGACCTGGATGTGAACGATGCTTAAAAAATAGAATTAGCTGGCTATCAGATATGACGGCGATGAATATTGTTGTCTGTCTACCAAAAAAAAGGCAAAAGGAGTTGAGTCATATGTAATAATATTTTTTTAGGCAGTGAAGTGGGTTGACTGAGAAGTGAAAAATACCAAAATATTAGTTAACTGGCCATCACAACAGACGGTGTTGAAATTTGGCTCTCTACCCAAAACGAGGGAGACGGAAATGAGCAATGTTAATAATTTTTTGCAGTGAGTCAGGTGGGTTGACTTAGGTGTGAAAAATGAAAAATCTCTAGAGTTAACTGGCCTTCAGAAGAACAATGGCGTTGAAACTTGTCCAACCCCCACCGGGGTTGATGGCGTTATGCCCTTGAGCGTACTACTTGGTTTTGTTTTCGTGCTTCACACTTATTCATATGCTGGGCATCTGGTTTTGATACTGTCTGCAAGATTGAACTGAATTCGTGGTATACTTTATGGGAAAGTTTAATAATGAATATAACTGCCTCTGAATAACTGGAATGGGAAGACAACCTAGCCACTTTATATTTCAAAATACCTCACCGATACAGTACGTATATTTAGAAGCTGATCCATCAGTGAACATGAACTGCAATGCAGCGCAAAGTGGATACGCTGCAGCACTGCTGCGCCTCATCACTTTCCTCCGGGATAATCGTACGATTCATTCACAAAAATTTCAAGCACAAGATTAACTTGAGCATAAAAAGTAATTTCATCTGTTGCACGAAGGAATATAGTTGTTCGCATTTCGGTGCTCTGTAATTATCTACAAAACGTACTTTTTGGCCACATTTCTCTGAAACTGTGGTTTAACTGAAGCACAAAAATTTATGTTCTCGCTGACCACAAGCACGCGACGGCGGCCGCTGCAATGATCTCTCGTGTGAACGCAACGCCCGATCCGAAGACAGACACCAGCTGCAACACTAACAATGCCGCGGTTTTTATTGTATTACGATGGCAGCGGTGACCAGCGTGCGGATCTCGCTTAAAGCGTTCAATATTTACCTCCGCCAAGGATTTATGTTTTTGTCGCGTGTGTCCGTCTGCCTACTAGTTTTTCTGTCGCCAAGATTACTCAAAAAGTTATGAGCGGATCTTTACGAAATTTACAAGGGTTGTTAAGCATGTTAGCATTGGCAGATTTTTAACTTTTGGTAAAAATCCGTCCATCTCTTTGTTTATCTGCCTTTTTTGTCTTATTGCCATAACTCAAAAAGTTATAGAGAGGTCTTCATGAAACTTACGTGAGTTGTTAGGTATATTACGAAGAATACATGATCCAATTTTTGTGATGAACTGTTCGTTCGTATGTATGTTGATGTTTTTGATATTATGCTAGTTAGCACAATAACTCAAAAAGTTAAGCATGGATCTTTCTGAAATTTACAAGACTTTTTATTAATATTAAAAGATATAAATCTTTAAATTTTGGTGCTGATCGGTTGGTCCGTTTGTGAGTTTGGCTAATGTTTGTCATTATTTTTTGTTAGCAGCATAACTCAGAAAGTTTTGAAAACTACAGAAACTTTATACTATCAGAAGGCACAAATTATAAGCTTCTGGTGTTGATACAAAGAAAATCATGGTTTCAGAACCACCTTGAATATTTCGTTACCGTTGCCTTGCTTGTCGGAGATATGCGCTCTCAGAGTGCTCTCTAGTTGGGTTATGATTTAGTTAGTTAAATGCCTGCTTTAAGCAGATTTATGTAAAGATTTGGCTGGAAAACCGTGCGGAAAGAGATATTGGAGCATATTATTGAAAGGGAAAGGGATATTGTAGGGAAAATTGTGATAGCATTTAATATCTGTTTACGTAGTTTTCCCGTCACAGGCACGCTCCCGGTTGCATCTTTGTTTGTAAAATATGGGCCCAAGCTGTGATATCATTAGCAGAAATAGACATACGTTCCCAACCTTTATTAGTAAACCATTATTGAATACAAAAATTTGATGTAGCATTCACAAGTCTCAGCGACGTCGTTCCCTGCGATACGTTAGAGGTGGTGAACAGGGCAACCTTTTTTACAAGTTAGTTACCGTCACTCGGGTACGACACTAGTTAACGGAGATATTTCTGGACAGCACCAGCCCTGCAGTGGCTGATATTTTTCTTTAATATCACGATGCATTTGTATGATTTCTATTTATTAAACGTTACATAGACTCTTCTATAACGTCATTTCGGGTGTTATTATTCGTTGCCATCGTCAGGGTCAGCCAGTGCAAACTTCGGGAGGAGGCTCCGTAGGGGGCCTGGGCTAGTGGGGGAGATAGTCGAAGAGAGGAAGAGGAGCGAGAAAATGCGCACCTTCAAGCAGGTCCAGCCAGAGACTGCTCACCGAAAGATCAGTGGGTGACTTGAACACGAGAAGAGGTGACGAACAGACCGTTCGCCCAGTCTGCAGAGTTGACATGAGGGATCTTCGATCCGTCCCCCTCGGAACTTATAATCCGCTAAGACCGAGTAGTGGCCAGAGCGTAGCTGGGAGAAGGTAGATCGGAAAGATCTGGGGAGTAGAGACTTCTCGCCATGGAGAGGAGGGCATTGGTAGCCCAAAACCCTGCTGGGGAGATATGCATTTGCTGCAGTTGCAACAGCAGATTAGTGAAATGAGCTCAGGGCAGTGCCGTATAGCTCGGGAGGGAGAATGCTATCTGTAAGAACGGGAGCAATGTATTCTTCAAACTTTGATTGAAGGTTGTGTCGAATATGATGAGGGCCGGAGAGGGCCGTGATACTACCGTTGGTAGTATACTGTGCCAAGAGTGAAAGAGAAACGGGCATGTATTACAAGAAATAAATGAATAAAAGAAATAAAGTCTTAAGACAATGTAGTTAGAATTATAGTGCACTGAGCAGATACTGTTATGACAGCAGTCCCAGACTGTCGCTAAGTGGAAGGGTTGAGGTCTCATGGTGGAAATGATGCGCAGAGGCCATGCGGTGGGATCCAGTGACTATGTGCAGGGCTGCATTCTGAACCGCCTGCAGCTAACACGACGGTTCTAGAGACATTAGGAAACCAAACCAGGGCAACGTAAAGCATGACGTATCTGATGAGGGCCCGATAGAAAGAAAGAAAAATAATTCATTGTTCTCATATGGATACTGTGTCCAACAAGCTTAGGGCACAGCACCCTGAGATTTTCATGATTAAAATTAATTTATGAATAATACTAAACACTAGCATAAGAGAGTTATCATTATGGTCTGCTAAGAGTCACTGGCACAATCCCTACGTATTATTAAAGAGATGATAAGAGAAACTTTGGCTGCACAGAGTTAAAGCAAAATAGGTTTCTTGAAAGTAAAGTACCGTTTGCAGAAAACAATTGGCTAGAAAAAAGAGAACAGAGCGAAGAAGTTTTTTTGATTGAGGGCATGAGTGGCAGCGTGAAGAAAACAATAGGCTAAGGCAAGATGTAGCGAACTAGTTAACACTTCGCACCATTACAGGAATTTCAAAATAGGGAGAAAAATGTGATGTGAAATTTAGAAGATGTAGACCAGCTAACTGTTTTCAAGAGTGAATGAGAAACGGACATGTATTACAAGAAATAAATGAATAAAAAACATAAAGTCTAAAGACAATGCAGTTAAAATTACAGTGCACATTACGATATCATAAAAAAGAGAGAAAATGCAAAGCAGAAACTAGACATACAAACAATGTAAAAACAAAATGCGAGAAGAATCGTCAGATTTTGTTTAACGCTTTCATTCTATCTCTGATTACACAATGCGATTGCTATACGCCCGAGCAGATTGTGTCTCCTATGGTTCTCCGCACGGGAGAAGGTAGTAGCCTGGCGTTGTAGGTCGGTTACCTCGATCAGTGGCCCACCTCCCGAAACAGAGGGAGAACTATTGAGAGCCTATGTAACTTTACAAAACAAACCTTATCAGCAGGAACTGCTGCAAGCTGCAACATCTTCTGCAGAAAAGGTAATTGGGACTCTTGAGTTCGTGAGGCTCAAATAATATTTGGTTGAGAAAGGGCCCCGCCAGAATCTGCCCCTGAGGCTGAATAAAAAATTTAGATTAAAGAAAAATTACATTAAACAATTTTATATACACTATGCACATGTGATGTAGCGTGACATTTTTATGCCTCTTATGACAAAGACTGAATAACACTGCACATCAAGATAAATATAGTTCATATGCGCTGCATATTACGCAACAGTGACTCTGTGACTATGACAGACTGAATAAAATTACGCATCAAAAGGAATTTGGTACATTTACAAATGGAAAATTATACATCAAAAGAAGTATAGTACATTTACAAGTGCCCTGAGCGGTACGCAACCAGTGTATCTATTAGTATTATATTTTGGATGTGAAAATAAGGGCAAGTGTAGAAGATATTAGTTATCGACATTACTGTTAAGGGTAGACGAGTATGCCTCTTTCACTTGGGGAATTTTAGCAAAATTCATCTGGAATATTTTTGTGCAATAATAAGGGTTGCTCGAAGTGTGACAACACCATCCTGGTGAGATGATGATTCAGTCATACAGTACATACATACATACTGTTGCGTTACAAGGACAAGCAATAAATATGCAATGTGTTGACAGGATACAAAAGTAAAATGAAACTACGGCGATGAGGCTCAATTACAGTGACAACCTTATGAAATGAACATGATAAAAAGAGCTGTATTTGCAGCTTATTACCGTTTTAGAAGAGTTCAGGAAACTGTATTATTGTGGAGTTTTTACGGCTTCAGAATTGATAGCCAATGTTCCTTTGCGTTAGCCAGTTTGAATTTCCCTAGTTAATTTGTGGTGGGGCAAATGAGAGGAAATGTATTTGGTTAAGCGATGTGTTTTAGATTAAATATCGTGCGTTAGGTAAAGACGAGATACACTAGGGAGCTTGACTCAGTTAGATGCGCGGATTTCTTTAGGGTAAATGAAGTGCGTCATCATGGACAGGGGTTGGTTAGGTCAAACTAGAGTAAGATATACAAGAGCTTCTTAAGTTACCTACGCGTTGGAGAGTGCAAGCGCTATCGAGAGTAAAATTTCCACCAATTCTGCTGGTAGATTGTATTAAAGCAGCAATGGCAGCATCGCCATGTTTTGTTAAGTATTGCGTTAAATGAAGGAAAAAATATACATTTTCAAACATTGAACTAACTTTTTTTCTTCCGGACTGTATAAAATATTATTGTAAAGATACAAGCACGATAGTGGATAGTGTACATGAAAATGACACGAAAGCCTGTTTTACGTCCTCATTACTGATACCACCTAATATCGGGTGAGACAAGCATTCGTACCACCAAATTGCTGCAGGGATGTGCAGCTCACACATCGTCCAGAGATGCGCTTCAAGTTGTACCAAAGAAATAATAGCATGAAGGACAAGCAAGCTGTGCAACGTATATCCTACCATCGAGTTGTTAGTGCGAATGTATCGCGTGGTTCCGGCAGAAGTCAGCCGTCATAGGGGAGGGAGAGGAGTCGCTGAAGAGGGTTCACTACTCACGCAAACGATACAGCTGCTCGCAAGTGTTTATTGACCGCAGCTGGAGAATACGGACCTCAGTCGCTCATAGCAAATTCAGCGGTTTTGATCGCTTGTGTTCCAAGTCTGCTCAGACACCATTTTAACGTCATCGAGTTGCCTAGAACACTTTCAACACGATGCAAGTTTGCAAAGCCAAAGCCCTTTGTCTACATTTTGTGAAGCTTCGAAGTCTCGATTTAGAAGCCGAGTTGAACATACTCTTACATAGTATCAAATCGTTACAGACTGATACCTAGTGAGATTAGGCTGACGGGAATTTATACAGATAGATTTCAATCTTCGGCATTATTTTACTTTACCTCACTTATGATTTTTTTTTTATTGTCTGTAGTATGTTAATCGGTTCAATTTTTAAGACGATTTACATGAATAACGTTTTTGTCGTATATGCTGAGTTTCTGATGTATTTGACTTTGAAGTTCCCATTGTTTTTCTTTGGGGGAAAATAACGCAGGTTAGGTAAGGTAAGGTTAGGTAAGGTTCGTTTAGGTAAGGTTAGGTAAGACAGGGTAAGGTTGTGTAAAGTAAGGTTGTGTTAGGTTAGGTTCTTATTGGGTGGCTAGCAAGTCTATAATGACGCCAGTTATTTTCTCCCTTAGAAAAACAATGGGAAGTTCAAAGTCATGTACCTCGAAAATCAAGAGTTTCCGACGGAAAGTGTATTCGCGTAAATTGTCTTAAATTAACCCAATCAACATACTATAGACAAGAGAAACCACAAAAATCGTGTGTGAGCTTAAGTAAAAATTTACCCAATTTTTTAATGTTTTGTGGGCAGGGTAACTGTCGGTTTTACGATAATCCATTTTCCTGTTTGGATGCCCTCGGCCTAACTAGAACTAAATTTACGGGGGCTGTTACTTTGTGACCTCGTCTCCTGTGATGCCCAGCCATGTTGTTCCCATTTCTATTGTAGAACTGTTGTACTGTAATACTTCCCAAGAATACAGGTGACAGCACGGATTCGTTTATTTAAGTGTACAGTCACCTCGTTTTCTTTATATTAACAAAAATCTATAAGTTACCATTTCATCTATGTTCCCAGGCTCCAGCTGAAATCATCAACTTTGAGCTTTGCTTACAGGAATAGAGTTTTGTTGCCAAGTCTAAAATCCTTCCACTCACGCCAACAAGAGGATGTCAACCGTAAAAGCTACCGCCAGTTCCATCACCTCTTTCGCCATCCTAGTCCTGTTGTTCTCATTCTGTGTGTCCGCATCGCTGGGAAAGAAATGGATTTTCCCAGGCGAGACGCTCGCTACAGGGAACGTCACGGAAGTCAATAGCACATGTGAGTTTATGAACATTTTTATCTACAGAGACGGCTTGTGAATGCAATGCCGGGGCCACACTATACTTTCAAATGAACCACGTGATGTGAGGATGTGCAGCTCGGATGGCATTCATGATACCGTATCTGTGATAGTGATGTGGTGAATATCCGCATCTGTGGAACATCTTCCCTTTTTTTGATATCTGCATCCGCATTTGAATCCGCAGATGCAAAGATGGTACCATCCGTAATCGCCTCCGCGGATGTCTGAACTGTAAAATCCACTGAAGATCCGCATTCGCAGCGAAGGAAGCGCGGATGAGCCTGTTTATCACTTTACACTAAACTCACCCATAGGGCTAAAAATTGCAATTTCTCATTTGGATTGTGCAAGTGCTGTCCCTGTCAACAAAACACAAACTACATTTTCTTCCCAAGTGTTGCACAAACTACCGTCGTGAGAAGGGTGCGTATGTGTGTGTGTGGTGGGGTGAATATTCACATCCGCGGAACATCCGCCCCTTTTTTTGAACATCTGCATCAGCGAATGTCGAGATGGTAACATCCGCAATTGCACCCGCATCCGCGGATATCAGAACGCTTAAAGATCCGCATCTGCAGGTATAAAAAAAAAAATGGCATCCGACCCATCACTATTCTATGCTACTGAGTTTAAAGATATTTCAAAATTACGAGTGCGTTGCTCATCCTTGCTTCCAGTTACTCATGCGAATGCATATGTGGCCTCGGCATAAGAGTTACAGTTCTTCCAGATGTTCGATGTTAAATATATGATTCAATCAATGTCACCAAAACAATAAAATAAAAACCCTCATATGTTTATTTGTTTACCTATCTATATACTTACAAACTCTGATATTCTTGCTTTCATGTATGCTTGTATGTTACCGTTCACACAATTTTCGTTGTAAAATAGCAAGAAATTTGAGTGTTGAAGATTGAATGAGACTATATCAATGGAAGTATCAAAGGGAGTTGATCTTGCGCTCGACTATAAAAACGCATGTGTTAAATGTAAAGATGATTCGGGAAATACAACTCGACTACGTCATATACATTTATTTTTATCTTTGCTAGCGGGTAGTGTTGTATATTCTTTGAGAAACAAAGGAGAAGGTGATGGGGGACCTAACGGGTACGGGCTGTCTAGTATTCTCAAAAAAAGATAATCTTGCCTATATTTACTTGTATCGTGGTTCAGATAATTTGTCAGAATACAAGTAAAATTGATTTTTTCATTATTTTGAATGCCAGAGTTCTGAAAAATGATAAAGTTACCACGCATTTTATGCACATTTTATTCCAATTTTAGATCGTTATTTACCTAAAATACATTGTTTAATACTATCACATAACTCATAAATATAACAGTCTTTATTTCCGGATATTTTATAGGCCAACGGTCTCCTGCAGAGGTGAGGGTTGACATTTCAGAGGACGTTGTTAATGCTGAAACGCCCTCAGTAATCTTCTAAGCTCTTCCAGGCTAGTAAACTGCCTCATAGCTGGGAACTCTTCTATTGATGATGGCACACAGGTTCCCAATGGGGGTCACATCTGGGTTATTTGGAGGCCGTACTGTCACCCTCCCACTATAGAAACCCGAATCTTCTAGCCAGCTAAAGGTGTATTGAGATTTGATAATGTGCAGGGCATATTCATGTTAAAACAATCATGTCTTCGCGAAGGCAGTATCCGGCAAAAAAAAAAAAAACGAGAGGAATAAAGCCCTGTTAGGAAAAAACACCGGTGGAAAAAAGACACACACACAAAAAAAAAAGCCCCGGTAGGAAAAAATCCCTGCTTTTTCTTGAAGCTATATTTAAGAGCTCTATTAATTAATTTGAATACAGCACATATATTTATATAAATAAACTAAACGATATTGCACTCAGCTAAATTTGACCTAGCATTTGCTAATGCGAACGTGGGTTGCAGCAACCTCTGAAATAGGTTAAGCGAGGTTAAGTTCAGTTAGATTTAGCAATGTGAACCTACCAAGGTTAGGTGAGCTTAGGTTAGGTGAGGTGAAGTTACACTAGGAGAGTTTAGGTTAGGTGAGATCAGGTCATTATATAAGATCAGGTTTGGTTAGGCTATATGAATCGGAGCCCAATTTTTACATTTTGGGCTTATTCCGTGTTCAGAAATTGGGGGTATATGGTTAGGTCTATCCAGAAAACGAAGAGCGTAACGGGAGGACTCACAAGAAACTAGCATCAGAAAGTGACGTCATTATTGACGTCAAGATCGACAAACACTCCTGCTGAGCAGCCTATGAAAATTTTAATCAATTTCGCTGGAAAATCGTCGTCACTTGCAAATTTCATCTCTTGAACGCATAAACAAAAAAGAATACATATACTAGCTGAACAATAAACAATTGTCAATAGGAAATTGCAGTGGAGGCTGGTGGAAACTTTCACAGCGCTAGAGGCAAAACCTAGGCCGGTATGTCCCACCCCTCCCCCCCTGATTTATTTTGTCGAAGTGAAGTCTTATTTACAATTTCATATTCAGCTACAATACTCTTTTCACAACCTATTCAAACATTTCACCGTGTTTGCTCAATTTAATTAATTCTTTCAATCTCTCGTTCATGACTGGACCGCTACTTTAACTACACCTATGCAAAAACACAGTAAGATGATTGTCAAGTACAGAAATTTTGAGCAACAACTTTTCCTATGGTTTTTCTGGTGTCGTGAATATAACGTTTGTTCAAGAACCCAACTTGCGAAGGCCTGAGTTTCGACCCTCAAATACTTCGACTAGTCGATGTGACGTCATTTGGCTACATGCGGTCACGGCCAAGTTTTACTTTCGTCCCATTGAGTCTTCCGTTCCACTCTTTGCTTCTTGGGCCTATCGGACAAAAAATTAATTTGGCAACTACACAAGGATTGAAACCATTAGGGAAGGTTAGGTGGTCGAAGACTCTATTTCTCTAAATTGCAGTTATACAAAACGTTCAGGTCAAATTTGCTGAGGTTAGATTAGGTCAGGTTAGGTTAAGTTAGGTTAGAAACAGCTAGGTAATGTTATGACCGAATAGGTTGGGTTTAGTTAGATGTGGTTAGATTAGGCTACTTTCAATTAGAAAAAGTTAGACTAGGTTAGGCTTGGTTTTGCAAGGTTAGGGTAGCTAAATACAGTACAGTAAAATTTACCTTATTTTAATATAACTTCGTTCAAAATAAATAAGAACATTTAATAAATGTACATTAAGAGATAGGCGGGACTTTTTTTTCCACATCGGGGCTTTTTTCCTATACCCGCGAAGGCAGTGGTTGATCCAGCAACGAAGGCAAGAAGCAGTTGTGAAGAAGCTCCCAGTAGCATCCGAGATAAAGTTACCCTCTGTGGAGGCCCCAGGTCATTACTGACCTTGGGATTTTCAAGGTTTTGGTGAAACAATGATCTAAAACTGTGTATATATTGTAATAGTGTTTTAATCATTTGTCAAAAGCTTTGAAAAAATTGTGGCGAAGTAAATGTCGGTAAAACGCAGGACTGAGACTACGGCCACAGCAGTATATTGTTAGGCGTCACAGCCTCGCACCTTGTAACGTGAGCATACATACTAGACAAACGTCTGTTAATAAGTACAGTATAATATCATCGACGGTTCGATGGTCATGTCAAGCTATTTCTAGTGTAGACATGCCTGTGTCATGCTTGGAAATAATTCTAACATGTTCGGTATCAGTAATAGCTTTTTGGCCCATTTTAATCAAGACTCTAAACTTGATTATAATATAGCCGGATGGCTTCAACGTGAAAGTTCAATCAATTTTGTCAAATCGTAGTTTACGTATCTGTAGATTCAGTGGTAAATATTTAATTTGATAAAGGATAATGTCCTGAGCCAAATCTATGCTTATGCCAAATATAGTCATCTCCACTAAAAAACAAAGCACCAATGTGACTGTTACTAACGTTATCATAGCTGGTAGTATCGTCTCAGGAAGGTAAATTAAACAGGCTCATGACTAAAACTTATTAAAATTAG
>LQNS02277097.1:18224579-18235920 GCA_001587735.2 Parhyale hawaiensis
TATGGCCCAGCTGTACAGCAAAAGTTGTCTCGACTGTTGGAAAAGTTTGGACCTAACGTTATGATTCAGACCCAGGGCACGCAATAATGACGCGGCCAGAATAAAAGGTCATCGTAGTTGCACGATTTTCTGAGAAAATGAATCGTGGAACTGGTTGTGTTAGATCAATAAGTACTTGTCAGTGAGTAGCGAGTGGCTTTTTCGCTTTTTTTCTAGTTTTGTGTACTTACTCTTTGGAGAAAGCAGGATTTTCGCGAATATGACTTCCGAGCATGTTGCCCTTATCATAAATACTACAGCTTGTATATCGTTTGATATAGGATGTCTAGCAGTTATACCTTTACCTTATAAAAGTATCCTCCACTGCTTGCAGTGCAAAACCGTTCAGAGTATGATGCAATCTCGGCCAAAAAACTTTGCTCACGTTCAGGCATAGAAGCGAACGCTGTAAAACATACCGACAGTGAGAACACTTGCGTTATTCTTGTGAAAGGTTTTAATGAACAACTGAACTCCTTCCTCCCATTGCACTAGCTTTGTCTGTATGCTGTTACTCAGCCGTGGCAACTCTTTCAAACTGTGTCTACTTGTATGCCTATCTGACTTAATCCGTTGGGCATATCGTGTGAAGTGGCTTCAAGTAGGAGTTAAGAGGCCAAAACATGTACCGGAGGTAGGAACTTCCATCACCATTCAATGTGCAAGCCTACGTTCTGTTTGCGTTAGGTTGTGTCATAGTATTCAGTCAAACTGATGGACGCGGCGCGTTGATCTGATAGAAACAGCTGCTGCATACGCGGGAGACTGGAGGATGAAACATGTCCTTTTTTTTAAACGCATAGCGTCATTCAAGTTCAGTAAACAAACCCTATAAATACTGTATTAATCTTTTATAGCGTATTCAAATCATGAACAAGTCGACAAGGATGATTTTTTATCGTCACTTTAACGACCCGAATCACTGCACTCGCGTTTAACGCAAGAAAATTAGATAACCGATAGCCTGAAAATGTTGTACGAACAGTGCCGCCATCTTTGAATTGGATGCACAGTTGATTGTTCCGTGCTAATTCCTCTTCTATCGGTTTACCAGGTTATAGATATTTTGAACGCGGGCTCTTCCTGTAATAGCTTGGCTCTAAGATTATGGGATACGAATGTAGCATCAAACCGACGCAAAATATAAGCGAAAAATAAAGAAACGATAACATAACTAAACGCATAGAGTCATTTATTTGAATGAAGGACACTTCGATCGTGTGGACAGAGTGAGAAAATGTTGACGTAGAGCTCGTGTCCATTTTCGTGATTGAACGCGTTGCAATGAGGGACGTGTGAACTCGCCTTAAGTAAATGAAGCATTCATTAAACAGGCAGTACTGCATGGTTCGCGTAAAGAAATTATGCGTGTTATAAGATTTATCATTGTTTTCTCTTATAAATTTTTTTGAGCTACAAGAAACGCATGTGGAGTGGACCTACCACAATTATTTTCAGTTTCTTAACTTTTTAGGCCAGTTTTCCCTCCATCAATAAATTGGAAAATGTGCGAATACAGAATTACTTGAACGAAGAATACATCCATGTGCAAACATAGCAGGTTCCAAGAAAACTGTATCCTACTTTGGCGCTTCTACTCTCGTTTTATTTCATACAATAACCTCTTCTCGGTCTAATGGCACTGTAACTGCTGTAAATACTTAATTGGCATGTGTTAGATTGGGTAGCCCAAGTCGATACAAGCCAAGCCTAACTGACGTGACCGAACCTGCAAAAGAAACTTTGGCTCGTAGCTATGAATCGTGTTGCAGGTGTTAGAAGTAACCTGTCTTGACCTGACTGCAAACGTTATTTTATGGAGTATAACTCAAAATTTCGCAGTCTTACAAATAATCAGCACATTTAAGAGTCATCATCCGAAACTATAATTAACGAGTCGAAGTTAGGGCACCTCGCTGAATTTTTGGATAAGACAAGCCCCGATGGCTCAACAACGCCACCCAATCGAACAGGCCCTTAATATCAGTAGCAATATACAGTAGCAGCGGCTACTTGGCGAGCAGCTAGAATCGAGTATTGTCTTGTCCCCAATAGACAAATACGAGATGAAGGTGGCAGCTTTTAAACTTTGCAGGTGGTTGTCACTACCAGTGCTGGCGCACGAACTGCTCGGCTTACTCGGTGACCAAAGACTCGACAGGCTCAGTGGAGTGTCGCACTTCCGTAACGCCCGTGGTCCGGTACCTTCTGGTGCCTCAGCCTGACTCCTACACGGTGCACTACAGCGGTAAGTGCATGGATTATTATTTCACCATGTTCTATTTGTTCATTCTCAGATGTATAGGCTACACAGAGTACCAGATCTGCGCTTCCGCTCCGTCCGGGGAGTCGATGCTCATGTTGCTTTGGGCTTGGCATGCTAGTTGCCACCGGCCGGGGATCCTATTAATTCGCCCTAGAAAGTTTACACTGAATACGCACCTGGTTCTCGTTATAATTTTATGCGAGGGTTACGCTCGCACTAGGTGAATTCACCCAAAATATTATTTAACGTATCTTTATAATCGATAAAGGTTACGTTCCATGACCCATTTTTAATTCTCCATCCCCCTGAACACTAGGTATATCTAACACTTTTCCATTATAGCATTGAAGTAAACACAGTAAATACACAACAGTAATGTTATATTAGAACAACTTTTATGAAAAAAAGACACTATAAACTAAAGATGAATCAAAATCTGTATTGTGGTATGTATTCACTCTATGATCCCATGTCGGGTGTAGGCCAGGTGGGCTGGTGTAGTGACAGGAGGCAGGCGAGAACACGAGCTTGCTAGTCTGTCACACTCGGCTCGGGCCGGCCCACCAGAGTCACCAGCATCGCGTCGTGTATTGCCTACGGCGCATTCCCCTCTGAGCTCGTAAACCATAAACAGAAATCTTCTGGCATACAGGGAACCAGCGGCCACAGTTGTCCATTTGCATATAAGAGAGAGTTTGGATATTCTAAAGTCGCACATAACGTACGAGAACCAAGTGTACGAAGCTTTGAAGTGTACAAGTGAATGCCGGCCAAGGAAACTGATGTTCTTTAGTATGAAATTCATTCTCCATGCGACAAAAAGGTGGTTCCAATTCTAAGACAGTTACTAACTGTTACAATATAGAGTAAATAGAACGCGAGATTGTTCTACACGGCAAATTTAAATTAATCTTAGCCATTGACCATACGATACCTGACTGCCCATTTCTTGTCAGGGAGGCTGAAGGCAAATGACACCTGAACTCTAGACTATCGTTCCGAACCACAACTATGGCTTTTTCACAATGTACCTGGAACCTGCAGTGGAGCTAGTGGTTTCTAACTAAAGCTTGTTTATACCTGGCAATATTAGAAAACTTTTAATATGTTCTCGCATTCACTCTAAAATTTGTAACTCATCTGATTGTTAATAGGAGAATTTATGTAATGTGTAATTGTGTATTCAGTGTCTACCCAATTGATATAAATGAATTTTGCTTCTTTGTCAAATCCAAGATTTCGCACTCCCTAGAGATTATCTTGCACCCATCCACGAGTGCTGGTACCCCAGGTTAGGTGGTGTGCCGTAACCCTTAAAGTTTGTAGAGACGCTTGCAGTGAGAGCAAAGGCACCTTCAATAGGGCAGTAAATGGAGCCTTCGAGGCCTGACTTGTACACAGGTGTAGTGGCTTAATTAAAGTTTTAGTCGCTGACCTTCAATCGATTATTTATGTCTGTCAGACTTCGAGAAATTTTTCTCCGGGAAGACTGGGAATTTCAGTTGGCTTGACAACATCGGGTTGATTCTAGCACCAGCAATACGATCCAAGGCAACGAAGTTGGAATTCATATGTGCAGTTCTAGACTAGTGAAGTCGAGGGAGTTTGGCTTAGATCTACTTTGCTGACTCCATTGAACGAGCCCTGAGAAGATACCTCAGCGGTAGCCAACTTCAGCTGCCTCAATACAAACGTTTGGGTTTTGGCATAAAACTCCAGTAAAACCTCCTGTACTGGATGTGTTTCTTGCTTCTTATACTTACTATTTCTACTTCTACTGTAGCGTCAGGAGCTAATTCGAAGACATGGAATCGGAAATGAAGTATAGTGCTATACTTGCTGACGACATTTGCAGATTATACGCGCTACGGGCGCAACTTTTACAAAGTGCTGGACGACACGCACGGCAGATTCGAGGGAGAAGATGCATGTGAGGCACAAGGAGGACAACTTGCGGTAGTTCACAGAGAGGATCTGATGGCGGAACTGAAGCAGGCCATGGCTTACGCTGGTACGTATCAAACTTTTCCTCCACTGCATAATAGTCAGTAACCCCGTGCGAATCAACCGAAGACATCTCTTAGCCCGGGGCGTGTTGCAATCAGGCCTACGGTGTCACCTGTGGTACACCGGCCTCCAGTGCAATACAGGTTGGGTAACACCGGGCAACACCGACCACAAACTTACTAAATTTTAGGGTTATGAGCTGGGTAGCACTGCCTTTGTTGACAAATATGGACTATGGTACTCGATAATTAGTGATAGAAAATGTATGACTGCCATATATTGCTTGAATTCCACCATATGAAGCATTTTTGTGAAGTGTTTCAACTTTTGTCCTAAAGTACAGCCAAATAAGGCTCCGCCAGGAATGTATATGTTTAAGGTTACCGAAAATTCGCAATACATTGTTGGGGCTCTGGGATCGCACGTCGCATTCACTGCTACATGTGTAACACTGTGAGGGTAACACTGGTGTCTGATTGCGACACGCCCGTGTTATTGGTAAATGAAATCTTCAATCGAGGTGCCTATAGTCTGTTAACGGATGCATATTATTATTGCTTTCGTTGAGTTAATGATGCAGTAGAAATTTGATGCATTTCATTAGTAAGCACATCATGGTATTAATAAATCACATGGGGGAAAATACCCTATAAAGAGGGGAATATTAATAAGACAAAGTTGTTCCTACTTCATATTTAGTAGAATTGTTCATGTGATCTATGATATTTTTAAGCTTAACTGGGTGTATATGTTGATGATAACTTAATGATCTTTTGCAACCCAATCCAAATTCATTAAATTTAAGCAAGGTTCATATGGCCTAAAATAAAAAACTGAAGTTATGACGTGCAGATCATGACTATTAGTTGAGCAGGTAATCATTGTTGCTCTGGTAATACCCTTCTGGTGCTTGCTATTGGGAGGTCTAAAGGAAATTAGCATTCCATATTAGGGTGGAGCGTTTTCACGTTTTTGGATATTGCTATGGGGTAGTGTGAAAAAGTTGAGAATGGACATCAAAATAAGGTGAGCAAAATCATAGAACTCTAAGACAAAATCTTCTGCCTCCCCAAACTCGCTGAAAAATAAAAAAAAAGGACAAAAATGTCCGTGCGTCAACGTCACCCCACTGGTTGTACACTAAATGTACTCTTTTTGGTGTAGTATGTAAATGAATGTGAATTTAATGAATCTGATTAATACTTTTTTTCTGTTAAAACATCTTCTATCTCGCCAATCCAACTTGAAAATTGCAAAAATAGTGAAAATTACGATAAATTGCATATTTTCAACTTTGCTCAATACTTGCAAACATCACTTACAACTGATTGTGTGATCTTTTCTTTGTAAGATAACGAGTACAAACGTTGTACAGCTCTTAGTTTATGCTATCATTTGATACAATTGACAAGATAACATACTGTAATCGAGAACTCACCACGAGGAGGTGGCTGTACGTCGAGTTCCGCCCTACCCATTCATCCTCCCTTCTGCTCTTAACATTTATTTAGCTAGAAGTATACTATTTATTTCAAATATGGTTAGTTTTTGCTTCCCTTTATTCTCTTCCTGATGCAACCATGGCGGACTGATGCGCTAACAACGGAAACCAAAGCTTCTGTCACTAAATTAATTTATATGTCCTTCGACTGCCTGAGTGTGGCCGGGGAAGCATAGGGTTTCTGTCAGGTTCTGATGTAGGCTTCGATGTCTCCTGTTTGTATCATTTATGTAGCAAGTGGCTCTGTCAATTCAGCACTTTGCCAGTCAATCATTTCATGATATTCACTATCTTGAAGGAGCAATTTTGTCTGTTTAAATAGCCTTACAAAATTTCGTTCAGCTTGAGTGTCTCTAGCTTTCATGTTATGTCTGAATCGAAGCTCTCGAATCGTTGTTAAGTCATAGTATATCATCGCAAGTGAAACAATTTCAGGCTAGGCAAAGTAGGCATAGTATTGTATTACATGGTTCACTGTATCTACGTTGTCAGCTGTTAACAAACAGGACTTTGACATCAATGAAAGCAAATGTTGCGCTCTGTAAGTTGCTGAAAGATACAGCTTGATATTGAACCAAACTGGCACAAAAATAATTTGGTTTAACACATTGCCGTTTTTGTTCAATATCAAGCTCTATCCTTAAGCAACTTCTGGAGCGATACATTTGTTCTAATTGATTTCAAAGTCCTGTTTGTTAACAGATGACAACTTAGATACAGTGAACCATGTTGTACAAAACAATGCCTAATTTGCATACCCTGAAATTGTTTCTCTTGCGATGATATACGCTGACTTAGCAAGGATTCGGAAGCTTGGATTTCGACATATCATGAAAGCTAGAGACACACAAGCTGAACGAAAATTTGCAAGGCTATAAAAACAAACAAAATTGCTGCTTCAAGAGAGTGAATATCATGAAATGATTTACTGGCAAAGTATTGAATTGACAGAGCCACTTGCTACACAGAGGTGGGCGCTCTACAGTAAAAATGTAGCGGCGCTACCGCTACAAGTTTAAAAATTTAGCGGCGCTACCGCTACAAAATTTGAAAAGTAGAGGCGCTCCCGCTTTATTATTTTCAACTGCATAAGTTTCAACTTCTATGAGAATTGCTTCCCTTGCTGACTTTTTGTAATAAATTTATTCATTGCTTTGCAGCATATGGCAATTAAAAGCAAACAGAAACGTTGCCTAACGATGCCAACCATATCATACGGCTCTGCAAGCGAAACTGAGCGGCACTCCACTTCTTTCTGTGTACTGTGCGGTACTATTGCGGTAGTCAGTAACGCATCACCAAACGGAACACGTACGATACTCGTTCCAAACGCGTTCATTCATGTAAAGCGCTCGTTAATTCCTTATTAAAAGACTTATGAATTATGAGTCGGTATGACTTAACGACACTTAAGTCATAAGTGTTATTGTTTTAATATTTTTTCTTTCATACGTCTTAAAACATTACTTTGTTACATCACTAGTGGATCCGTGCGTGAGAAAATTCAAGCATAAATCGATATGTTTACTCTCTTCTCTGATTTGCCGTTTCCACATTTTCCCGCTCCCGCTTATTAGCAGCTTATATTCCCTTTGTAATCTCTATGCTTTAAGTATTTCTTGTCACTGTGTTGCATAGGCGATTCATCTTTCCCTCCATTGGTATAGCACGTCTTCCGTCTTCGTTTTTTAGACTGTAATAGTCTCGTTCTTCTTATACGTTCCCATCCTTTTTCTTACTTGAACGTGCGTCTGCCGAGGTAAAATCTTGAGTAAAACCTCGGAGTAAGTATAAGGGGAGACGACATAAGTCCATGGCAGTGGCACCAAAAATGGATTCGCAGTGGCTTCCTCATGGCAGCCTTCTGCAACGGCGTCCTGATGAGTTGCGTTCTCGAAGTCACTTTAGATATAAAAGAATCAATGGCTTGGCTTGTGCCCGATCAGCAGCCATTTGAACAAGCGTGAGTGGGTTGGCGGCACCTGTTTGCAAACAATTAGCTTCAGGAATCAGAAAAGGGGGAATCTACAATGTAATAAAGCGTATTCATCTGTTTGCTTATCCATTTTCTGTCACGATTTAACAGAACAGATTGGAGAAAATTAGCCCAAGTTGGAGGCTCTGGTTGTCCTCTCAAGCTCCATTGAAAACTGATAGGTAGAAAAATAGGCCGGGTTGCAGAAGATGGCAAACGCATCTTAAGCAGGGACAGTTGAAATTCCAAAATGAAGATATCGCAGGCTTAGTCTGATTCGTCGAGTATTACCTTCTCCATACATCGAATCTAGGGCAAAGTATCGGGCGGCCTCAAGTCTAATTATGAAAGTTTTGGTGATAATAATTGGTCTGATTGTTTGTGTATTTGATTTATGTCTGTCTCGTGTATGTCTCACTAATAATCGAAAGTTGCTGATGGATCATCAATGTTCTTACTGTCAAAATGCAAAAATCATAAAGCTTTGGAGGTAATGATAAAAAAGGGAAATCTTGTTTACAGGACCGATTTGAAATTTCCGTTACCATTGTTATGATGGGCGTAGGTACGCATTTTTGAAATGCTTCAGTTCATTTATTTATTGTTATATTGGTTGCTTTCTTTATCCCTGAGCAGTTTTTATAATCCTTACTCTCATTATTTCTAGACAACTCATGTTGTAATTCTTTATGTTCCGATACATCTGTGCCTAACTGTAATTTTGGCTATGTTAGTGTGTTTTTTTTTTTCTTTTTGTATCCTGAGAATTACATTCCTCACGGGATGAAACTCATTCAAGAATTAGTCATCGATGGGAAATGATGTCAAATTATGTGATTTTCTTTAAAAGTTACCCGTAATATCTTGATGTGACTTCCCCCTAACCGTCAGTGTCGGTGCCAGGTACTTTTGATTGGGGGAGAGCTGAAAGAAAGCAGTAGTTATATGTATTATGGAGGAGCTTCACAAAAGATACAAACATGTATGATGGCTGAAAAACTCCCTCACCTTTGGGTCTTATTTTAAATTTAAAGACAAGCCTCCTACACCTCTCCTGTCTAGTGTTGTCTAGAAATACCAATGCAGAAGCTTCAATGCTTCGTACGTAGGTAGCACTGGACAACAGTTCAAAGCTCGAATCGATTAGCATTTGGGCGTGTTCAGTAGAACAGGTCTACCCCTCGCAAAACCTGCTCATTCTGCTCCCCGTCTCCATGCTGAACAAAATAATCATCCTATCAGCATGACAGATTTCTCAACCATAGGTCTTTTCTACCCCACTCGAACTCACCACTCTGGAATCACTCTACATCCATAGAGCAAAACCTCGTCTCAACATAATGACTTCGGCTGTACCTCTACACACGGTTCATGCCTGACCCATCGTCCTCCAACTGTACAGACACCGATATCGGGACCCTCCAAGCTCGTTCCATTCAGTTGCATTTTAGACCTTACCCGATCAATATCTTAGCTCCCTACATTTTGGAAAATAAGAAAATTGTTTTAATTTGATAGACTATATAAGAAATTTTTACTTCTGAAGATGGGAGACATTCCCGATGTGCCGCCGACATATGTTGCGTGCTGCAAGCACAGCCCCCTGACTTCCGCCGAGTGTCAATAAAAGTGCTGGCTGAGATGGCAGGAGCGTTCATTCTTGTCTAGCAGTCGTTTTAGACAGTCGCTGTAATCTACGTACTATTCCGACGATAGATCGTCACCCAGCAGAGCTTTTACTCAAGTATAGACATATCAGAACTTGTGTGTAATTTCACCTGGAGCCCCCAGCCGAAAATTGAGAGTCAACGAATACTGAGATTAATTACTAGAACCCGGCTGTGTTCGCTTGGGGCTTTCCCAGCTACTGGAAGATATAATAAAGAAACTCAAAGTAGGCACACCGAAACGTCAAGTTTAATTTGAATGGTCGACTTAATATTTTGTATTTGGAAACTTGCACCCTCAGATTTTACCGACACTATCTTGGCGACACTTAAACTATTCAGAAATATGCATGAAATGAGTAACTGCATTACTGTATTTAATAGTTTTAGAGTGCTATTATGAATACTTTCTTCCGTAACATTATTTCAACAATTTCATGTATGACTTCTTTCTCTATTATACAGCACTGCAATGATGATGGATATATTATATGATCCGAAATGTTTGCAATGCAGATAGTGAACATGTTTTTTATATATAACTTGGATCTGTTTTTCATTGTTTCAATAGTTATGATAGCTTTGAGTTCTGCATTCTTGATACCTGTTTAGAAAATTTTAATGCTTTATTTTGACAGTAGGATTTTAATTGTCTCATATGTCTGTTTTTAACTTTGATTGAAAAAATAAAATTACTAGCGCGGCAATAAAATCCAAATATATATATATACGACTTTTAGACCAGCCTGTTTTGATATTTACGTCACTATTATCTTATAAATCCTATTCTATTACCATACAATTAGAATGTTTCTCTAGTATGCTTCTCAGTATGCTCTACATAAATGTATTTATACCGGGTGTTGCGTAATTTTATGCTCATATTTTAACTATATATAGAAAAAAAAACAAAATAAAACTATGTTCATAAGTGACAAAAACTTCAAAAGTCCCTCGTTTTCGAACAAAGACGGCTTGAAATACTTGAAGGTTTCCCCGTGGGAATAGGCTTACAATATTGTCATCGAGTAAAACCTAAAAATATAGGAAGGCTGCAGGCGCCCACTCTGGCGTACCAAATGCTTTCAGATTCTTTTTTTACTGTAAAACTCTATTGCAGCATCTGAGAATTTAGGTTAGACATGACTTTGATGCTCCCACTAAGCAGCTGCCAGTGCCTTTATTTGCGCAAACTGGGTTTTAGCTTTTTTTTCAAAAAAACATCACCATAATAACATTAAAGACCTTTTTTGTGTAACCTTAACCAACGTGTATTTTTGGTTGCGAAGTATGAACAATGTCATAAGTACTTCCCACGTAGGGTAAAATATTTAGATATTGGTTCATCCCCAGCAAATATCCCCTACTGATACCTAACAGATTAATTCGAATTTATGACACTTGATCAGATATTTTGACCGTATGAAGATGCGTCAGATGGATGCAGGGTGTAACTTGTCGAGTAAAAATAAGTACCACTTATCACAGATGAACTAGATAATACGTGAAGATATACAGTATTTGAATTTCCACCTATTTTTCTCGCAGAAGCTACTGCGACGAGATCACTGCGTGCGACAGGAAAGGCATATGGGATTGATAGGCATAGAAGATTTGTTGCGAATATGGCTAACGGAGCTTGTTGTCAACCCTTATTGCACGAGAATGGTAAAAGGCTCTACCGTGCATACTTGTTCTCTTTTATAGACAAGTAGTTTATTAGAGTACTAGACGACCCGTGACCCGTTGGGTCGTTGTCACGATCGTCTTGTCTGTCTTTCGTGCCTATTTTGCTTCCTTCTCACCAGTTACTCATACTGATCTTTCTTCAATCTGTTCTTCTTCTTCTTCTTTCCCAACTTGCTGTTCCCATGCGCGTTGATCTT
>LQNS02277097.1:18243906-18260114 GCA_001587735.2 Parhyale hawaiensis
CTACATTGTGACAAAAAAGATGAAAACAGTATGATGCATCACTGATCAAGAAGACTTTGCCAGCGTTAATTAAACTGGAAGCCCCTTCGTCATTCGCTGCTAGGCTCTACTTTTTTCAATATTTTTTCCTGCCATAATAGAATAGTTCGTTAGGAGACCAAGGGAATGCTGTAATGGAAAGATGGAGGCATACATGAGCACCTGCCAATGGTAAATTTCAAATTTAATTTAGCTAATCCTCGGAAAATTTATGGCCCCAATTATTCAGCTATCGTCATCCACCGTTGGTATCTAGCTACGAATTTTTTTTAATAAACACACTTCTTGCATCGTCGAAATCAGTTTCCTCTTGGCTTGAGGCCGCTTTGTTGACTGGAAGAAAGCTTTATGGAAGGTTAACCAATTTGTATATGGCCTCAACAGTAAATTAGCTCTCAAGTGCTTCAATTATGATCTATATAGTCTGGTAGTATTTTTTCATTGGTCTTTGAAGTTGCTTAAGGTTCCTAGATAACAGATCTATAAGCGTTTTTGAATATACATATATATATTGAACAAAATAAATTTGTGTTCCAGATATGGTACATCAGACTCTCACCAGGGGGTCATGTGTGTTCCATATATGGAACAATCGGCATTAATATGATACCATGACCTATTGAATGTGCATAAAATCCCATTTTACACTTCCTACTTTACTAATTAATCTTTAAATTTACAGCGCTACATCCGAGGTTCTTCTATGGTCTCGTGCAACCATTAAATCATCAACATATGCGAGCATACAAGAGACTGCATCAGATAAAGAAATTCTGATGATTATGAAGTCCTGGACCAAATTACATGTATACTTTTGATGTTATTGGAGACAAATAAAGTATTTTGTTGTAAAATGTATGTTTCTCCATACCTAACCATGACTATAGTTGATGGAAGAATTGTAGCAGGCTAGATAAGATAAAATGTTTCAAGAACCATGTGAGGAGAGTAACACGGAGTCCTGTGAGGAAGCCACCTCTCAAAAACAAGGAGTGGTGGTGACTGAAGCACAATAACCTTGTTGTAGGGTTGAACCTGCCAGTAGTACTGTAAATCCTATAATTTCTCCCGTGACAAGAAAGTATTAAGAGGAACCAAACAATGGTTATATACACAACCAAACAGTGAATATTGCTGAATAATTCCCGTTTTCAAAGAAAAATATTCTTCGTATGATGGTTTTATATCATCAAGTAAGTACTTCAATGGGCTACTTCCTTGATGAATGAATGAGGTAGAAAACCAGTCAAACTTGTATTCTATTGAGTAAGATCCAAATAAACCTCAGAACCCATCAAAAGACCAGACCTAATCCTCCCTCAAAATTTACGATTTTATCGTGTCTATACTCCACGTTCAGTTCTCTCGCGATTCTCTTGTCACCGGAGAAATTTAAGGATTTACTACTGGGAGGTTTGTAACTAGTAGTACTATATGGTTCTTGCACTTCAATCACCACAACTCCCTCGGTTTGAAGGCTAGCTTCTTCACAATACTTCGTGTCAGTTTCCTCACTCGGTTCTGAAAGGTGAAAACATTTTCTTTCATCGAGACTACTAAAACAATTCTAATATGAACTATTGTCATGATTAGGTGCGGGGAAACATAGATTTTATAACAAAATACTTTATTTATGCCCATTAGCATCAAAAGTATACATGTAATTTGGTCCATGACTTCATAATCATCAGAATTTCTTGATCTGACACAGTTTCTAGTATGCTCGCATGCTGATGATCTAATGGTTGTACGGAGACATAGAAGAGCCTCGGAGGTAACACTATGAATTTAAAAAGATATAATAGTAAAGTAGGGAGTATATAATGGGACTTTTTCGGATTCAATAGGTCATGGTATCATATTTAAGCCGATTGTTCCATATTGGGAACACACGTAGCCCCCTTTGTGAGAGCTTGACGTACCATAAATGGAACATACATAAATATAGCGTTATAATGGTAACCAATATATATTTTACCTATATGATTGTTTATGCATGTCGCTATAGCAATCACAATCACACTGTAAAAATCGCACATCACTAACTTTTTTGGTTCTTCATCCATGGATATGAATCGTTTTTGCAGCGATTTGAGAACACCGCCTCACCTCACAAATTTCAGAGCGTTACTGATGCGGGGTTGCGTGTATCAACGCCAAACGGGCTTAAAACTAGAGAAGAATGTGTTCCAAATGCGGACCACTCGACAGATACCGATACCTCAATAACTATGCATACTATTAACAATTGAAACCTATGTTCTGTATCTTGTGCATTCGGCCGTTAAGGGTAAGAGTGAGTAGTCTAGTAACACTGGGTTTATGAGTGAGGATAAGTTCATGTCAACTAGAATAAATGCTCTACCTAATTTCATGCCGATTCCACGATGAACACAAAAATGAGACCAAATACAATCGTGGTGATAACCGAGGCTATATTAAGTGATTAAGAGAATAAAGTAGCTGCAGCAAAACCTTAATTAGCAGTTTACGCTACAGTATTAACTACAAGATTATCAGGGCGTTAGCTCACGAAAACGTTTAACAAGTGTTGTGGAAACAGGCATGCATACGGTAGAACTGTTCTGTTTCAACTCGAAGACTTGCTTCAAAACAGAGAGAATATTTATGTCACTGTGTCAAGAGCACCACCATGCATATTATCAGTTTCTAATACGACGATAATTGGGGAAAGTATAAGAACATCACTTTACTGTACTGACAAATGAACTGTAGAATAATTAAGAAGAGTCACGAAAGACAATGCTTACTGTGTTTCTCTTTCAGGAACCCGTATCGAACCAGTCGAGCAGCACATTCAAGTTCCCAGAAATCGCTGCTTCAACGTCAACCTGCTGTTTGCTGACTATGGCGGCTTGAACAACTTAAAATTTTGCGCAACCTCACTGACCGTTATTTGCCAGAGAGATTTTTAAGTAATTTATCAGAGTGAAAAAGAGTAAATTTTGCAACATCCGTGTTGCTGTTCTTATCCGGAGGGATTCCTAATTATCTTTGTATCTCAAGAAGAGGAACATATGCTGTATCAGTGTCGCTAATATCAGTGTCGCTAATATCAGTGTCGCATAATATCACACAGTCTTTTTAGGTTTTTAAAATTACTGCTTTCATTATAGCGCGTGCCATATGTAGAATTGTAGATGTTTCCGATAGTGGACTTGATTTAGGGTCCAAAGCACAGTGATTGGGGTTTCTTTTGTGGGCCTAAGATTCACATTTCCACAAATAAAGAAGCTATGCTAGCGGTAAAGGTATGTACTTTTCCCGCGGAATTCACGAAAACCAACTCTCTTTAATTTATGAAATCTTCGGATCAGGTCAATTTTGATATTTGTGTATAATATTCTCATAGTTCGGAGATAGTTGTGCTCGATCGACTCCCAGGTTGTTCCGAAATTACTCTTCTACTGGTGAGCTTGACCGAACTCTTAACCCATGCTTGCCCACCGCGTACCTTTCCATTTTGAATACAACATGTTTTATTGCTCCACGTTCCACGATGCGATATGTTTTAGTTGTGCTTGTAACACGGTAAGTTGTTCTTTTTCCCATTTTTGTTAAGCGTTTCTACTCTTTCTAGCGCTTTTACTCTTGGTTTTCGACAGCAGAAGCTTGAAAATAGTTGGATATTCTTCATGTGTTGCAGTAGTTATTATGATTTTGTTTGAAGTTTTGTAATTGAAAGAGCTAAATTTGTTCCACGCCACAATTTCTCGTATCTCCTAGTTAAGGATTACGGGCTTGGCGGTGACCACCTTACTGTCAGGACTTTTGACTTGGTTCAGACATTTTAATCACCGGATGCCCCTCCTGGCGTTTGGTGGACTCGAACCCTGGACCTACTGTTCCGAGTTTATCACGAAAAGAAAATGACTGAATTTTTGTAATGATCTATTAATTATTTATTCGTTCATTTGTCACTGCTTTTAATTTTATGCTTGTTAGCGCCATAACTCAAAAAATTATGAATAGATCTTTAGGAAATTTATAGGAGTTGTTATTAATTGTTAAAAGTCGTAAATGATTAAATGTTAGCGACGTTATATGGGTCCGTTTGTGAGTTTGACTACTGTTTGTCAGATTGTTTGTTAGCAGCATAACTGTAGAATGCTGTAGTTCAGTTTAGTCGTCCGTTTTTTTTTTTCACTAGGTAATATTTACCTCCCCTAAGGAGGTGTGTTTTCGTCGGGTCTGTCTCATTATCTGTCTGTCTGTCACCAAGATAACTCAAAAAGTTATGGACGGATTTTGACGAAACTTTCAAGGAATGTTAGGTATGTTAGGAAAAACAGATGATAAGCTTTTGGTGACGATCCGTCCATCTGTTTGTTTGTTTGTCTCCCTCATTTTTCTCAATGCCATAATTCAAAAAGTTCAGCACGGATTTTTATGAAATTTACATGAGTTCTTAGGTATATCACGAAGAGTAAACGACCAATTTCTGTGATGATGTTTGTTTAATTTTATGCTTGCTAGTGCAATAATTCAAAAAGTTTCGAATGGATCTTTATGAAACTTACAGAAGTTGTTAGTAATATTATAAGACATAAATGATTAAATTTTGGTGCAGATCGGTTGGTTCGTTTGTATGTTTGACTTATGTTTGTTATAATATTTCTTAGCCAATAGTTGATACCAAGAAAATCATGGTTTCAGGGCCAATTTAATTTTTCGTTACCGTTGCCCTACTTGGTGGAGGTATGCGCTCTAAGAGTGCTCTAGTCTAGTAATATTTTCAGCTGTGATTATAGAGCAAATGATGTGTAGGATTAACTCATAAATAGTCCAGTCTGTCTCAGGTTGAGCTCACTAAATGACATTGCAGGTCGCCAGGCAGCGAGCTCTTAGCAGATCTTGGTGTACTGACTCGGCAGTTGTGTGCATGCACAGCGCAGTGGCGGAACTGCCTTNCACACGAGCTCTTTACAGATCTTGGTGTGCTGACTCGGCAGTTGTGTGTGCATGCTCGGCGCCGTGACGGGACTGCCTTCCTCAGAGATGAGGGGGCTGGGGGTCTCGGGTCATTTGTTCCTTCCGTCAAATTGGCGCCATAGTTCTTGGTGACCCGAGGTCGACTGCAACTACACTTACTCGTCTGGGGCCAGTGGGCCTATACCTGCAGCACAAATCAGTGCATGTGGGTTTCCCAGGTGAGGTAGTGGTCTAAGTTGACTCAGCTCAGCTGGTCCACAATCGTATTTGCGCCATGACCTTATTCTCTTTTTAGGATTTCTACGAATTTACTATTGTCAAATATTCCTCTTGTGTGTATCTTCAAGAATGATTAATTCAATCAATATTCTAAATCTAATTATTTCTAAAATATACGTGAGTCTTGTGTGATAGGGGATGCAAAACCAAATGAACATGAAAACTGCTACGCAAGCTTCTAATTTGTGTTCTTTAGACCCGAACGCATGACTGGACACGTTGTGAAATATGTCTTTCATTGTTGTGCATAATATGAATCTATAAGGTATTTGAGCCTCGAATTAATAGCAATCCAGATTTTGAATACGCTAAGGGCATAGCATCTGAAATCCTGCTCACCAGAAATGGTACCATTGAAGTAACTATACTTTGATATAATTATTATGTTCTTTTCTTGACCTTTGGTTGTTTTGTGTCATTTTCCAAACTCTTGCTAGTGATAAGGTTGCACTCGGCATTCATGGGTAGGGTGAACATTTGATTTTTTCTGCACTAATTTCTTCATTTATTATGATACCATTCCCTCTGTTTAATCGGTGCTCTTTGTAGCTTCTCTGGATATACATGCCCCTTGGGTGAGCTGATTGTTAGTTTGACAATGCCTGGTTGAAGTATTGCTACTGTGTAACTAGGATACGAATATACTGTTCATATTATGGAAGACTGATTTCTATTTAGTAGTTGATAGAATTATCTCGTCGTAAATGCTTACAGAACAAGGGGAATGATATAGTTGCTAAGCCTTAGTAAAATTGGCCAATGTCACAGATATTGGATACTAAAGTATGCAGGTACCTTGCATCATTCATAGCGAAATCAGTTGTCCAAATAAGCATGATCAACGAAGAATCACCGTTACAAATTCTCTGCTGTTATTGTGGACAGTCGGATGCCTTTGTTATACTTTTCTTTTGATTCGATCTCCACAGTTTCATTTTTAAGAGTCCACCATTCTACAACCAATTCAGCTTAATTAAATATTTTTATAGCGGTATTTTTTTTTTTTTGGTTATCCATCGTATAAGCCTTAGCTGCGGTAAAAATCTGATTTAACGTTAAACTGAGAGATGAAAATCATGTATTTCCTAGAAATAGAATTAACGAAAGCGCCAAGAAAAGTTGACGCTATAGGAATACGGTTTAAACTTTTTGTCGTCTGTATAGTTTTAGCAAAGATAAATTCCATTTGGAAGGAGAAGGCCGTAATACCTATTGCTATACTCTGTCATGTGTGGATTTGTTTCCCTCATTACGTGTTGCGTAACACGTTACTGCGAGAGCAAAAGGCATGGACCACGTGATACCTTCACTGTCCACTCCTTGCAAGGGAGGCTGATGGCAAGGTGATATATCCTTGATAAAATTTGTTAGATTTTTAACGTACAGACTTGAAACAAAAATAAACAAATGAATAAACTGTTCTTGGAGACGCAAGGAATGTATCTATTAGAGAAAAGCACGCATGCGTGAGTACTGGCCAATGGTAAGTTGCACATGCAGTTTATTTGAGCCACTCTAAGGTCATTTTGTTGTCCCAAGCTTCAGTCATCGTGATTCGCAACTGGTATATAGCTACGAATTTGTTTCTTGCTAATAAACACATTTCTTGCATGACCGAGTCCCGTTTACTTTTTGTTTGAGGTCGCTCTGTTGCCTGAAAAAGATTTTCTCGAAGTTTAATCCATGTACAATCAGCCTCATTTGCAATTTCAGTGGACAGTGAAGGTATCGTGTGGTCCATGTACAAAGTTATCTCGCCTGCAAAGTTCGAGGTTCGGTTAAAAATTTTCATAATATCTTTTTACGCAGAGCAAGAATACCCGATTTCGTGGTATGCTATTCTTTTCTATCAGCAGTAGCCTGTGCACACGATGATCAAAAGAACGAGTTTTGTCATGTCCGCGTCTGATTGCATTGAATGGTCCATTTAAACATCATGCAGTTACGAATCATTTCGAGTTATAATTTCCTCTAAGTTTGTAGAGCTGTCCGCAACTTAATAAACGGAAATTATTGAGCCAACGGACCTGGGGCTAATTTTTGTAATGACTTTTCTGTAATCTTAGAGCGGTGCTTAGTAGGGCTCAGATTATGTTCGGACAAATAGCTGAGGAAATGAGCTCTTTCGACTAGCGTGCCTACCAACCATTAATCCATGAGTTTTATTCTCTATTCTTTTACAAGTTTTGACGTTAACTTTGGACGCTAGAAGGTCACATGTGTCCTTACAGTGTATTATGCCTTACTAAAGTAATTGTTCTTTTCGCCGAAATTCTGTACGTAATTCTCTGTGTGGTTTACCTGCTGATGGATCGTCCGCTGTTCTCTACCTGAAGCTTAGTGAAACTCATGTAGCTCCTCTTCATCCTTTTACTGGTTTATTGAGCTACGATAAAATGTATTCACTATTGCGCTATCAGTAGAGCAGTGTTCAGTAGAATCCCAGTCTCATATATCTTTGAATTAAATCACTATTGATTCAATTACTTCAATTCTTAGCTTCCATTTACTGCGTATAAAATTCATATGTTGTTTTGCACGTTCACAATACGGTAAGATGCTTATTTTACCGTTTGAAGGATAATTTTCAATAATGGTTGCGGGAGCAGAGCAAAAAAAGTTAGAGAGAACTCTGATATAAGACACTGCATCATTTCAAGTAGCTCCAGCACAGTGGCGCCTTCAATGTCCCACTACAAACTTTACGGAAATTTTGAATGTAAAACAAAATCGTAGTGAAATACATTTTTAATTACCGTGTTTCCTCAGTATTATTTACAGAAATATTTTTATGTGTAATTTCTGTCGTACATATTCCTGGCCGAATATATGAGCTTGTGTAAACATAATCAATGTTAGGCCAGGCACTGAGATTATCTAGCCTGATACTCTAATATACGGGTTGAGTTCTGGATAGTATCTTTTCTGTTTGCAGCACCCACCTCTTATCATTCTGTGAAGATCTTAAGGAGACCGAATACCAAAAAAACCTCAAGTTCTAAAAATTTGATTTCTTCAATTTAACAGTAGCCATACACCAAACGGACACTCAGGCAAAGTTGTAGGCAGCCACTGTAACCCTAAGTGGGTGGAATAGGGGACTGGGGCGGTTGGTGAGGTTCCTTTGAAACACTTTAATTTTTTACTTGAAAAACTTGTTTACTATTCACCCGATCATCATGAAACTTGACAGAAATATGTAAAATGGGAAGAAAATAGAGAACTAACTCATGTACTTTTCCCATTTTCGCCACAGAAAACGAGTTATACAAAGAAAACAGAAACCCCGTTTTCTGTCAATAATTCGTTTTTTATGGCGAAAATTGGAAAAAATACACGAGTCTCACCCATATTATTTTCCGATTTTACATATCTGTTTCAAGTTTTATTCAAATCGGAGCAATGATGAGAAATAAAATCTAACCATTTTGTGGGAAATTTCATATGGTGAAATTCGAGAATACGACCTCTGAAAAAAAATGTTTTCAATTATTCATCGATTTGAATGAAACTTTGCACAAATATGTAAAATTAAAAAAGACTGTGGGTTTGACTCATGTACTTTTTTCCATTTTCACCCTAGAAAACGAGTTATTCGAAGAAAACCGAAGCGCAAGCTCTAATTAGGCTCCTGAAAAGTTTTTTTTTTTTCGACTTCAAAACCTACCTCCTCCCACATTTTTGAAGCTACAGAGCTGCAGTTTTTTGTATTGTATTTTTAATTTACTTCTATTTCATATGACTGAACAACATTTTTAAATTTCGATTCAGTTTTTGAGATTTTTTTGGAAAAAAGTTGAACAAAATTGAAACAAATCGAGAAATGAAAATATCCCGAAAACTATATCGAAATTAAAAAATGTTGTTCAGGCACATGGAAGAAAAACATATTACAAATACAATACAAAAACTGCAGCTTTGTAGAATCAAAATTGTGGCAGGAGATTGGTTTTGGAAAATTCTCTAAAATTTCGTTTTCTCTGAACAAGTCGTTTTCAATGCGTCGTACGAAAAAATGCCACGAGTGAAAAGTATTTCTTTTGACGTCTTACACCTTATGTTAAAGCTTGGGGATAATCGCTTCACAAATAAAGAAGTGTTATCTCAAGGTGATTCCATGGTCCCCTTAACTTTCTGCTGTTATGTAAGATGTCCATAAAATTTTTGGTTTGGGTGGCATTGAGGTTGCGAAGCTTATTTGACCCTATAGTGAAAGTGCGATGGAGTCACCATTCCCGACTTTGGTGGTGATGAGATTTCTCTCATACTCAGTAGGAATATGTTGCTCTAAGAAATTGATATTAGGCACTATAAAAAAAAAATGTAAGATCTTCTGTGGTTTTGTATTTTTATTTCTGAAATCAGATTTTTACTTGATTTCTGAGACTCTTAGATAAATTGTTTAACTGTGGCTTATTTACTCTGGGTAAAATTGAACAAAATTATTTTTTCAGTTAGGTGTGCTGAAACTATGCTGCATGCTGACATTAGATTACATCACCTATCGCAGTTTGCTGTACTATAGCCGTCCATATTGTCTATACGCTGCGTAAGGCAGTGTGACATTTTGCCTTGTACTGTAATGCATGTTCATAATGCTCACAATAGAATTATCGCACTGCACCCTAAAGATACGATTCAAATTCAGTACCTCGCTAAAATAACAATTTAGTTCTTAGCTAAACCCCAGAGATGTAGGCTGTAACTGCTTACTCCTCACATCAGATCTAATGAACAGCACAGCCAAGATTACAAAGAATACATTATTACTTAGGTATTAATACCTCACATACTGCTAAATCTCAGTAAATAAGATATTTAAGGAATTCACGCATCAGTGTAGCTTTCGAGTCTGTCTGTATTTCATAATCAGCAGAAGATTGTTAAAGAGCGGGACATTGTAATAATATATTACAATTTCAATGGGTATCAGATAGAATCAAAGCAATTATATTACGCACGATTTGCTTCAGCAAACTTCAGTGCATTCCTCACTCATAACAAATTAGAATGCAATCAAGGTATTCCGCTGTTCGGAGCTTATTGAGTGTGCTGTAAAATACTGAAATAGAATACCTAAAGATAATTTACAAGTGAACAGAATTCATTCATAACTTTACAATTTCCTATTCACAACTCCTAGAAGAAACTACAAACTCTACGGTATTTGCTCTAAAGATTCAAGTAGCTAACTCACCGTTGCACGTGAAATTGTATGGTGGGTAGACAAAGTGTAAGCCTTTTTGTAATGTCGATAAAGACATTCATGTGTGCCCGTCTCGAAGATAGTCGAGCATCATACTTAGATTGAAACTTGAACAGGGTAAGCAATTTTCAGACGAATACACGTTGCAACAATTGCATGTCATGTGTGCTTGTGATTTTAAAGTACAACTAGAACGCCTCGTGGCGTAAGACCATCACCCGCATGTGGGAGCGAATTTAATGCGCCGTAATTTTTGATGGTCAGCCAATTCTATTTTTTTTTTCTTTTGCGTTGATCATATTGAGGACAGCCTACCAGGCACCCTGCAAAAAATCGAGAACATAGCTCAACTCCTTCAACAACTTTTTAGGTTCACAGATAAATATATAAACTTACATCTTCAACGAAAACATTATCACCTCTCTCAGGTCATTCGCGGGTGATAACAACGCGCAAGAAAACTCGCTGAAGCTTGTACGTGAAGGTCAATAAATTTACTTCAAATACCTCAGGAAGGATGTCTGACCCTTTTTTACTCACACGGGTTTCCCGCTAAAACATTTTGTTAATGTTCCATGAAACAAAAAGCAATAATTAATAATATGAATAAAAAACAACATGCAGCAGCCAACTTTGCTTAGAATCACCGTTGAAAGTTTAAGTTTTGCAAATGATCGAGCGAGAATAGTTTTAGCAAACTACCCTCATCGCGAGCTAGTTTTAAAAATGTCGTTGTCTTACTACACGAGTGTTGTTTAAGACTTTTAGTCGAAGTTTAGTTTAATATTATCTTCCAGTTGGAGCTAAATGAATACGCTATTCATGTGTAAAATCTAACACACGGCAACAAAGTTACTACCTCAGCTGTGAAACAAGCAGTACAATAATTGCCGCCTACGGGAAGTGGGAATCACCTCTCTCAAACAAAGACGACTCAGGGGGAATTGATATAGAAGCGTTTGAATAT
The DNA here is from genome assembly GCA_001587735.2 of Parhyale hawaiensis. Lineage (NCBI taxonomy): Eukaryota > Metazoa > Arthropoda > Malacostraca > Amphipoda > Hyalidae > Parhyale > Parhyale hawaiensis. The sequence continues at coordinate 18,255,351 of LQNS02277097.1, forward strand.
CTGAATGGCTTTAGCTGCATGCCGACAACGGGACTTATTGACAGAGGCATTAGTGTTCGCTTGTGAAACAACGGCCAGACGATCGAGGAGAAAGATCGAGGAACTACTCTCAGCCAACAGTTTTTCCCGCACTTCATAGTGAAAATTTGGACTAGACTCCCCCGAAGCTCTCGGTGCGGAGTCTTTCGAAGCGTTCAAAAATCGTCCTTAATACATTGAGAGCAACATCATCCAGAGTTACGGACTTCTCCTCCAGGAGTCCGAAACTCGTAACAGGCAATGATTCTACGCCACCGTAATTCACGTTCTTTCATGCTCCAACTAAACGTACCCTGGCTTCGCGTATCTAAAAAGAGTGCTCACTCAATCAACTCTTTGGGTGAGTTAAGTTTCTTAAAGGTAAAGGTAGAGGCAACTTCTACCGTACCCATAACTGGGAAAACCAAACGCACTGGTTTGTGCTGCGGATATAAGCTCGCTGGTCCCAGAGTAATAAGTGCGGCTGTAGTCGACCAAGGATCAACAAGAACTATGGCGCCAATGTGACGAAAAGTTGAAATGACCTACGACCCACCCCCACCCCCTCATCTCTGAGGAAGGCACGTTCAGCCCTGGCGCTCTACACGCAAAACAAAACTGCCGAGTCATCACACCTAGATCAGAAAAGAGCTCGTGTGCCTAGATTGGCTTTGAACTGGCGAATCAAGGAGCTAACTACGTGCATAAGCATGCTGCTACCGTGACATTTTCTCTCTCTTTTTTTTCCATTCATCGGGTATGTTTCCCCCTTTTCTGCGGAGAGTGGCTTGTATGCTCGCAGCCCCGTTTCTTCCGTGTTCCGTCGATATTACAGCTGGGCTCTTTTCCGGAATGCTAGCGTGTCGGTCATGTGACACCTGTTCCCAAGGGCTCAGTCTTATCTCGAACATCCGACTATAGACCCATCTCGATCACACCTGTTTTGTCAAAAGTTTATGAAAGATTGGTTGCGTCGAGGTTGGGTCGCTGTCTTATGAAGCAAGGTGTCCTGCCCCCAACACAGAGTGGTTTCCGTGAGGGCTTGGGACCTTGTGATGCTCTGCTTCACATTTCTCATGTGTTGGGGCTGACTCTTGATGGGGCCCGGGTCGTGAAGAAGGGTGGGTGCAGCTTGACTTCAGTGCTGCTTTTGATGGCGTGAATCGCCTTGGGTTGCTCCATAGGCTAAATTTGAGCGGTATTGGTGGTCCAGTTTTCGTGGTAATTAGTCAGTTTTTTGTCTGGCAATCGTCAATGTGTGGTCGTTGATGGGAGGAGGAGTGAGTTTTTGCACGTGGTTTCTGGTGTCCCACGGGATAGTCTTCTGGGTCCTTTGTTGTTTGTTGTATATGCAGCGGACCTGTTTAATCTTGTTAATAATTTACTCGTTGGTTGCGCTGATGATGATGCTTTACTGGCTGTTTGCAATTAGCTTAGTGATGGGTTGGAGGTGTCCGAGTCCGTTCAGCGCGATTTGGAAGTCATTGACTCTTAGTGTTCTAGTTAGGGGATGAGGTAAATGCGGGCTAGACTATGACCATGCTCGCGTTTAGGTCACGTACAGTGAGACCTCTTTTCCCGGCACTCACGTTGGATGTTGTCTCAATTCCTGTGGTTGATGACTTGGTGGTCTTGGGTGTCAATTTTAGTCCAAAGTTGACGTTTGAACCCCACATTGGTGCGGTTGCCTCACAAGCATCGCAAAAAATTGGCCTTGTGAGACGTGCTTGTAGGGTGTTTGGCTCGGTGGAGTTGATGCGTCGCAGCTTTGGTTGCTATGTCCTCACGCTTCTGGAGTACTGCTCCTTTGTCTGGGGTTCTGCTGCCGATTGTCATCTGTGTTTGCTTGACGGAGTGGTTCGTCGATGTGCGTTCGTGCTGGATGGTGTTGTGCCTTGTGATAATACTTTTAGTATGATATATATAGATAGATGTGCCGGAACCTGTACATCGCGGTACCATGGGAATTCCACGGGTTCCATTAGACAGGGCAGCGTATAGGATTTATTATCAACAAGGAGGCTAGTCGTAAGATATCATTCTTTGAGTCTCGGTGTTGTTGGGAAAAAGATGCTGCATTACCAAGGTACAATGTGAAGGTTTCTCGGCCGTGAATGCGTCACGGGTGCAGCTAGTATCCTTTAATGCTGGAAATGAAAGCATCCTTTCTAATATTTAGTTACTGTAAGTCATAAAAAATTTAAATGTGATTCAGCATTGCGATCTATGCCAACATATGACTGCTAGTCTCCTACAGTAAGGTGCTTTTATGTACCTAGCTCAGAATGTGCTACCAGTGAACACGTTTGGCGTAAAGGCGGTTCTTGAAGCTTTTTCATGTATGGTGGCAAAAGGAGCGTGAAAAATCGGATTTACTTCTAAATAACGAGGACGCAGTAATTTTCCTACGCACACATTGTCTCTATTAAAAAAATGTTCTGCATTCCGATAATTTTCTTGCTCTTCTAGTCACAAACGGAATGTGCTTTGTGCACCAGGACTTACTGCGCAGTTTCAGCTCCAGCACGAGTTACGAGGAGGAACAATTACTTTTCACTGAAGCGCAATAGAGGCAATTGATGCGCCTATACCAGTATAATACAGTGTAAACTTTCGGGGACATCTGCAAAAGTTTTGATGCATATGCTTGATAATTCCAGCTACAATTTTACAGTTCTAATTGTAGTTGTTTGCCAAACGACAGCCTTGGTCTCGGTGAGCTACCGAAAGTGCAGCAATTCTCTATTTGGCCAGTTGCTTTCCAGACCCCGTAACGAGAACAGAGCGACATAACAGTACTTATACTCAGTGGTGGAAGTCAGTGTTCGTACGCATGAAATCGTAGTGTATTTCATGGACAAAATGACCTTGGCCATGCGGGTGAATTTTCCGAAGAGGGCGATAATGACATGTAGTATTTTTTGTTAACATATTTAGGTAAAATAAGATATTCTAAGACGTTTATCATGAATAACATTTTCGCTTCAAATGCTTAGTTTTCGAGATAGTTTCCATTTGTTTCTCCGTCACATTCACCATTACGGCCATGATGACTTCTACTTTAGTTGATTAACAAAGGTGCGATGATCGTAAAAGAGATCGAACACGTCCTATTAAGTCTTTAACTATTAGTTCAATCGCGAGATAATTTTACTAAAATATGAAGGTAGAATAAAGCATTCTAAGAATTTTTCACAAATAACGTTTTCGTCGGGAACATTGAAGTTCCGTTAATATACGTTTTTGAAATAGGACCAGGCCCACATTACTGGAAGGCGCATTATGCAGTCCTCCATTACCGGCAGCGGTGCTGTTTGTTTCTTGCGTTATGGATTAATTTTACCTGTATTGGTGGCTCTCTCGTAGTAGTTAGTTTTTGTTGACATATTTAGGTTGAATAACGTTTTCATTGAAAATGCTTACCTTTAGAGGCATTTGACTTTAAGTTACCATTGTTTCTTGTAAAAGCTTTTAAGATGCACCATTGCGGCCGTGGCGCGCCATCAAGAATGAAGCTTCGTTATAGTTTTTCCTCTGCAACGTAGCTCTTACTTATTAAGGTTAGGCAAGCAAGGACTGATTCTACTAATATTCTAAGTGAAATATATAAAACTAGAGCACTCTGAGAGCGCATACCTACGCCAAGTGAGCCAACCGTAGCAAAAATTCAAATTGGCTCTGAAACCATAAGTTTCTTTGCATAATCTCCAAAATCTAATCATTTGTGCCTTTTTATTTTAATAACAGCTTGTTCATTTTTTTTAAGATTTGTTCATAACTTTTTGAATTATACTGTTAACAAACGTTATGACAAACATGAGTCAAACATACAAACGGACAAACTGATCTAGACCAAAATTTGATCATTTATGTTTTTTAACATTACAAACAACCCCAGTAAATTTCATAAAGATCTATTCATTATTTTTTTAGTTATTGTGCTAACAAGCATAAAATTAAAAACAGTGACAAACGAACGAACAAACGGACCATTACCAAAATTTTGTCATCTACTCTTTGTTATATACCTAACAACTCACGTTAATTTCATCAAAATCCACTCATAACTTTTTGAGTAATGGCATCAAGAAAAATGACGCGGACAAACAAACAAACGGATGGACATATCTTCACTAAAAAAGTTAATCATCTGTTTCTCCTAAGATACCTAACAATTCCTGTATATTTCATCCAAATCGGTTCATAACTTTTTGAGTTATCTTGGTGACAGACGGACAGGCAGACAGACAGACAGACAAACAGCCAAACACGACGAAAACATAACCTCCTTAGCGGAGGTAACCAGTGTAAAGCGATATCGCGCCAGTCGTAATGTCGGATCTTATTTTCTCTCAAAAATAAACAATGGGGGTTTTAAAGTCAAATATCTCGAGAAATAAGCATTTGCGGCTAAAACGTTATTCATGAAAAACATCTAGAATGCCTTATTTTACTTAGATATAAACAAATATACTTAATGTCATTACCGCCCTCTTCGGAAAATTGACCAAAAGGAGAATAAATTCACTGTTAAAGATTGTATGCTGCCAGTATACATGTATATGAAACTAAACTGTATTCACGTTTCAAAAATATCTCAATAACGTCATCATTTTCATGAAAAAAACAGTAATCGCACAGCTGCATTCCTGGATATTTCCAGGGGCGAGTGGGACTATTGATCTGTGATATATATCTACTATATAATAATTCACGTCGTGTTTTTATTTATTTATTTATTTATTT
>LQNS02277097.1:18260322-18273275 GCA_001587735.2 Parhyale hawaiensis
TTCTTAGGCAGAATGCTGAATTTCAAATAAAGAAGCCTTCTGAACAGTAATAAGCACAGGAGACAGCGGGGGTTTTCCTGAAGGGCTAACTTACTGCCGCCATTTATCGAACAGGTGCACCAGTCATTAATAACCCAATAGGCCGTCATTTACAATGACGGCTCGGGACACTAGTTATCTGTATGTTATACTCAGTAGCAAAGGCTGTATCAACTTCAACAGCAACCAATCTCTTCTTGTAGTCTTTAATTAACGGTTCGCATACTTTAATGACTATTTTGTTCCATTCATCCTGGCAAATTGTCTTCAGATTAATATTTTGTGACGCTTGATATATGTATAATACAAAGAAAATCGTGGTTTCGGAGACAGTTTGAATTTTCCGTTACTGTTGCTTCGCTTGGCAGAGGTATGCGCTCTCAGAGTGCTCTAGTTGATCTTCTTTTTTTCATTAACCCTATCTGCTCCAAGGCAATACAAAATTGTACCGCCCTACCGTTTTTCGTTCTCAATTCTGCTCCCAGTGATATTCAGCGCCCAGAATTCCGTGACTTTTCTCAATTGAACATGACTATCAATATAATTCTAATATACCCGCACATTACAGCAAAAAATATAGATAAATATAAACATATCAGAAAATTAAATAACATTTCCGTGTTGATATTATTTTTATATAGAAAGAACTTTCAGAATTATCACTAAAAGACAGCAACAAGGGAAAAAAAGATAAATAGAAGCGATTATACGTTCAGCTTGTGAAAGTATGAAAATCGCGGCAGATGTGCTGCCGGAGTATTCACCCTGTACTGTTCGGAGATATTTTCTCATATTCGAATTCAATTGACATTAAAACAACTCTTAGGCATTACTTCTTTAATTAAATAGGCTAATGAATAGTTGAAAAAATGACTTTTTCGACTATGAAGAAAAAACTCTGACATGATAAAGTTATAAGCATTTATAGTGGCCTTGGCGCTCAAGAAGCTAAAAAAATGGTAACGGATAGGATTAAGCAATTTTAATTTTACGACCCATAAACATAAATAATATTGTTATTTGCGTTTTTTTTATTTGCAACAGATATGAGCAACAAGCCATTTTGGGTTTATAAAGAGTTATTTTCCTCCACTGTATTTTCAAAGTTTTCAGACAAGGTCTAAGTGGTGGCATCAACGCCGCTCGACGAGTGCAAGCAGTAACATAATCTATTGAGAAGACGTGATTTGTTCAATGCCGCTAAAGCCGAACTTACATTAGGAACTTTCGTTGCCGTCACAGCCCGTAGGCCAACGAACGGCGACGGCAGACTGCAGCAGGCTGTACTTTTGACGCCGTCGACGCAAGCTTCATTTTATGAAATGCTTCAACCAGTTGCTTTTTAAAACATAAGTGCGTAAAACAGTGTTGTTACCCAACATAAACACACCTTATCAAAAGAGAAGTGAACAACGGAACATGTTCCAAATATCCTACAAATTTATAGAAAAACGCGCATCGTACGACAGCCATGGCGTCACGGCTACTAACTTAGGTAAACATTTTATGACCAGTGTGCCAGTATGGGATTGACACTGGCTACAGTTTACAAAAAATATTGGCATATTGAGGCAGGTTGCCCAAACTATGAATTTATACCAGCAAAGGAATTGCTTACATAAGCACATTCTCGCTGTTTTTATCTAAATCTTATTTCAAATCCTCATAGTTCAGTATTTTAGAAAGTGAACCTAGCTTACCATGTTTTTGTTTTCTAAATGAACGCAGCAAGATATCTAATGGCACTTAACTGGCAGGGCAAGATTTTTATTTATACATTGGTGAAAGCTGTATATTGTACATGGTTTTTGTCAATTTTACTGAGGCATGCAGTACGTATGAAAAATAAACTGGCTGAACAACACTACTGTGATAAATTCTCACACACTGCTTTTACGTTGCTTGTCAACAATAAGTGGTATCAAAACTGTTTTTTCTTTATTAAATTCGACATAAACAATATTATAAATAAACTATAAGTAGTTGATACAGGTACAATCGTAATTGCAACCAATTTGTGTGGCGAATCTATAGTTTCCCGTTAATTTGTTGTGTGGAGAACGTTCTACGCTGTAGCAACGTACCGTTCACACACCCAGTCAAATGTGAAACCCCACGAGCCTGTCAGCTACATTTTCACTGAACGTCTGACAGACTTAAGCGAAACGAAAGTTGCTGATGTGAACTGGGCTTAGCAGGCACAGCTAAGGCATCGTGACTTCGGTCCTGGGGCTGTGCATTTTGCCAAATGATATCTCTCCCTGCTGATGCAGATGTAAGCAAGACGAGAACACCGTCCTTCTCAACTGTACTTTCTTAAGTAGGTACTCTAAGTTATCCGTGTCATTCGAGCTCATTAATGATTAATAATAAGGATATAGTATAAGTTCTTGCACAATATTTCCAGCATGAAAAAATATACGTTTCATTCCAATATGAACAATTCCATGTTCTCATTTCAAGTTGCAAGCATTTCTTAAAAACCCACGAGTCGACATTTTAGGACTCTCTTCGGATGATCAATAATAGAGAATGGTCTATCCCATCGAAGGGGCTTTCCTGCGGAAAATTTGTGTAGTCAAAGTCCTTCCTCAAGAAATTGCTCAACACAATTTAATGTTTGTTCAAACCCAAGTAACAAGAGAGCCTAGCCATTGCTGTGCGGTACCATTAACTAGGGGACTATGGGCCTGTATTTTGTCTGCATCCGTTATTTACAGTACCTCTCTAGATCTACGAAGTAGAGAGTTACAGAAGACATGTGCTAGGTCAGGTGGTATAGGCTGCTATTAAAGCTGTCAACACAGTAATTGCTGAAGTTTGCGTCACTTTATTCGGTGTGTGTTTTCCCTATTGTTGGTAAAATGACAGGGAGAGGCCAAGAGAAGGAACCACATTAATTAGCACAACTTGCAATATCTTATGTCTGAATTAGAGCAATACTGCAATATTCACAGTATTAGATTGGAAGGAAAGTAATCTATGCTATAATTCTGCTTGTCTCTCCATTTGCTAGCTAGTTGGTTCCTTAGTTACTTAGTTCGACAGCGATGCTTTCATTAGTATTAGATGGAGGGAAAGGGGGTAAGCCATCGTTGAGGCATCATTGATATGACCAGAGAAGGGAGCAGTGAGAGGAAGAAGAGGCACGTTCAAATTTAAGCTGTTAGTGCTCGTAGGCCCTAGGTAGAAAATTCACCGCCTGACTAAAAACATTTTTTAACCATCGTATGGATGATAAGGGCCAGAGGGCATCATAATTGAGAAAACGATGCTTCTGTTCCATATGATTTCCACAGATAAAGTATATGATAGGGGAAAATTTGGATGATACGGGTCTTAGATATCACTAATGGACATTGCTTTTGTTCTAGGGAATTTTCACAGGTTTCAGCTAATGTCCTCTATTGTTACTTGTTTGAATTCTCTTGAGTGTCCCTCAATTGTTCGTATAATTTAATTAATTTCTACAATGTTTTTCTGCTTGTTGTTCCATACGTCCGTCCATTCGTCTGCACGTAACATTTTCCGTATTAGATCAGGAACATGGAACTTTAAAAAAAATCTGTTTCTGGAGGGAATGAATTTCAACTTTAAGGATGCGCCATTTTGGATTCTTGACAAAATTTCAGTCAATTTCGAAGAGAAGACATTAATTTAATTTCACATGTATGATATCTACAGATTTTCAATGTTTTTTCATGCCATATTACGTTCACTGTGCCGGTGGCTCAAGATATTGCTATGGGAGCAAATACGGAGCTAGGATGCGGCTCGTGAGCAAAGTGGTCAGTTTTGGACAGCTACACTCTAAAGTATTTATTTTAAGTGAAAGTGCTATATCCTAGGAAATATACGGACAGTTCGTGAACAGGGGGTTACGCTAGAACAAAAATCTATTATTGAAGAAGTTCGCGAAGTCTGTTGTACTTTGCTATTATATTTTGCAGACCAGAAAAATTATGGGCTGCCATCCAATATCAAAGGGCCCCAAAACAGTATGAAAAAATCGTATATATGCACGAAACAATAAAATTGAGTAAGATTATGCAGGGATAAATTATCATTAAACTAAGGGAGTTAAAGCTTAGCAATAACGTGCGCATACACAGGAGAACAATGCAAGACGTACCTTAGTATCTCTACAGCTTGATCAAGATACAAGAGCAAGATTCGCAAGTGCAATCAGAATATGTACTAAGATTGTGCAGAAATACATCCGGGAAACAGAAGCGGTACAAAGTTCTCGTCTAGGCTATACGTGGGCAGTACTTCGGTGCAGCTGAGAAGAGCATGTTTCGCATCGCACGTGGCAGCAAGAAAGTGCACCTTCAAACTCAGCCATCCGCTTTCGTAGTTTTAATGAAAACCATCCCATCAAGAGCAAAAATTTCTCTATAATAGCAAGTACAAATGATGTGCGTGATCTTAGATCATTAGAATCGATTTTTATTCATTAGATCAAACCCATTCTTAACAATTGCCAGTCTGCTGTATCCCTAAAAATACTTAGTTAGGTTCGTTTAACATTCATATTAACTTTTCTTAGGATATAGCCAAGGCGAGAACTTTGTACCGCTTCTGTTTCTCGGATGTATTTCTACACAATTAATGTTTTATAACTTCTCTTTATAATTTGAGTACTAAGATAGGTTAGACGAGGTGTGCTACTATAGGTCGAGTGGGATACGTTTAATGAAGACTGTCAGGGTTATGTGACAGACGTCGTAGGTTCAGTTAAAATCGCTGCTGTAGGTTTAATTTAAAAAAAAAACAAGTAAAATAATGGTGAAATTTCCACTGGTCGCGACTTCTAAGTTCTAACGCATTTATCACTTTTTAAGAAATATTCACTTACTATCTTTTGATTGCTTCATCTGTCATTAAATGAATGTAAATGAGGAGCATCTACGACACTGTATCTTCTACGAATAAAAGACACTTCATATGCACAAGCTGATAAAGTGTAACATTGGTGTTATCTGTCGGAGCATTGTATTAAATGTTCGAAAATAGCATTGATGATTTACTAAATTTAAGTTTTCAGCAGATTTTTACATCAAAAATTATCCACGATCAGACAGGCCAACTTCAACTGATTGAGAAACCCTCCCAGATACTCTAGAGTAGAGGCATTTTCAGCTTTCTCAGATGAGAATTATCTCAGTTCAATGCTACGCATATCATAATATTGAAAGCCTTCATCGTCCACTAGAGCTGAAAAGGATCAGGCCACGTTTCTGCTGCCAGTATTGGATGGTTCTTAGTTTGTGCAAACGATTTGCTCTTCAAAGAGGTAAGTAAAAGTTCTGAATCTTTTCTTCGGACGTACATAAGACATACCTGATGAAAAAGTAACGGCATATGTTGCACAGCTTAGTCTGATCAATAAATTGGTCAAATAATAGCAATTCATCAGTAGAGGCTGCGATTCAAACAGATCTCAAATTGAGTGAACAGACACCATCTCAAGTACATATAGAGGCGACTTGAGTGCACAGCTGCAGAGTGACGCTCTTTTAAGGAATGTAATGATAATTAAAAGCATCAACAAATTTTTTTAGGAGGTTTAGTAGAAACAGTGCATGAAGTGCCTTAGTCATACTTGTAAAAGTCGATGCTACAAATATAACAAAACACTGCTTGAGAAAAAAGTAGACTTGATCAGACATTGGTAAATAATACGAAAGATTAATATTACAAAAGGGTGCAACAAGAAACTATGAAATACATTTCATCTGCACGGTCGCCCGAGGACGGGACTAAGGATATAAAATGCGATCCAACAAAAATTACACATGAAATCTTAATTTTTCGGATATGCCTCACATTATTTTTCGCAAAATATACATAAGATCAACAACAAAAACACTTATTTCTTAGAATAGGTAGGTTTTCAGGAATTGAGACTATTACAGAACTAAAACAGTAAAGTAGTTCAATACTTGACAATAATGGGATTTATAGGTTAGGTTGCAGACCTTTATAGCCCTATCATACAATACACCCTACTTTCTACTTGCATACAGAGCTATGCAGAAGCTCTATCATTGCAACAGGTTTACACCACCGCTAACTCACTACGTAGATTCAACGTTGTGAGCTGTGGCTCAACGTGTTATGCACGTTGATTTGCGGACTATAAATAACGTTGTTAGCACGTCGTATTACAACGTGCTAAGAACGTGCCCAGTTCGTTTTGGTACGACGTGCTAACAACGTTATCTGGAGCTGAATTGACAATGCCATGTAGCTAAGAATGATGTCATAACGTTGGTAGCACGTTGTCTCACAACGTGGTGGGCACAATATGCTAATGACGTAATCTGGAGTCCACAGATCGACGTGCTTTGCACATTGAGCCACCAAAACACGACGTGCTTTCTACATAGAAGTAATATAAAATTGTTAGCTGGGACATAGGTCTATTGTGAATCGATTAACTCGCCGTTGTGTGATTTAAAGGCTAAAAGAATTAACAGTAAGAAAGTGCAGAAAGAAGAGCTATACCTAATAGAAACAGCCAACGCCTGCAGGCAATTCAGATAACAGTACAGCCTTTATTAAAGTGGTGCAAAAATTTCTCTGCCGTATAAGTAACATCAACACATTAGGAAAGACAACACATCAGAAACAGCCCACGGCTGTAGGCAGCAGCGACGAGCGCTTAACTAGCTGCAGGTTAGAAACGCAAGAGCTTGAGGTCCTGCCGATCATGTAAATTGTCGCCCTGATTCAGAATCATAACTCAGCGCTGCTTCAGCGTCGCAACCTGAAAATTTGGGTCTGAGCGAATCACCTGAAGCAACGAGTTAACCTTTTTTTTATAGCGTACCCCTGGTCTATGTACACTCAGCAAGGAAATAGTGCCTTGATACAAGAGAGACAGACAAATTCACAGAAGAAATGATTGAGTTAAGAGCGTCACCAGAATTTCTTGTTACTACCTGCAGACTACAGCGATGTCTACCGACAAAGATACTTAGGCACTTTACATTATACGATGTAAATACATTGCTGGCTCTTGTGCATGTGTATCTGGAAACAGGCACCAAATTTATCATTATACGCTACACACAACTTACTCGTGGCATGTCTCACCAATGTAAACTAATGTTACTTGGAATCTATTGGACAGTCATGTGGTAAGAGGAAAGAATACTTGACATCCACGAAGAAGCTATGAAACTGCCCAAAACGCATACGGGGCAGCTGAACGAATTGCTCATAAGAAAGTCATCTGGACGTCGCTGCAGCTCTAAAGCCGCATGCTGGGCATGAACAACAGCGACTCAAACTGAACGAATCCGCTCAGCCCCACCGTTCAGTGCTTATATCTAATTACAATAGTCATTTTAACACCTATCCAGTTCTGCGGTGCCTTGCTTCATCATCTAGTGTCCAGAGTGTAGTTATTCAGATCTCCCAAATAAGCAAATCTCTCAATACAGAAGAACTTTATACCACTTAGGAAGTTATGCTGGATATTATATTGCCTACTAATGCAAAGGGACAGTCAAAATATACACAGTTGTGGCCGCGCTGTACACAATGTCAGTTTCTGCCCCTCATAATTTCGTCGTAACTTGTGAACGATAAAGGGTCTACTGTGGATAATGGCCATGCAGTGAGTGAAATACTAAATCACCAATATCAAAGAGTCTTTACTCACTTAATTAGTAATTCCGTAATCCTAAAAATATAATTAACTATAAACTACTTAAACCGACTCTTGAGCTTGCAAAGCGGTATTGAACTAGCATTGGTTGAAGGTGCAATTCCAATTACCTGCAAACACTCGTTCATCACATCTATGCCTATAGAGCTGGAAATAACATGATTCCAGCCAACTATAGACCGGAACTAGCCATGCAACGTAAACGCAAGAACGAAAGTTCCTGCAGCATTTAGTGCAACAATTCACTTAGGTCGAATCAAGATGGCCTCCGCAATAAATATTGTGCAACCCCACAGCTGCCATAGCGTTACTGCTTTATTGTAGCTTCTCTGTGTAAAGACAAGATAAGAACGCAATCTATTGTAGATTTTACCAAGCCATTAAATGGGCCCGCGATGGAATACTTAGTCCATTTTATAAGAGTATCTTTGGGGAATGTCTCACTGGGTAGATGCATTTCTGGCAAGCAAACGTAAAGTGGGATCGTCAATGATGAAGTATTCTAACGGCCGTCGGTACTCAGCGGAGACCCACTAGGTACTGGGTTCCATGCAGGGGCTACGCCCGAAAGAAGATATGCTCTATTTAATTTGAAAACAGGATTTTTATTGAGGAGCGGAGTCAGACAGATAGTGGAACTTTAGAAAATGGTAATTAAAAACAAAAGAGAAACCATGCATAGCCGAGATTGAAAGAATAAGTTAATGCGATATCTTAAGTAAATCGAGTGTTTTTAATACTTTCATAAGCATTCTTTCCTTTACAACCAAATGAATGGAAACATACGATTATCAAAAACCCGGAGTATGTCATATGGCTAATTTCACTTGAGCTGCGTGTTGACGGATAGAATTACTCATATCTTTGGTGAGTGTTCACACAATTGACATTAGATCTCCAGGATTACGTATCAATGACGGAGCAGAAAACTTGCCCTGAGGCAGCAGCATCACATACTCTCTGTCAGGGACTCCCAACCCTGGTACCCTGATCGAGAAAACGTTTAACATGTTCTCACATCACCCACATTAAATAGTAACTCGCCTAATTGTATATATTAGAAAATGACATCTACACCAAATTCGTGAACACATTCATGTATTCAACTCAACTTTATCCAAAACTTCGCAACACTAAAAATTAACCTCACACCTCTAGTTACAAATCCCAGTTCTGTGTAGAGCTAAGCTACTCAGTGCTCGCAATGGCGCAGTCGATAGAGCCCTGCACTTGTTGATCCGGGATCGCTGTCATGCCAGAGGCTCAAGCCTGGCTATGATGCGAACTGCAGCATCAGCGTTCGTGACATTTAATATCCCCTGTGTGGGCACTGTACTAACCAGTACTCAGGAGGGTTCGGGTCGATTTTTCCCTGGGGAGCCTTTTTTGTCATCACAGCTCTGATAATCTGGGGTTGATTGCAACTGTGCGCTCCTCAGAACTTACCGTGGCTGTATCTGAAGCCCGAACCAGCGCACGTGGGTTTGCCAGCTGAAGTATTGCTCAGTTGAGCTGAATTCACCGTCTATTAGCACATGCACCAAACAAGTAATAAAACACTTGTCAGTTTAAGTTACGGTACAACGTGCTGTATCATTTCGTATGCTGCACCGTACTGGACGGCTCATTCTTCCTAGTGAAACCAATGGCTGGTCTTCTACACCAGGGGTTCCCAACTGGGGGTGCGCGACAAGCTTTTGGGGGGGGGGGGTGCAAAACCTCAGGTTATTTCAATGTCATTCAAAAATCAGCTTGAACTTGTGGCACAACTTGGAACTCCAATATTTTAATTTTTTTTAGCGTTTGGGCTAGTATTTTTTTTTAGCGGGTGCGAGCATACATAAAAAGTTTTTCTTGGAGTGCCAGACATAGAAATGGTTGGGAACCACTTTTCTACACTTTACATAACAACAAGTCTTCTAATTAAAGTTGCAACTACGAAGAGCAATGAAGCAGTTCCCAGTGACAATAAGAACGTACATACTATCAAAGAATACAACCCTGGCCTAGCAGGTCGTTGCTGAGAGCAAATACTATTTATGATGGATATTGGTGCCAAAATTCCATTGTTGGACAACTGTATCAGTAAATGATGAATTTATTTTTCTTTATTATGAATTACTTCCTAAAGTCAATCACCAAGAACCATTTGCTTTGGACCGGAGGCGTCTCTTTTTCATAGAAACCCTTTTTATTACTGTGTCATCAATATTCCTGGGAAGTCACAGTGGATTTCCAGTGGGGAGCCACTTACGATTGACACTTACGATTGTATATCTTAACATTTCAGGGAGGAAACTCAATGGTGGTAACTGACACTGATGTTATACACCGGCAATGGTAATGAAATAAAGCAGTGAGGTACTTACTCATAAATATGTTTAATTTCCAATGTTTTTGACAAATTGCCATGTTTTGTAATTTCAAAGGCATGTTCCTTTCCAGGACCAAATACACGTGACTACAGAGTTTCTTCATTTCCGGGACGAGTTAGAAGACTTGGATCTGTCAAGCCTTTTAATCACACTTATAGTGCAGCCATTCTGTTCAGAAGAATAGAACAGAAATTAGCCTTTCTCCTACAATATAAGATGTACAGCACAAATTGGTCAATATAATGACTAAACTATTGCTATAGTCTGGTTCCCTATGGTAATTTAGAAACTATTCCCGTCAGGATAAGTACAAGCAGGCCTTTCCTGTGTGCGCAAATTCACTGCAACACACGAGCAAGAAGATGCCAGTTGCCAAGACTGCAGGACACTCCACGACCCGCTCCTCTCGTCCCTGTGCCATACTCGTCCTCCTGCTCTCGCTGGGGGCGTACCTTACGCAAGGCAAGAAGTGGATTTTCCCTGGCGAGCAGGTACTTGACGGCAGCGCCGACCAATTTGGTGTATTTATCAACAGCCTTGATGTTGACGTCACCAACGTTACGAGCACATGTGAGTAAATTTGTATAGAGTTTGGTTCACCGAACAGAGCATACAAATTAATCCTTGCATTTCTACAATGAACTTTATTATTTACCAGCACATGTAACGTAAATTAACTAGTCTTTTTCCTCAGAGAACTCAACATGCATCGACCATAATCGACAAGACCATAAGGTTGATACACTTTACAATCGAGATTCCAATACTCAGTCACCAGCTATGGTTCAAAATCGTTACTCGACCATAAGACTGACCGTTTGTACGACTGGTGGCGCGCTGCTGTTCTTCATGTCTGTACTGCAGCGCCCAAGACGCATGGCATTTAGACAAAGAGAATTCTCATGCGAAAGTAACTGAATGCTTCACCGAATACATTTCGCTATGAAGACAATATCAGATTAGCTAGTCGGCAGTAGACGAACCAATAGGCCCATTCCCCAAGAGACATCGGAACTTACGCCCCGGCCCTCTATGAGCTATTGTCATTATGTTAGTATAATATCGCTAACTGAGGAAATAAGAGAAAAAAGGGGAGGGGGAGAATCTCAGCCGAGGAGACGATCATGCAAGCTAGCAAGCGAGATTTATGGCCTCTGATCTGCGGAGCTTAGAGACGTCTAGCTAGTTGGGGCGGAAGAGAGAAGATTATAATAAGATAGTCCCTAGGAATAAATGTATGGTACATCCAATGGTGCCCATTATCTTGCCCTTAAAAAGATGTTGTTTTTGAGAGGTATAGATATATTTTACAATCAGTAGGGAGTTCTCTGAGTGTTTTATATTAGGATAACTATCTTCTTCGGTCCTACACGCATATATGTTTCATTGAGACTTTTTTTACGCTACGGTAATAGATTATCCTATATGTACAGTTAAGCTGGAAATTATTCATACCCCTGTTATTTTTATATTTTATAATTGTATATTAAACGCTCAAACGCTCTTTGAAAACTAAAACATGAAAATGTCTTTCAGCAATTGGTGCCATAAATTCAACCACAAAGTAACTAAAAATAAATTATACAAACTAATATTTAACAACAATCCGAAAATGACAAGGTTTAAATTTATTCAGACCCTACTCAACATCTACTTTTAAATGGATGATAATCATTGTAATACCTTTCAAAGCAAGTTTCTTTATATAGCACGGTGTTTCTAGATTGTTCTGGAATATTTACGCGTCCGTTACGAGGTTGCTCTTGCAAACTTTCACCTGCGTTTTCCTGCAACATTCGAGTCAACATGGCGAAAGGAAAAGAGCTCAGCGTGGACCTGAGAACGCGGTTGTTGGTGCTAGCAAGAATGGTAAAGGTTATAAGGCAATATCTGAGCAGTTCCTTGTTCCTGTGTCCACTACTCAGAGCATTGTATAAAATTACCCAGAATTTCAGATGGTTTAGAACTGCGAAGGACGAGGGAGAAAACAGAAACTCTTGCCATGCAAGGGAGACCAGAAAAGTAGTGCGAGAGGTTAATATCAACCCAAGAATTACTTCAAAAGCCTTATTAAATAATTTCAGTACCTCGGGTATAGAAATATCTACAGTAAGTCGACTTTGCAGAGGATACTGAAGAAGGAAGGCCTCCAGGGTTGGAGATAATAATAATAACATCGCGACGACCATGCCCAAGTGGAAGACCCAGCTCACAAGCGCCAATAAACATATCGGCGAGGTGAGCATCAAGCGGGGCATCTTCCGGGGCAACTCCCGATCTCCACTGCTATTTGTCCTGACCATGATCCCCCTCTCCGAGACCTTGAACAAGGCCGGCCAGGGCTACAACTACAGTCGTACCGTGAAGCTCAACCACCTGCTCTACATGGACGACTTGAAGCTGTACGCGAAATCAAAGGATCAAGTAGAACAGCTCCTCAACATAGTCCATCAATACTCTGATGACATCAAAATGCAGTTCGGAATCAGTAAGTGTGGAGTCTTTAACATCGAAAGGGGAGAGGTTACTGCTTCCGAGGGAATCACCATCGAAGAAGGTACCATCAAGGATATCGAGGAGACAGGTCACAAGTACCTGGGTGTCATGGAGTATAACACCATTCTCCAAAGAACGATGAAAGATTCTATTCGGAAGGAGTACCTCACCTTACTCCGGCTCATCCTGAAATCACACCTCAATGGGGCAACACCATCAAGACCATCAACACCTGGGCCGTCCCCGTAGTCCGTTACTCTGCTGGCATTATTAACTGGACCAAGAAGGACTGCACCGACATGGACATCAAGACTCGAAAGCTAATGAACATCTATCGAGCTCTGCACCCAAGATCGTGCGTAGAC
>LQNS02277097.1:18305626-18318395 GCA_001587735.2 Parhyale hawaiensis
ATTCCTGTTCACTTGTATTTATTTCCTCTTTATGACGTTTTTATTAGCTTGTTGCATAATCTGAGGTAACAGTAAAAAACTCGTAAATAAGCAAATTGTATGATAAACTTAACCAATGGCTAAATATTTGCTTTACAGGGCTGTTTATATTGGCAACATAGCCATACACTTAGATAATATTGATATTTCAAAGTTAGACACTCATCTTGAAAAATTAAGTAAAAAAATTCTATTTGCATAATTAAAGGTAACGCACTGTCAATTCAACCTACAGTGTTAGCGAAAAGTAGCAGTGCCCTAATGTTCTGACACAGTTACACTAGGTGTGGTTGATGTTGTATGCAAATATATCTGGACGTAGACTGTTTCCTGTGCCGATATTTAGCTCGTATATATTGGCCAATTGGCCTAATGATTACTCAGATGAATTTTCTTGGTCTCTTTTGAGCACTTGCAAACGATGTGAGCGTCAATTTCATAGCAGAGACTTGTTTCGTCTCTTAGTGAACGTGAAAAAACTATAAAGGTTTATTTATTATAGCTGAAAGTCACATGTCACCTTCAAGATCCGGGGTGTAGAGCATCTCAATTACTGGGAAAGGCTGAACCACCTCGATCTCTCTATGCTTTCTGCAGCGGCGCAGGGAGAGGCATTTTATAATCTACACCTGGAAGACTATGCAAGGAATAGTGCCTAATTTCGCTCGCGAGGAGCTTCGCCTTGTCACTAAGCTGCACGTACGGTGGGGCAGACTGTGCTCGGTGCCGTTGTTCCACAGCAGAGAGCTGACGAGGGTCAGGAGCATTTTCGAGGGATCATTCCCGGTCAAGGGGGGGGGGGGGGTGAGGCTGTTCAACAGATTTCCGAAGGAGGTGAGGAACTTCGATGGAAACTTGGCGACCTTCAAGATGTTGCTAGATACTGTGACTTCATGATGACTGTCCCGGATAAGCCGCCACTGCCACCATCAGTCTGTGTTGGGAAACAGCCTCAATGAGCAGCTGGCCCACCATGGCAGAGGGCCCAACCTTTAGTCGTGCTAGACTGAAAAGACGGGCGGCGCACCGACGTGGACTGGGCTGGACGACCCGAACATTAGTCCAGGACTCTTTTTTAGGTTCGTCTTCTAACGACGTGAGGTTTTACCTATTCTAACTGGTAGCTGTCCTCGGTTTTTGGTACAGGTGCGAACATCGTTTGGGTCAATTTCATCGGTCGGAAAGTTGATTCGTTTAAATTCTTTCCAGGAGTAAGCATCGTGTGGGTCGATTTTTTCCGGCCGAATGGGTCTGTGATCGACTACTTTCCACCCATGGACGTCATCGATGGCGTCTGGACGTTTTGGAATGGTAAGAAAACATCTGACTACCACAACGAATATATGCGGGCGGTGGCTTCCGTGCTTTAGAAGGTTATACATTATTGGCTTGAACATATTATTGTACAGGTGCCGTTTGTGTTCATGGGAAAGTTGCCCAGAGTTGAAGATTTTTAGGAAACGTTTGTTGGCAAGGCACATAGCATTGATCTAAAGTCTTCATGCGAGTGCAGTGAATTGACAGCTCTCCTGCATTGAGCGCATATTCATAGCACATCCACTTCACTTGTGTTATGGCAGCCAATTGTTAGACGATGGTTTATCTCATTTTCATGAATTTTCCCTCATTACTAATCAAAAACGTTTCAAGATGTTGTCATATGCAGGATTGAAATAATTTGAAAACTAGCTTCAACGGCAGCAGTGTATCTCAAACATGCTAACAAAGATGGGAAGTTGTCTAGAATTGCTTGAACGTATATAAAAAAAATTACTTAAGCCTACTGCAGACGAAAAGCAAAATTTGCCGAGAGTGGCATTTCGCCAATGAATGCTCTACCAGACTCGGCGAAAAAAGTTGCTCCAAGGGTGCATTCAGCAGGATGCATCTAGGCCAATATTTTTCGCTGCTTGCGAGCAATTCAAAGCTACTTGCCGTTCAATTTTCCCGTGATCTGATCACGACTACATACGTAACGCCACCGGTTTTCCTGAAGATTTGCTTTACATGTTGACAATTGCAACTGCAACATCAAAGTATGAATTGTAAAAAAATTGTCTTTAGGTTATAAAGATGATAACCAGCAGAAGTCGTGCACGTGAAAGCTTCGTTTACAAGCTACGAGATCGCACAAAATCTTTAGTTGTAGAGCTCTATGCACAGTGAATAAAATAGCCGTTTGTAAAGAAACGGTAAAATAAATTAAATTAATAGTTATCATTTTTGTTTTTAAGGCAACTTGTGAGTGATAATTTAGCCCTAAAACATTGGTGTCCCAAGCTCCGTCAGCCACTGCGTGTGCATCAACATGCCGTGGCAAGCTGGATCTACCCATAATATTGTTTGTCGAAATCAGCGAAGATATCACTCGTCTGTGAACGGCTTTAGAGTTCTGCAGTGTTCTTTTTTAGATGATCTAGTTACGGATTGTCACGCTAATGTCGATCCCCAGAATTTTGATTTCCCATGTAGATACATTAGCAGATTTATGAAAACGAAAGAAATTTATCTATATCGTGATCGTATTTATTCTGCTAAGGAGAACATAGTTCATCCTATCATTTGATATTTGTTGAAGTAACTTTGTGGACAAGACTGTATATTCCCTGAAGTAGACTGAACCAATCTTCCTGTTTACTTCAAAATCGTACACAGTTTGTTGCTTCGTTTTATGTTCTAGGATATAGTCAATAGTTGTTCGTTTCATCAATTCACGAGAGAGCAGTATCGTTCTTCTTTGTTTGGCTCTGAATCAAAAGGAACCATATCTAAATTTAAGATGGGCTATTTATAGGTGTCGGTTAGGTTTGATAGGTTTATTACACACAGACACATTTTATACATTACAAGTATTTGGTAAAATAGTAATACACTATAGAATAATGCATCTGCGTAGCCACTGAAAGATTAACAAACTTTTTGGGCAACATAAAACAAAAAAATACGCTAGTAAGATTGCATGACGTATTCTTTAAGACGTTTTTTCAAGACATTATCAGAAATGGGATCTAATGAATTCTCACGAAGTTTATTGATAAGAGTTGCAATTTGCAATACTGTAGCGCGTTTCTCAACGTCAACGCGCACAGTTGGGAGATTGAGAACACAACGTCTCAGTTCGTACTTTTGTTGGGGAACAAGGGGACTGAAATACTTTAGAAATACTACAGGATGATTATGGAACACAAATAAAAAAAAATTAAGTAAGGAATAGTTGTAAACATTCCGAAATTGCAACATTTGCAAAAACAAGTACATATCACTGCAACTCATTACAGGCACATTGTTTTCGTTACGTCTTACACGAAATATTCGCCTAAGTATACTGTTCAATATTACTTCAAGTTCGTGAATGTGACAACGTGGGGCTCCGCCCCAAACGATGATATTCTGGACCAGCACTGAATGAGCCAACGAGTAGTAAGCTATTTTGAATGATTCACGATCAACATAATTGGATATTGCATAGATTATGCCAAAAACCCTGCTAAGCTTGCGCCCAATGTCTTCAACATGGACTTAAAACACAGCTTATCATCCAGGATCAGTCCAAGATATCTTATTTGGGGCACCCACTCTAGTAGATTATTGTTAAAGAAGATAGGTGCCAACTGTTGGTGAGTACAGGGGGAGAGAAGCGTTAATTTGGTTTTATTCTCATGGGCAGTTAATCTATTTTGAGTTCTCCATTCAGACAACACATTTAAGAAAGTTTGCATATCAGTTATAGCAGTTTGAAAATTACTACTATTGGTGTAGAAAACTGCGTCATCCGCATACAATGCACAATTCATACCGAGGGTAGTAATGTCATTAATAAAAATGTTGAATAATAACGGGCCTAAAAGGCTTCCTTGGGGAACACCCGAATTAATAGGTAATATATGTGATTTGGCATCGTTACAGAGTACATATTGATCCCCTTTAGACAGGTAACTATTAATCAGTGAATTTGCTGCATTCCGAACGCCATAATGATCAATTTTTTTTAATAAAAGTGCTTTATCTACGGTGTCGAACGCTTTGCGAAGGTCTAGGAATAATGATATACCATATGTTTTATCGTGGAAGCATCTTAGAAGATCAATTACAAGATGAAAAATTGCTAGCGTTGTATTAGATTTACATCGAAAGCCAAAGTGCTGACACAAATTACGTGATGTGATGAAAGGAAATTAGATAGCCTAGAATGAATGACTTTCTCTAAAATTTTTTTGAAGATAGATAACGTAGATATGGGTCGATAATTAGCCGCATCATTCGGACTACCTGACTTGAAGATAGGAAAAACACGAGCGTGTTTAAATACATTAGGATAAATGTCGTTCTCTAAGAACAAATTGAAAAGAGGACAAAAAGGATCAGCAATACAATGTATAATTTTTAAGCAGTAATGAAGGTTGAATCTCATCTCGATGACAACGCTTATTACTGAAAAAATTAAGAATGTTAACGATTTCATTGGGACAGGTAGGCCTAAAAATACAATCTGTAGCAACATAATTCGTATTGATTGTAAAATTTCCTTCTTCTCCACCAGTGTCTCTGCTACTGAAGTAAAGTGAACATTAAATACGTTAGCTGATTGTGCGTCGGGAAGTACCGTACCATTAACACTAAGAGACACAGACTTACGTTTGATTTTTCTATCAAGAACATCATTCAATACCTGCCATAATTTACGAGATGAATTTCTGGATTATATTTTAATAATAGTATTCATTGCATCTTCGTATTAGTCTATTTAATACATTTCTGTAGGATGTATAGCATATCTTTGCTATTAATCCATGTTTGAACATCCTGAGCAATCGGAATTTTTTCCTAATAACATGTTTCAGATCACGAGAGAACCATTCAGGCTTTTTAAATTTAGGTTTACATTTTACTTACGGGAAGCAACGTAATAGATGGAATAAATCTGTTCAAGAAATTGTTGCATTCCAAGGTCAGGACAGAAATACTCGTATACATAAGCAAAAGAGGCTAAAAACATTCTGCTGATGAAGCAATTGTGTTTGTCAATGTATGGATCTCCTGACGATCAAAGGCGTGGTTCCAAAGTAGTGCAGCAATTTTCAACTTTATTAAAATCTTCACACGTTAGCTAGGTTCGTTTTCAGGTTGCAGAGTTGCACATGGGTGGAGTTTGAGTTTCCCTATAAGAAAGAAAACGATTCTTACTAATAAAATTATACAGACGTGTTCTCTATTGCTTCAGAATCTCAGATAATAGTATAGAACCCACAGTCATTAACACAATCCTAAGGTTTTAATGTATATGAAGTTTTATCGAATTCATCACCATATGCTCACCTTTGAAGTTCGGAACGCCAACAAACACTACACCAGAGCGGTACAGCAATATATGCTTGACCAAACTTCTACGGGAACTGATTTGTACCAAACATTTTTTCCCCACGTAACATTCTATAAAATAATTGGATGTACCCTAAATGTACTGTGGGACGTATGCCACAAGGTTCTATGTTCCTACAGTCAACATCGTGCAAGCATCTAGTTAATATTGTCGGACAGTGTGTCAAGGGCTCGGTCTCATATACTAAAAATGGAGCCAAGTGATCGCTGATTGCTGCGTCAATAACACCTGATATGCACTGGGTACTAGGACAAAAATTCAACCACATTTGGTCAAGCAATGAGTACTCTGTTATGGGATTATTAGGAGAAAACCTCGTAGGCTTGGTTATAGCAGTAAAGAATCCATATGAACTGACAATATGGATAAAATTATCTATTCCCTGGTAATCCATGCGGGTTATACACATTCAAATTCACATCCCCGCAAAAAAATGATTTTGTTACAATTTGAAGTTGCAGGAAGATACTGTTCTAACAGATACGTATTAAAATCATTTATTTTTGAACTAGGCGGTCTATAAAGACACCCTAAAAATATTTAATTCTCAATACCACACTCAAAGATTCTACTATATCAATAACGATGCACAAGTTATCTAATATTTCGATTTTAATTCATTTTTTAAGATATAATGCTACACTGCCTCCATGGCGGTTACGATAAATATTGACTTGATTGTAATCAAATAGCTGAAACATGAGATTTATTTCAGGTGTAAGCGAAGTTACAGTAAACACAATGATATCAAATTTAATCTTTAGTGACAGAAGTAATGTTTCCATAACAGCAAAATTCGTGCGCATACTACCAATATAAACTACAATAATTGAAAATTCATCAGTAGAAAAATTTACAATTAAGCAATTACACAAGGCTCTTCACTACATCTGATTATCGGAGATTATTCACACCCGATGTAAGGTACGAAAATGATAGAAGCCCCTTGAGACTGGCGTCTGTTCATGGTCTCGAGCTCTATTGAGTTCTGTAATACGCTGACAATAACATTCGGCTGCGGTCTGAAGTTGCTGAATGTAGAGAGAAATTTTGGCTTCGGTGAGTTCGGTCACACTTCAACTTTGGATTCCGTTCCAGAGCTGCAAATATTCAAAGTGCGGGAGGTTTCATCAGGGTTATACTATGGACGCAGTCGATCGTCCAATTTGTAGACCCCTTCTTCCAGTGGATAACGACGCTATGCTTTCCATTTTGAATATAAAATAAAATTTTTCTACTGCGCTGACTAACGATATGAAAATCGACATCTCTATGTTTCACTTCTGTTGAGGGACATCTTTTGCTCCTTCTCACTTACAAGTGGGATTTATTGACCTCTTGATCGCACTTCTATTATTTTGATGAGCCCTTCGTTTTTTTTTTTTCATTGACAAGGGGAAGTTATTGACATACAGCATTTATAGTGCAGCAAAGCCTTTCTTTGCAAGAGCCCTTTCTTTATTTTTCATTCATGAGGGGGAGCCATTGACAGACGAAACAAGTTGCCTGACACAAACATAATATACTTAAACTACGCCATAAATCTCCATTAAAATATCGTCAGTAAGTTTCTCAAAACAACTCTTTCAAATTGAAGAAGCTGGCCATAACCGAGGAAGCCGAGTTCTCCATCGCCACACATTTCGATATCGCATGTATACGACCGTCCTCAGACGGGATGTTACATGTGAATTACGTTAAGTGTAGACTTATAGGACTATTCACAGAAGAAAGCTAATAAAGAATTAATTCCCCGAATGGCCTGAAAACCTTCTTTCTCAAAGAAGAAAAATATTAAAGCAAGACAAATTTCAAATAATAAATGCGTCGACTATTATCAAAAATAAGATCTAACGTTTCGGGAATACGGTACTTCCCGTCATCAGAGGGCTAAATTTAAACCTATCAGCTAAGAACAAAAGAAAAATTTTTTCTTTATTTCAGTTAAAGAGGGGAGAGGAGCGAGGCATAGGTAGGTCCTATCGGAGAGACTTACTACTCTGTTCAGTCACGGTGAACCAGTCCTTTGACCGCAACAGGTCACCGGCCGTTCCTCGTATACACAAATAGGAGAGCGTGGATTCCCACCTGCACACACTCATACTATAATATATAATACATGGATCTTTTCTCATATAATAATGAGATAACTTTTTTAGAAACTTCAATAAAGTAGTGCAATGAACTTTTGCAGCCCGTCAGCTGGGCTTCAGGCTTGCCGGAAAGTTGAACAACATCGGCGAGGCTCCTCGCACCTTCCTATCTATTAAGCAACATCTGCTGGTAGGCGTTAAAGTGAACGCTGCATACAGAGATTTGCTTCTACTTATTCATTCTTAGCAGTCGGTGAACGTTAGCTTACGCGCTGATTGGTTCTTGTGCTCAACTGATGATCTTGCTTGACTTATGAGGCGGTATGCTTACGCTAAATTAATTTCCGGAACACGTAAACATAGAAATTAATTTATGCTGCGTAAGCACACCATCACCAAGCCACAATCAAGCTTATCAGCTTAGCACAGCAGCCAATCAGCAAGGGCCTAGCATTCATTGACCGCTATGAATGAATCAGTAGATGCATCTATCTGCACACCGCATTCAGTTCAATTTTAAATTATGCAAGTTACTACCACAATAAGAGGTCCTATGATAGACACGTACTTCCCTGTAACTTCAAAACCTCACCTGAAGATGAACTAATGACAATATTGAAGCGCGTCACCAGCTCATTCCCAGCCTGCAACCAACTGTACCAAAGCCACAAAAACATAATTTTAATGAGTGGAATAAATGAGTGAAAGGACAACATTTCAACAAAAATGATGCTTGCTTTTACCGAAACCTGTATAAAATATTGGCATAAGTTAAAGGATATTAAAACAGTAAATTGTGAAATATTTATGAGAAATAAAATATTGAAGTAAAAGGCTTGAAAATTAATATGATTTTAGAAATATATTGTGTTTGTATCATGATAAAATTTCAGAAATTTATAAAACATGGTTTTGTGATGCACAAAAATAAAATGAAAGTATTAAATTTTTATTTGTGCAAAAGCTAACGGACACCGTCAGAAATGCAATAGTTACCCCTTGCCTAGTCTGTATTACAACATTTCTAAGCATTCAAAGGACTTCCCCAAGATATAAATTTCCGGTTGTTGAAGCTTCTGTATTATTAGAAAAAATTGACCTTCATCATGGAGCCTGCGAAACGTCGACAAATACGTGAAGCCGAAAAAAACCGCATTAATTGTATCTCCCCAGAGATGGAAAATCACTGTCAAAGATTTCTAATGCTATGGGAAGATCTTGTACTATCGTACAATGTATCATAGCCAGATATAGACAGGAAGGAAATGTCAAAAAGTTGCCAAAGACGGGCATACCTTCAAAAACTTCACCGAGAGAAGGCAAAACTTCAGTGAAACCGAGCATGAATAAGGGCCGTTTCTGGCGCGCAGCTGAAACTACATGTGTCATGAATGAATTGACTACCCCATGTCGAGTCAAGTAAGCTGGTTTGCTTGTTCTTATTCATGCTTAAAAATCTTTGAATTCAATGAAAAAGAAAATGGAAAATTCAGTTAGCTCTGGAACACGTCGTATTGTCGGATGCACGAAGGACTACAGTACATTTTAGTCACGCATCCAAGTTCAATGTGATTGATTCTGATAGAAAAGGTAGGATACCTCCAAAGTGCGTAAAAGAAAAAAGAAAAAAAAAAAATAGTGAAGTGCGGAAAAAGTAGCGCCATGGTGTGGGCCGTCATTTCTGCTGTCGGGCCAGGACCACTTGTTTGCCTTTCAGTAAATGCGGTAGTGTATAAAGAGCTACTTCGCTGGCATGCACTCCCATCTCTAAGAACTGCGACTGTGCAACCATCCATTTTCATGCAGTGCAACGCTCTTTGCCCCAATGCTGGGACAGTTGTCACCTTTTTGAAGGATGAACGGAAAGTATTTACGAATTCGCCGCCCAAAGCGCTGACCTCTCTCCGATCGAAAATGTGTATAAGATCATTGGAGAACGTGGTGAAGCCAGAAATCCTTAAAATCAGGATACATTACAGGAATTTTTGAGAGATAGTATGACATCCTAGCCCTGCAGTTTTGTACATAATCAATACGTTCCTGCATCAAACGATGGAATGAGGTTATACCGAACAATGGAATGTTTACCAGTCATCAGTGCTTTTGAAAATCACTTTATTTGGGTGATATTTGTTTAAATTTCAATATTATTTTTTGGTGTTGCCTCTTAACTTTTGCACAGGGGAAAAATGTAATATTTACCTCCGCCAAGGTGGTTATGTTTTCATCGGGTTAGTCAGGGATTGTTAGGTATGTTAAGAGGAACAGATGATTAACTTTTGGTGAAGATCCGTCCATCCGCTTGTTTGTTTGTCTGCCTCATTCTTTTCAATGCCATAACTGAAAAAGTTACACGAGGATTTTTATGAAATTCATGAGAATTTTTAGGTATATCACAAAGCGTGAATGACCAAATTTTTGTAATGATCCGTCTGTTCGTTCGTTCGTTTGTTTGTCACTGTTTTTAGTTTTATGCTTGTTAGCACAATAACTCAGAAAATGATGACCGGATATTTATAATATCCGGTAGTATCCGGTAGGTAATAAGAAATTCCAAGGTACCCAACATTTTTTTTTTGCGGAGAAGGTATCTTGGATACGGCGGGGGCGCAAATGGGCGCTTGCGTGCATGACCGTTCATAATAGCTCTTGAGAAAATCCCATTTTCCCCATTTTGGCCGTCAGCGTTAGAGGCCACTTGGATCTAAGAGTCAAGAACAGTTGCGGGCTTTGCTGTAACATTTTTTCATCTACTTCCGAGCTATTTAATCCCCCTTTGAAAAAATTAACATCTATGCAAGAAATAAACAAAATAAACCCCACTTCAAGTTCGTGAACATTTATGAATCCTTTTCCACTGATGAAATGCTCTAAAGAACAGAATCTGTGAAAAATCTGATGATGAAGCAAGGTCAGGCTGGTATGGACGGTGAGGAAGAACTTTCCAACCAAAAGACATTATTTTTATTGCCAGCGAACGATGTGAGAAGTGATACTGTTTTCGTTGAAGCTTTAAGGATATTTGAATATATATGTATATATTTTTCTGTCCACCCAAAAAGTGGTAGAAGGAGTTGAGCAATGTTCATTATTTTTTTTTTTTTTTGCAGGGAGTCATGTGGGTTCACCTAGATGTGAACAATACCAAAACACTAGAATTAGCTGGTCATTAAAAATAACGGCGTTGACTTTGTAGCTGCACCAAGAAAGAGGCAGAAGAAGTTGAGCAATGCTCATAATTTTTTCAGAGGGTCAGGGGCGTTATAATTTAGATGTGAACAATGCCAAAAACTAAAATTTAGCTGGCCATCAAAAATGACGGCGATTAATTTTGTTGTCTGTCCACCCAAAAATAGGCAGAAGGAGTTGAATCATAACAATAATTTTTTTTTCAGGCAGTCAGATGGGATGACTAAGATGAGAAAAATGCCAAAACTCTAGAGTATGCTGGCCATAAAAAATAACGGCATTGAAATTGCCTCCTACCGCGAGTCATGGTCTTACGCCGCGAGGCATTATAGTTTCTTCAATTTGTTTGGCACAATGGGATCTAGCGTTATTGGGATGCAAAATGTGTCCTTTTCTACTGATTAGAGCCAAACATTTTCCATGCAGCGACACATTCACACGTTCGAGTGGATAACAGTACAGGTCTGCAGGCAAAATTTTTCCTGTTTCCAATAACGCAAATTGCACATTTGTGGAGTTCACACACCATGCAATGAGATCTATGTTTAACTTTGAAACTTCTGTCTTCCATGGGCTATGGCAGCAGATTGAACTTAATGGGAAATTTAACTATCTGGCATCTGGTTTGATATTGAAAACAGCTGCCTGGGCATAATCTGAGGTTTTAGTTTGGTTAACAACAAGCAGACAGAGGTTTTGGGTCCCTTAATGTATTAACTGATTCGATGGAAAACAATAACTTCAAGGTACATTTTATTTACCTTCTTCTTGAATCGACCTTGCCGCGGAATGGTTGTGTTACTGAGAATACAAAATGATTAATCAGAATTCTTACCGCAGTAACTGGTGATGAATAGTTAGGATATGGTTCCTCTTACTAATACCAAGTTAAAGGTGCAATATAGAACGATACACATGCCCCGTATATCCTGGTAATTTATCATCGCAATCGGCCGAAAAACTGCAAAAGTTGCAAACGTTACTAATAACTGCTTTATGAACGACTTAAGACAAACATATGGGACAGTGCAACATACCTGAAGAGTTTTTTCTCTGTTACGTTTCGAGAGTGTTGAAATTAGTACTGCTGTGAAGGCAGCAGGAGCTGTATGAGCCATCGAAAATTGTGTAACATATATCTACCTCCACCCACAAGTAATGCACACTATCCTTCTCTCCAGGAACTAAGATCATCCCTACACAGCAGCGCTTCCAGGTCCCCAAGCAACGTTGCTACAACGTCGACCTGCAGTTCCCTGACCAGGACGGGCTCAACAACATCGCTACATGTTTTGAGAAACTCCCGGTGATTTGCCAGAGAGATTTCTAATGCCGCATTAGGTTAGATTAGATAGGCGGCAGTAGACGAACCAAGAGGCCCATTCCCAAAAGAGACACCGAAGCTTACACCCCGGCCCTCTATGAGCTATTGCCATTATGTTAGTAGGATGTAGAGGACTGGGGAAACGAGAGGAGAAAAAATGGAAGACGAAAGAGAGAGAAAAAAAATAAAAAATAAAAAAAGGGGAGAAAAATTTCCGCCAAAGAGATGGTCATGAATGCACGCAAGCATGATCGTAGCCGCTGATATGCGGAGCTTAAATGCATAGATGGAGCGGAAGTGAGAAGAAGTCAGCTTAGAATGGCTTGGGAAGCTTTGGCCATTAAGTGCTTTCGACTCGTGGAAGATTTCTTAGCTGTGGAAGATGTCTCTCCCAATGTATGTCAAGACGATTTTTAAACGAGTTGACCGACTCCGCACCAACAACGTCGGAAGGGAGTCTATTCCAAGTGCTTACTATGAAATAGGGAAAGAACTGCTGACTTACGGTTGTTCTTCGAGCTTTATGCTTGAGTTTTTGACCGTTGTTTCGCAAGCGATCATTAAGGTTTTTGTCAAAGAGTTCCGTCATAGGTACGTCGTTGAAGCCATTCAAGTACTTGAATGTTTCTATTAGTTTCCCCCTGAGTCGTCTTTGCTCGAGAGAGATCAGACCCAGTTCTTTTAGGCGACGTTCATACGACTTGTTTCTCAGCTGAGGTATCAATTTCGTTGCTCTGCGTTGGA
>LQNS02277097.1:18324341-18343774 GCA_001587735.2 Parhyale hawaiensis
TTTTCTATTCTTTTGTTTTCTCCACCCGCTGGGCTGGTTGCGTGGGGGTTTGTTAACCTCATGGAGTTTCTCCGTTCCTGCGTCGCCAGTCTGGTGTGATTTAATAATAATAATAATAATAGCACGATAACGCTCCCTCACACCGAGCACGGTACACTGCTAACTGGCTTGTGGATGGAGGATGCATATCAAAAAGGATTATGACCTGGCCAGCGAATAGCCCCGATTTAGATCCCATTGAGAACCTCTGGGCAACGATCAAAAGGAAGGTCTATGAAGGTGGTCCGCAGTTTTCGAGCAAAGTAAGCCTGTGGAATGCAGTAAAAACAGCAGCAGATTCTATTTCACCATCTGAAATATCAAACCTGACAAAGTCTGTTGATCATCGCCTTAAAAAGTCATGAAAAACGGAAGTTGCCATGTTATAAATTTACTTGTTATGTTTACCACTACTGAACACTTATTTCTGTGTTTATTGAATTGTTTTAGTTATAATTTCTTGGTTTTAGACGTTTAACAACAATATTCCTGTTCACTTGTATTTATTTCCTCTTTATGACGTTTTTATTAGCTTGTTGCATAATCTGATGTAA
The DNA here is from genome assembly GCA_001587735.2 of Parhyale hawaiensis. Lineage (NCBI taxonomy): Eukaryota > Metazoa > Arthropoda > Malacostraca > Amphipoda > Hyalidae > Parhyale > Parhyale hawaiensis. Next base: position 18,324,935 of record LQNS02277097.1, read on the forward strand.
CAGTAAAAAACTCGTAAATAAGTAAATTGTATGATAAACTTAACCAATGGCTAAATATTTGCTTTACAGGGCTGTTTATATTGGCAACATAGCCATACACTTAGTTAATATTGATATTTTAAAGTTAGACACTCATCTTGAAAAATTAAGTAAAAAAATTCTATTTGCATAATTAAAGGTTACGCACTGTAAATTCAACCTACAGTGTTAGCGTAAAGTAGCAGTGCCCTAATGTTCTGACAGTTACACAAGGTGGATTGACGTTGTATGCAAATTTGTCGGGACTTAGACTGTTTCCTGTGCCGATATTTAGCTCGTATATATTGGCCAATTGGCCCAATGATTACTCTGATGAATGTTCTTGGTCTCTTTTGAGCACTTGCAAACGATGTGAGCGTCAATTTCATAGCAGAGACCTGTTTCATCTCTTAGTGAACGGGAAAACACTATAAAGGTTAATTTATTATAGCTGAAACTCACATGTCACCTTCAAGATCCGGGGTGTACAGCATCTCAATTACTGGGAAAGGCTGAACCACCTCGATCTCTCTGTACTTTCTGCAGCGGCGCAGAGAGAGAGGCATTTTATAATCTACACCTGGAAGACTATGCAAGGAATAGTGCCTAACTTCGCTCGCGAGGAGCTTCGCCTTGTCACTAAGCTGCACGTACGATGGGGCAGACTGTGCACGGCACCGTTGTTGCACAACAGAGAGCTGGCGAGTGTCAGGAGCATTTTCGAGGGATCATTCCCGGTCGGGGGAGGGGGGTGAGGCTGTTCAACAGATTTCCGAAGGAGGTGAGACACTTCGATGGAAACTTGGCGACCTTTAAGATGTTGCTAGATAAAGTAACTTCGTGATGACTGTCCCGGATAAGCCGCCACTGCCACCATCAGTCTGTGTTGGGAAACAGCCTCAATGAGCAGCTGGCCCACCATGGCAGAGGGCTCAACCTTTAGTCGTGCTAGACCGAAAAGACGGGCGGCGCACCGACGTGGACTGTGCTGGACGACCCGAACATTACTCCGGGACTCTTTTTTCGGTTCGGGTGCTAACGACGTGAGGGTTTACCTATTCTAACTGGTAGCTGTCCTCGGTTTTTGGTACAGGTGCGAACATCGTTTGGGTCAATTTCACCGTTCGGAAAGTTGATTCGTTTAAATTCTTTCCAGGAGTAGGCATCGTGTGGGTCGATTTTTTCCGGCCGAATGCGTCTGCGATCGACTACTCTCTACCCATGGACGTCATCGATGGCTTCTGGACGTTTTGGAATGGTAAGAAACATCTGACTACCACAACGAATATATGCGGGCGTAGGTTTCCGTGCTTTAGAAGGTTATACATTATTGGCTGGGACATTTTACTGTACACGTGCCGTGTGTGTTCATGGGAAAGCAGCCCAGAGTTGAAGGTTGTTAAGAAACGTTTGTTGGCAAGGCACATAGCATTGATCTAAAGTCTTCATGCGAGCGCAGTGAATTGACTGCTCTCCTGCATTGAGGGCATATTCATAGCACAGCCACTTCATTTGTGTTATGACAGCCAATTGTTAGACGACGGTTTATCTCATTTTCATGAATTTCTCCTCATTTCTTATCAAAAACGTTTCAAGATGTAGTCATATACAGAATTGAAGAAAAAAAAAATAGAAAAATAGCTTCAACGGCAGCAGTAGATCTCAAACATACTAACAAAGATTGGAAGTTGTCTAGAATTGCTTGAACGTATATAAAAAAATTGACTTAAGCCTAATGCAGACGAAAAGCAAAATTTGCCGAGAGTGGCATTTCGCCAACGAATGCTCTACCAGACTCGGCGAAAAAAGTTGTTCCAAGGGTGCATTCAGCAGGATGGATCTAGGCCAATATTTTTCGCTGCTTGCGAGCAATTCCAAGCCGTCCAATTTTCCCTGTGATCTATTCACGACTACATACGTAACGCCACCGGTTTTCCTGAAGATTTGCTTTACATGTTGACAATTGCAACTTCAACATCAAAGTATGAATTGAAAAAAATTGTCTTTAGGTTATAAAGATGATAACCAGCAGAAGTCGTGCACGTGAAAGCTTCGTTTACAATCTACGAGATCGTAAAAAATCTTCAGTCGTAGAGCTCTATGCACCGTGAATAAAATAGCGGCTTGTAAAGAAACGATAAAATAAATGAAATTAATAGTTACCATTTCTGTTTTTAATGCAACTTGTGAGTGATAATTTTGCCTTAAACATTGGTGCCCAAAGCTCCGTTAGCTACTGCGCGTGCATCAACATGTCGTGGCAATATTGTTCAGCCGAAATCAGGGAAGATATCACTCGTCTGTGAACGGCTTTAGAGTTCTACAGTGTTCTTTTTTAGATGATCTAGTTACGGATTGTCGTGCTAATGTCGATCCTAGAATTTTGATTTCCCGTGTTGGTACATCAGCACATTTACGAAAATGCGTGTGTATTTATTCTACTACGAAGATAATAGTTCATCCTATTATTTGATATTTGTTGAAGTTGAGTAAATTTTGTGGACACGACTGTATATTACCTGAAGTCGACGGAAACAATCTTCCAGTTTACTTCAAATCGTTTACAGTTTGTGGCTACATTTTATGTTGTAGGATATAGTCAATAGTTGTTCGTTTCATCAATTCACGAGAGAGCAGGATCATTCTCTTTGTTTGGCTCTGAATCAAAAGAAACCATGTCTAAATTTAAGATGGGCTATTTATAGGTGTAGTCTGCGCAAATTAAGCAATTACACAAGGCTCTTCATTACATCTGATTATCGGAGTTCATTCACACCCGATGTTAGGTACGAAAATGATAAAAGCCACTTGAGAGGGGCGTCTGTTCCTAGTCCCGAGTTCGTGAGTTCTGTAATATATGGACAGTAAAATTCGGCTGCCGTCTGAAGTTGCTGAATGTAGAGAGAAACTTCCGCTTCGGTGAGTTCGGACACACTTCAACTTTGGATTTCGTTCCTGAGCTGCAAATATTCAGAGTGCGGGAGGTTTCATCAGGGTTATACTCTGGACGCAGTCGATCGTCCAATTTCTAGACCCTTTTTCCAGTCGATCACGACGCTATGCTTGCCATTTTAATTGTTCCTACTGCGATGACTAACGATATGAAAATCGACAGCTTCATGTTTCACTTCTGTGGAGGGACACCTTTTGCTCCTTCTCAATTACAAGTGGGATTTATTAACCTCTTGATGGCACTTTTAATATTTGTATGAACCCTTCGTTTTTTTTCATTCACAAGGGAAAGTTATTGACATACAGCATTTATAGTGAAGCAGTTCTTTTCTTTGCAAGAGCCCTTTCTTTCTTTTTCATTCACGAGGGGGAGCCATTGATGGACGAAACAAGTTACCTAACACAAACATAATGTACTTAAACCACGCCATATATCGTTAGTAAGTTTCTCAAAACAACTCTTTCAAATTGAAGGAGCTGGCCAAAACTGAGGAAGCCGGGTTCTCCATCGCCACACGTTTCGATATCACATGTATACGATCGTCCTCAGACGGGATGTTATATGTAAATAACGTTAAGTGCAGATTTATAGGACTATTCACAGAAGAAAACTAATAAAGAAATAATCCCCCGAACGGCCTAAGAGCTTATTTTCTCAAAAGAAGAAAAATATTAAAGCGAGACAAATTTCAAATATTGTTTTGTTGATTGTATATTGTTTTCAATTACTACAACTACAAATCTACATTACAAGAACACAGAACACAAATTAAAATCAATCGCATAAAAACACTACTGCTTATTGGGCACCTGACATTCAATTGTCTCTATAGTTACATAAACAATAGTTTTTAAAATGTCGTTTGAAACTCTCATCATTCATTGACTGGACTAGTTCATCTGGCAACTGGTTAAAAATTTTCACGCTCTGAAAGACTGTAAAGCGTTTTTCTATATCTAACCTAACACTGGGCAAATTGAAACGTTCATTCCTTGTATTGTAATGACCATTTGTCTTTAGCTGACTGTAATGACAATCAAAGAAGGGTGTCAGTCCCGTAATGGTCGAACGTAAAAATTTCATTAGGAAATACCTATATACATCATCATATTCCAGTAGTTCTAAACTACTATACATAGCAACAGTTGATATGAGTGGGATATTATTTTGATTTCGTTTGACATTTAAAGCTATTCTAAGTGTTTCATTCATTGTAGTTGAGTCGTCTAGTCATGTTATCTGATGCTCCACCCCAAACAATGATGTCATAATGATAAATATGTCGACTATTATAAAAAATAAGATCTAACGTTTCGGGAATACGGTACTTCCTATCACCAGAGGGCCTAACTTAAACCTATCAGCTATGAATAAAGGAACATTTTTTCTCTTTTTCGTTAAAGGGGGAAGAGGAGCGAGACATAGGTAGATCCTATCGGAGGACCTACTACTCTGTTCAGCCACTATGAACCAGTCCTTTAACCGCAACAGGTCACCGGCCGTTCCTCGTATACACAAATAGGAGAGCGTCGATTCCCACCTGCACACGGTTATACTACAATGTATAATACATGTTTTTTTTGCGTGTAATACTAATATAACCTTTATAAAAACTTCAATAAAGTAGTGCAATGAATTTCTGCAGCCCGTCAGATAGGCTTCAGGCTTGTCGGAAAGTTGAACAACATCGGCCAGACTCCTCGCTCCTTCCTATCTATTAAGCAACATCAGCTGGTACGCGTTAAAGTGAACGCTGCATACAGAGACTTGCTGTTACTCATTCATTCGTAGCGGTCAGTGAACGTTAGCTGGCGCGCTGATTGGTTCTTGTGCTCAACCGATGAGCTTGCTTGAGTTACGAGGCGGTGTGCTAACGCTAAATTAATTTCCGGAACACATAAACATGGAAATTAATTAATGCTGCGTAAGCACACCGTCACCAAGCCCCAATCAAGCTTAGCACAGCAGCCAATCAGCAGGGGAATAGCATTCACGGACCAATAAGAATCAATCAATCGATGTATCTATCTGTACACCGCATTCACTTTTTAAATTTTTAAATTCTGCAAGTTACTACTATAATGAGCGGTCCTCTGATAGACACTTACTTCCCTGTAACTTCAAAACCTCAGCCTGAAGAAGAACCAATGACAATATCGAAGCGCGTCACCAGCTCATTCACAGCCTGCGACCAACTACACCAAAGACCACGAAAATATCATTTTAATGACTGGAATAAATGAGTGAAAGGACGACATTTGAACAAAAATGGTGCTTGCTTTTACCGAAACATGTATAAAGTATCGGCATAAGTTAAAGGATATTAAAACAGTATATTGTGAAATGTTTTGAGAAATAAAATATTGAAGTAAAAGGCTTGAAAATTAATATGATTTTAGAAACATATTGTCTTTGTATCGTGAGAAAATTTCAGAAGATTATAAAATATGGTTTTGAAATACACAAAAATAAAATGAAAGTATTCAATTTTTATTTGTGCAAAAGCTAACGGACACCGTCAGAAATGCAATAGTTACCCTTTGCCTAGTCTGTATTACGACATTTCTAAGCATTCAAAGGACTTCCCCAAGAAATAAATTTCCGGTAGTTAAAGCTTCTGTATTATTAGAAAAAAAAATGACCTTCATCATGGAGCCTGCGAAACGTCGACAAATACGTGAATACGAAAAAACCGCATTAATTGAGTTTCCCCAGAGATGGAAAATCACTGTCAAAGATTTCTATTGCTATGGAAAGATCTCGTACGATCGTACAATGTATCTTAGCCAGATATAGACAGGAAGGAAATGACAAAGCGTTGCCAAAGACGGGCACACCTTCAAAACTTCTCCAAAAGAAGGCAGAACTTTAGTGAAACCGAGCATGAAGGGCCGTTTCTGGTGTGCAGTTGAAACTACATGTGACAAGAATGAATTGACTACCTCACGTCGAGTCAAGTAAGCTGGTTTGCTTGTTCTTATTCATGCTTAAAAATCTTTGAATTCAAGGAAAAAGAAAACTGAGAATTCAGTTAGCTCTGGAACACGTCGTTTTGTCGGATGCACGAAGGACTACAGTGCATTTTAGTGACGAATCCAAGTTCAATGTGATTTGTTCTGATAGAAAAGGTAGGATATCTCCAAAGTGCGTAAAAAAGAAAAAAAAAAAAACAATGAAGTGCGGAGAAAGTAGCGTCATGGTGTGGGGCGTCATTTCTGCCGTCGGGCCAGGACCACTTGTTCGCCTTTCAGTAAATGCGGTAGTGTATAAAGAGCTACTTCGCCGGCATGCACTCCCATCTCTAAGAACTGCAACTGTGCAACCATCCATTTTCATGCAGCGCAACACTCTTTGCCACAATGCTGGGACAGTTGTCACTTTTTTGAAGGATGAACGGAAAGTAGTTAAGAAACCGCCGCCCAAAGCGCTGACCTCGCTCCGATCGAAAATGTGTATAAGATCATTGGAGAACGTGGTGAAGCCAGAAATCCTTAAAATCAGGATACATTACAGGAAATTTTGAGAGATAGTATAACATCCTATACCCTGCAGTTTTCTACATAATCAACAAGTTCCAGCAGCAAACGATGGAATGAAGTAATACAGAACAATGGAATGCTTACCAGTCATCAGTGCTTTTGAAAATCACTTTATTTGGGTGAAATTTGTTTAGATTTCAGTATTATTTTTTGGTGGTGCCTCTTAACTTTTGCACAGGGGAAAAATGTAATATTTACCTCCGCCAAGGAGGTTATGTTTTCATCGGGTTAGTCTGTCTGTGTGTTTCTCTGTCTGTCACCAAGTTAACTCAAAAAGCTATGGACAGATTTTGACGAAAAATACAGGGATTGTTAGGTATGTTAAGAGGAACAGATGATTAAATTTTGGTGAAGATCCGTCCATCCGCTTGTTTGTTTGACTGCCTCATTCTTTTCAATGCCATAACTGAAAAAGTCATAGGCGGATTTTTATGATATTCATAAGAATTGTTAGGGATATCACAAAGCGTGAATGACCAAATTTTTGTAATGATCCGTTTGTTCGTTCGTTTGTTTGTCACTGTTTTTAATTTTATGCTTGTTAGCACAATAACGCAAAAAATAATGAAGGGTGTTTATGAAAGTTATTGAGGTTGTTAATAATGTTAAAAGACATAAATGACAAAATTTTGGAGCAGATCGGTTTGATAGTTTGATTCAGGTTTATCACAACTTTTGTAAGCAGCATAACTCAAAAAGTTAAGAACGGATCTTCAAGAAAATTGCACAAGCTGTTATTGCTGTCAAAGGCCACAAATGATTGAATTTTGGAGTTCATACAAAGAAAATCTTGGTTTCAGAGCCAACTTGAATCTTTTGCTACCGTTGCCTCGCTTGGCGGAGGTATGCGCTCTCAGAGTGCTCTAGTTTCATTCTATTTCTGTTTATTTCGTAACCGTGTTTTGTAATGTTCTGAAAGTTTATCACGACGCATACAAAATATGTATCTAGAATTATACCAATATTCAAGCTTTTTAGTTAAGTATTTTATTTGTATTAAAGGTTTAGTAATTGTTTTACTGTCCCATAGACAGCAACTGTACTTGACTCTTAGGTCTGACGCTGGCGCCTAAAGTTCGGCAACGGAAAATGAAATTTTCTCAAAAGCTATTCTTTTCCACCTATCTAATACTGAAAAAAAAATTCCAAGGTACCCAACATTTTTTTTTTTGCGAAGGTATCTTGGATACGGCGAGGACGCAATTGGGCGCTTGCGTGCATGACCGTGTTTGGACATGTAATAGCTCTTGAGAAAATCCCATTTTTCCCATTTTGGCAGCCAGCGTTAGAGGCCAGTTGGACCTAAGAGTCAAGTACAGTTGCGGGCTATGCTGTCACATTTTTTCATCTACTTCCGAACTATTTAATCCCCCTTTGAAAAAATTAACATCTATGCAAGAAATAAAAAAAAATAAACCCTACTTCAAGGTCGTGAACATTTATGAATCCTTTTCCACTGATGAAATGCCGTAAGAACAGAATCAGTGCAAATCTGATGAAGCAAAGTCTGGCTGGTATGGATGGTGAGGGAGAACTTTCCAACCAAAAGACATAATTTTTATTAGCCGGCGAACGATGTGAGAAGTGATAATGTTTTCGTTGAAGATTTAAGGATATTTGGATAAATATGTATATATTTTTCTGTCCACCCAAAAAGTGGTAGAAGGAGTTGAGCAATGTTCATTATTATTATTATTTTTTTTTGGGGGGGGCAGGGAGTCATGTGGGTTCACCTAGATGTGAACAATGCCAAAACACTAGAATTAGCTGGTCATCAAAAATGACGGCGATGAATTTTGTTTTCTGTCCACTCAAAAAGAGGCAGAAGGAGTTGAGTCTCTATAATATTTTGTTCAGGCAGTCAGGTGGATTGTCTGAGATGTGAAAAATAACAGAAAATTTTGAGTTAGCTGGCCATAAAAAGTAACGGAGTTGACTTTGTAGCTGCACCAAGAAAGAGGCAGAAGAAGTTGAGCAATGCTCATAATTTTTTCAGAGGGTCAGGAGCGTTATAATTTAGATGTGGACAATGCCAAACACTAAAATTAGCTGGCCATCAAAAATGACAGCAATTACTTTTGTTGTCTGTCCACCCAAAAATAGTCAGAAGGAGTTGAATCATAACAATAATTTTTTTTCAGGCAGTCAGATGGGATGACTAAGATGAGAAAAATGCCAAAACTCTAGAGTATGCCGGCCATAAAAAATAACGGCGTTGAAATTGTCTCCTACCGCGAGTCATGGTCTTACGCCACGAGGCATTATAGTTTCTTCAATTGGTTTGGCACAATGGGATCTAGCGTTATTGGGATGCAAAATGTGTCCTTTTCTACTGCTTAGAGCCGAACATTTTCCAAGCAGCGACACATTCACACGTTCGAGTGGATGAAAGTACAGGTCTGCAGTCAAAATTTTTCCTTGATCCAATAACGCAAAGCGCACAATTGTGGAGTTCACACACCATGCAATGAGATCTATGTTTAACTTTGAAACTTCTGTCTTCCATGGGCTATGGCAGCAGATTCAACTAAAGGTGAAATTTAACTATCTGGCACCTGATGTGATATTGAAAACAGCTGCCTGGACATAATCTGATGTTTTAGTTTGGGTAACGACAAGCGGACAGAGGTTTTGGGTCCCTTAATGTATTAACTGATTCAATGGAAAACAATAACTTCTAGGTACATTTTATTTACCTTCTTCTTGAATCGACTTTGCCGCGGAATGGTTGTGTTACCGAGAATACACAATGATTAATCAGAATTCTTACCGCAGTAACTGGTGATGAATAGTCAGGATATGGTTCCTCTTGCTAATACCAAGTTAAAGGTGCAATATAGAACAATATCAGTGCCCCGTATATCCTGGTAATTCGCAATCGGCCGAAAAACTGCAAACGTTGAAAACGTTACTAATAACTGCTTTACAAACGACTCAAGACAAACATATGGGACTGTGCAACATACCTGAAGAGTTTTTTCTCTGTTACGTTTCGAGAGTGTTCAAATTAGTACTGCTGTGAAGGCAGCAGGAGCTGTATGAGCCATCGAAAATTTTGTAACATATATCTACCTCCACCCACAAGTAATGCACACTATCCTTCTCGCAGGAACTAAGATCATCCCTACAGAGCAGCGCTTCCAGGTCCCCGGGCAACGTTGCTACAACATCGACCTGCAGTTCCCTGACCAGGACGGGCTCAACAACATCGCTGCATGTTTTGAGAAACTCCCGGTGATTTGCCAGAGAGATTTCTAAGGCCGCATTAGGTTAAATCAGATAGGCGGCAGTAGACGAACCAAGAGGCCCATTCCCAAAGAGACACCGGAGCTTAAACCAAGGCCCTCTATGAGCTATTGCCATTATGTTAGTAGGATGTAGAGGACTGGGGAAACGAGAGGAGAAAAAATGGAAGACGAAAGAGAAAGAAAAAATCAAAGAGGGGAGAAAAATTTCCGCCAAAGAGATGGTCATGAATGCACGCAAGCATGATCGTAGCCGCTGATATGCGGAGCTTAAATGTATAGATGGAGCGGAAGTGAAAAGAAGTCAGCTTAAAATGCTTGGGAAGCTTAGGCCTTTAAGTTCTTTCGACTCGTGGAAGAGTTCTTAGCTGTGGAAGATGTCTCTCCCAATGTATGTCAAGACGATTTTTAAACGAGTTGACCGACTCCGCACCAACAACGTCGGAAGGGAGTCTATTCCAAATGCTTGCTATGAAATAGGGATAGAACTGCTGACTTAGGTTGTTCTTCAAGCTTTATGCATGAGTTCTTGATCGTTGTTTCGCAAGCGACCATTAAGGTTTCTGTCAAAGAGTTCCGTTATAGGTACGTCATTGAAGCCATTCAAGTACTTGAATGTTTCTATTAGTTTCCCCCTGAGTCGTCTTTGCTCGAGAGAGATCAGACCCAGTTCTTTTAGGCGACGTTCATACGACTTGTTTCTCAGCTGAGGTATCAATTTTGTTGCTCTGCGTTGGACTCTTTGATACAATAGCTATAGAAATGTCTCTACACCGCTGGTCTTAACTTGTCGTTTAAGATTCACACCGGAGTGATTACGGAACATGTTCCCTTGCTACTACAGCTTGGACTTGTATTCGCAGTTTCTGATGATGAATCCGAGTACTCTGCTTGCCATTTTCACACTCGTGTCAACTTGCTGACTGTGTTGTAGTTTGTTTGTAATAGGGATTCCTAAGTCACGTTGTTGGGTGACAGTAGCCAATTCCGTCCCATTCATTTTGAATGAGGTGGAAGAGTTCGCTAGCCCTACGTGCATTACAGAGCGTATGTCGACATTAAAGTTCATCTGCCACGTTGCGCTCAATTCCATGAGCTGATCAAGGTCTTGCTGGAGCTCGGCTCTTTTCGTTGTAAGATGACATAGTTTTGTATCATCCGCAAACTTACTGAATTTACTACGGATGTTAAGATCGAAATCATTGATGTAAAGTTAGAACAGAAGTGGGACAAGCACGCTACCTTGTGAATACCCTGATGATACCTGTGTCCGGTCGCTCGACTCTCCTTCAAGCTTCACTCGCTGCTGCCGACCCGTAAACCATGCCTTGATTCATCGTAAATAGTCACTCTGGATGCCATGGGTTTCCAATTTTTTCATTAGCCGATGATGGGGGCCTTTATCAAAAGCCTTTCGGAAGTCTAGATACACAAGGTCTACACCTTTTTCTTCATCTTTAATATCTGTAACTTTTGAGAAAAAGTCCAGTAGGTATGTTAGGCAGCTTCTTCCATTTCGGAAGCCATGTTGAGTGTCGGATATAAGCTGCTGCATCCTCAGGTGATCAGTGATGCGCTTTTAGCTCCATTAGTGTGTGATAATGTTAATCCGTGGCATCACTTCGTCCCATTCACTGTCACACCACGTGAGCCTAATGGAGTGTACTTACGAGTATTTTATTGAAGCTATAGAGTATCAGCGACAGGACAATTTACTTCTTACGTAGCGGTGAGCCTAACAGAACTTCTAATATTATTTCCTTAGAATGAAAGCGACTTTACGAGTAATTTATGTTGATGTAGGCTTAACGCAGCATGCTAATACTGTTGCAGAGAATATTAGTGGCGACAGTGCTACCTATTACCAGTGCTGGGCATTGCGTTCCTTGCGTAAGTGCATCCCTGGCACCCATTCGTCCCAGTCGCACAACTCTTTTTTTGGGGAGAACCGGCTGCGGGAGGTGCAAACTTTTTGAAAGAGGCGCACCAAGACTGACACCTAACAACATTGTTGCGGTTCTCGATAAGGAAAAAAAAAACATTCCTACAGGGCTGCCATTCATTACGCCTACCTCTTGGGGATTTAGCCCGCGAGCTTTGATCGTATTCGGTTCCAAAATTAACGGAAACCATCATTATTGTCTCTACTTATGTATGATATAGTGTAGAAAATACAATTTCAGTAGGTGTGGATTTTGATATCGACAGCAAACAAAAGTGAAGACATTTTTGTCAAACATCTAAGGTATCGATGATTTCATCACGTATATGACTGTATGTTACATCGTTCCAAATCTTTCGTCGACAACCCAATTATGTTCGTTTGTCGACGTTTCCTGTATGACCATCTATTCCTGATCTTTAAAGCCCGCTGCACACGATAGTCTTTTGACCTGTATTTTAACTCCACCGCGTTCAATTATTTTGTGTTGTCCTTGCAAGTACGACTGTATGTCTACCAAAAGTTTCGACAAAATGTTTACCGTCGTATTCTCTGGCTTAGCCCGTGCCACTAGTGCATTGTATTGTGTCTTTGCAATTTTTACTCCGCCAAGGAGGTTATGTTTTCGTCGTGTTTGTCTGTCTGTCTCTTTGTCTGTCTCTCTGTCACCAAGATAACTCAAATAGTTATGAACCGATTTGGACGAAATATACAGAGATTGTTAGGTACTTAAGGAGCAACTGTTGGTGAAGATATGTCAATCAGTTTTTTGTTTGTTTGTTTGTCTGCCTCATTTTTCTCAATGCCGTAACTTAGAAAGTTATGGATGGATTTATATGAAATTAACATGAGTTGCTAGGTATATAACAAAGAGTACATTACTAAATTTTGGTAATCATCCGTTTGTTCGTTCGTTTGTCACTGTTTTTGAATTTTATGCTTGTTAGCACAATAACTCAAAAAATAATGCATAGATCTTTATGAAATTCATAGGGGTTGTTAGTAATAATAAAAGACATAAATAATTAAATTTTGGTGCAGATCGGTTTGTTTGTTTGTATGATTGATTCATGTCTGTTATAACGTTTTGTAAGCAGTATAACTCAAAAAAGTTATGAACAGATCTTCAAGAAAATTGCACAAGCTGTTATTACTATCAAAAGGCACAAATGATTAGATTCTGCAGTTTATACAAAGAAAGAAAATTATGGTTTCAGGGCCAATTTGAATTTTTTGCTGCCGTTGCCTCGCATATGGCGGAGGTATGCTCTCTCAGAGTCCTCCAGTTTAGATAATGTTTTCTCAGAAACAGTGCTCTTTTTTGTTGTTTACTTAAGCACAGCAATGCATTCGAAGGCTGTGAAGTGATAACACAGGACATAGGACTATCGTCTGCAGCGGGCGTAACACAGCCATGGGTTTGCAACGGTCTCGGGATGCCTACGGCCCGCTCCAAAAAAATTCATAACCTAAAGCACTCTGAGAGCTCATACCTCCGCCAAGCGAGGCAACGGCAACGAAAAATTCAAATTGGCTCTAAAACTATGATTTCTTTGCATCAACTTCAAAATATAATCATTTGTGCTATTTGATAGTAATAACAGTTTATGCAATTTTGTTGAGGATCCTTCCATAACTTTTTGAGTTTTGCTACTAACAAACATTATGACAAACATGGATTAAACATGCAATGGAACAAACCGATCTGCACCAAAATTTAATCATTTATGTCTTTCAACATTATTAATTAATAACCCCTATGAATTTCATAGAGATGCATTCATTATTTTTTGAGTTATTGTGCAAACAAATATAAAATTAAAAATAGTGACGAACGAACAAACGGATCATTCCAACAATTTGGTCATTTACTCCTAGTGATATAACAACTCATGTAAATTTCATAAAAATCCGTCTATGCTTTTTGAGTTATAGCGTTGAAAAAATGAGGCAGTCAAACAAACAAACGGATGGACGGATCTTCACCAAAAGTTAATCATCTGTGTCTACTATAATACCTTACAATTCCTTCAAATTTCACCAAAATCCATCCATAACTTTTTAAGTTATCTATGTGACAGGCAGACAGAATAACAGCAGACAAACCCGACGAAAATATAACCTCTTTGGCGGAGGTAAAAAAGTTAATTATTTCAACAGGTATTTTAAATGATTAAACACAAATGAAACGCAAGTCACAATTTGCGTTAAATATTCAGTATGGTACAGCATGCTCCCTTCCACACAAGTTATCACTACATTTTTATAATCGTCGTGGATACCATGGAAATCTTTGGACAAGGTCCAGCTCTTGCTATGCCGCCACCTGAACTTGTGGGAAAGTCACTCTAATTGTTCCATTTTGCGTGGTCGTAACTTTTGATCAAAGAAAAAAACAACAAGAGCGAGTTATCCCCACACTGAGCTCAATCAATGATAGTCTATCTGGTATTCTCTTAACATAAGAGTCAGAAAGAGATATACGTATTTCATAGCCTTCGAGTCAATGCCATCTGTAATTCGTCAAGCGTAACATACTGAAGTAAGAAATATATATATATATAAGAATACAATAAGACGATATTTCAGAGGTGGGTGTACTCCAAAATTTGGCAATATGACAAACTTTTATGTTTGTATTTGAAAGGCAATAGCTACAATACAACATTCATAATAATAATTCTACTATTTCCTAATTTAGTCCAAAAAAAAATTCAGTCAAAATCTCCTTGAATTTTCAATTGCAGACCGCGAAACTTTTGATTACATATATATTATTTATGGTTTCGCAAGCTTTTTGTCGTCAAAATTAAAATCAAACGTCTATATTTCTTTGCTGGTGAATTTTTGCTCTCAAGTAATTTTATCATAAACATATATTCACTTCTTCCTTTTCCATGTATATCAATAGGGTGGATCTGTTCCAAATTATCGTGATAATACATTTTCTGTTTAGTTCAAAGTAAGTAAAGCTGTTATGGAAGATATTGTCGCTGAAAATATGTATATTGGCCTAGGTTGCAAAATTCACTTAAAAAATTGTATTAGATTATGAATTTCAGTGAGGGACACAGGGTGGACCCTTACCTGTATGATAAATTCTACTACTTTTCTACTCGAATGGGGAGCAGCAATCTATCCTGTGTAACGTTAATCCCGCCATATGTGCCGGCAGAGGAGACATCACTTGTGCTTTGGTTTAACAAAAAGTAATGATCACCCACTCGATCCAGTCCTTTTCTATTTAAATGATAAAAGCTGTGGCTCCACAGTATCCAACCGTAGCACTATCATGCAGTCTCACATCAGGACCTCTCACGATCGTATTTCTTTCAACTTAGTATCCACCATTCGCTGTAGCGTTAAGTGCTTTCCAGTGCATAACTCTGAGATTCTTCAGACAATGTTCAAGTGGTGTTTTCACGTCACCCGTCTATAGTGGCTCAAATTTTGTTTTCCATTTTACGCTACACTCCGTGTTGTTATGAACTAACTAACGGAAGATGCATGTCGAATATCGCTTCAGAGCATCCACGTCTTTGAGTAAGTTCACACTGCTGTTTGCATTTGGATTTATCAACAAATAAAGAAGTGACTGCATCATTGTGTTCATATTTATTTACAGCCTTACCATATAGTGAGCTCACTCCAAAATTAACAGCAAGTGCATAGTTCTTAAGGACAATAATAAAAACCAGATTTTTTTCACTGAACTCAAATTAAGGCCGCTCTAAAATTACTAGCGCGCTCCAAATGCCCAATGAGTTTAACGGCTGATGGAATTATTAATGAAAAACATAAGCAAAATTATTCGCAATAAAATAAAAGTTCAGATAAGAAGGAGAATGCTCATCACTAAACTTTTGAACACAAAAATGACCGAAATTAATTGAAACTTAGGTCCAGTTTCACTGACGTCTTAATTAACCCTATCTGCTCCAAGGCGAGACAAAACTGTACCCCCCACCGTTTTTCGTTCACTGTCCTGCTCTCAGTGATTTTCAGTGCCCATACTTCAGTAACTTTTCCTAATTACAGTACTCATGAATATCAATAAAATTCAAATGTACCCGCTGATTTTTTACACAAATCCTGATAAATATAATATTTTAGAAAATTAGGAGATAACATTTAGTGAATGTGTGCTTCTGGACCTGCATCAGGCACCATCACAGCAGCAGCTATGCATTAATTGGAGCCTCCTGGCAACCAGGGACTATGATAGTGTGGCACACACGTTCCTCAGTGCTTCAATTGTGTGCATTCGTAGATGTCTTTGCAATAAAGGAACTTTTGAAATTATTACTAAGAAGACAGCAACAAGGCTGGAAATGAAAAGTAGCAGCAGTATTATGTTGAGCTCGTTGAAGTAAAAAATCGTGATCTAAAGTTACAACAGGCAGTTGATAGTAGGAGCAGAAGTATTGGCAGCAGCACCGTCGCTGCCTTAGCAGTAACGCACCGTCAGAGAAGAAGCATAATTCAAGTCCTAGTTTTTGTGTATAGTTAGTAAATAGATGAAAAAAAAAGAGTAGTCTTCATTGAAGTCCGATACAGTGTAACTGTTCTCTGCTGCAATTATTAATGCACTACCACTGTGCAGTAATCTTCAACGTCTGTAGTTCCCGTGCGAGTATGGCAACTGCTGCAAATGTTCTGCCGGAGCATTTACCTCCTACTATCCTAGGAATTTTCTACTATTCAAATTTATTAAACAATAAAACTTTTTCAGACATTATTTTTTCAACTAAATACGTAAAACAATATGTAGTTGAATCAATGACTTTGGAACTCCGAATAAAAAAATAAAAAAACTGGCGTACTGATGCAGTTTTAAGCATTTTTAACAGGCAGTGCAAATTTGTCTCGCCTTGACGCTCATGGGGCTGACAAAGATTGGCAACTGATAGGGTTAAGCTGTCATGACGATTTTATATATTATTACAGTTTCACGAGTGAGCTACACGACTTGTCTTAAGGTACGTAGTATGACAAGTATAGTGTAGTCTGTGCAATACTTTTCGTCGTCAGAAAATCAGCTGAAGCTTGATTAGAACGTTTTCTCAAACGAGACGTCTACTGTCCGTAGGTGTCCTACATTTACTGCGAACATATACGCAGAAGTGGCTGAAATTTACTTGGAAGCATAAGCGTACCATTTCAGAAGAAGAGAAATGTAATACCGCCCGCATACGTAGGAAAAAAAAGTCGCTTATCATCGCTACAGTTTTTTGTGCCCTGGCGCGTTGGCTGCCTCTCTTCCTCTGCTGTTCTATTTCGTTTTCCTGGACCGTAGGATGCCTTTCTTCCTCTATCTATATTACTACAGTACCCTCACTATCAAAAATTACATTATTACTGTGAGGATTTTCTGAAGACCCGTCTTCATTCAACATACTTCCGTTGCCAATATGCTTCTGGAGAATACGCAACAAAGTCGAACTAAAATTGTCATACGAGATGAGTGCTCTCTGTTTCAATTCCTCTGAGCATCACAATCCTTCTTTCCCTTAAATAATATATAAAGAATCAATTTAGGTAAGCTGAATTTTAATAAACTAGCCGCTGACTATCCTGTGTACATGAAAATAGGTTCAGTCTCCACGTATGTCATTTCCTTAATGTTCAACGACGAGGTACACCGGTGCTCCAACAGTCTCGCTAACACACCCCTGCAAAGTGCAGCTATGAACTCAAGCTCACTCTGTCGTTCATTTGAACTGACAAGCTGACATCGAAGGCAGTGGTCCTAATAATCTCGCTGACACACCACGGGCAGTTCAGCCGAGCACTCTCGCATGTTGTTCAGAGGAGTAGACGAGGAGGCGTCAAAACTGAAGCACGGACTCGTGCTGCCAACACTTCCAGTGATGGACGAGTCTTCGAGCATCGAACCTGGAATAAAAATACGTTTTTACAAGCGGCAGTGCATTGCAGAATTGCTTGACGGCACAGAAATGTGTATGTTATACATGCGATACAGCAGGAATCGGTTCAGCGCGTTAGGGTTGAGAACTACCAACAGATGGATAACTCCCATCAGGCTGAACAGTACGCTTTAGACTATAACGAGACGACTCGTGACCCGTTGGGTCGTCATCACGATCGTCTTTGCTTTCGCACTGAAGCAGGGGTTATTTAGCTGGTCACAGACCACACGCTATTCAGCTGTCCTCTCCTGCCTGACAAGGAGCTGCCCATGCGGCTCACTATTAGCAGATTATTTGCTTCTCTAGCGAATATTCAACACCCAGGCTAAAAATAAAGTCAATTTATATGTTACGTATTCCAGTTGTATTTCCAGAATTTAACGTGCCAATTCATGCATTAGAGCTTAGGAACTACCGTATCACTGATACAATCGAAGTATATCTTCAACCCTTGAACTTCTGTCTATAAAGAAGACACGAGTAGAAAGTCAGCTAAGCTACTGACCCTAAGCACGAATAAAATTTCAATTCCTTCCTGCACTAAACGTAGCAATAAATGGGTCGGTATCCACGTTACCTCGCTCCATTAATATCCGTCTCGATCTGACTCCTGAAAAAGGAGGTTCTAATAGGGGGAGCGCATCCTCTCTATTTACTCTAAGGGAGCGTTTCGAGTAAACTTTCTCTTCCAACTGGCTGAGTGGCATATGTAAAGTATGTGCGTGGCCTGCGCGTTATCAGGCCGCCCCATTGTCCGGCCACCGGACTCCACTTTGTTTGTATGAGCTGGCTTTGTGTTCGGGGCTCTGGGTAGCCCCTGAGTTGGAGGAAATGCCACTCTAAAGGCGGATGAGACATTTTTGGTCCCACGGCATCCCTGAGAGGAGATGAACAGGCTGGTGCCATAGCTGGGTACTCAGTCTTTCGCAGTCTGCTCCTCTCTTCCTTCCCACGGGTAGTACCACCTGATGCTCTTTTCCTTTCCTCTCTCTTCTTCCTCTTTTCGGCCAAAGCCCGTACTGGTGATGGCAGGGTCTGGGGATGCTGTCTCTGGTGCCATCCTTGCGCTACCTTAGGGTGCTGTGAGGAAGTCTACTGATCCTGGATTTACTTTAGATCGGCTTCTCTCTGGCATGGTGCGCGCTTATGTCCCTTCCCGCTTCATAACGGTTAGGACGGGCGATGAGCCCTGGTTTGATGATGCCTGTAGGAG
>LQNS02277097.1:18353119-18376574 GCA_001587735.2 Parhyale hawaiensis
AAAATTATTTCTCTATTTAGACTTTGTTTCGTAATACTCATAATGCAATAGAACTTTTGGAACCTAACCATTGAGTGCAGCGGCTACATATGTTGCAAGAGGTAGGCTGGCTGGGAATCGCTAGCCGGTGAATCGCTCGGTTACTCGCCTGAAGCGCAGAGTGCAGCGGCTACATATGTTGCAAGAGGCGGGCTGGCTGGGAATCGCTAGCCGGTTAATCGCTCGGTTACTTGCCTGAAGCGCAGAGTGCAGCGGCTACATATGTTGCAAGAGGCAGGCCGGCTAGGAATCGCTAGCAGGTCAATCGCTCGGTTACTCGCCTGAAGCGCAAGTAGCTGCTACTCAGAGGGGCGGTGAGGCGCTTGTGTCGCCTCTAGTGTAAACAGGTCTTTAATTAACACACAGATGCAACACAAATGCACTACTCTCATAGAAAAATAACGTTTGTCAAACAGGCGAAAAATGTTTAGAACAGATGCGGCCGTAATGAGCGGAAAGTGAGTCTGCTCTTTGCGAGCAATGTCACTTTTTTTTCAATTCCGAATCTTTAGTACAACGAAAAACCTTCACTAATGTCTGTGCTCCTTGTTCGAAGCAGCCAAATATCAAACACCAGTTCATTGTAGCGAAAATAATAGTAAAAATTAAATGGAAATACCTTTGACATTCTCGCAACACATGCAGACGTTCTTCACACTCTTTCGTTACACCTATTGTCATGCGAAGAGATGCGCAGAACCATCTTAAGATGGCCAATCGATATGTTAACTTGTTACGTTATTCAACCGTAGGTTTAATCTTCAATCATTGCAGTTTCTCGTCCCGTCAATACCCGAAATTATCCAGGCTGGGGCACATCCGTCCACCCTTGTGTTTAAATAGAATAAATACAAAGCATCGAGCCAGGACTCGATCTCGGGACTTAGAGATTACCGGCCACGCGGCTAAATTAGAGAAAAAAATTAGATTGAAATCTTTGTTACCGAATGCTAGCCAGTTACTGATAAATACAGTACAATACACGTGATGTAGCAAAATAAGGGTCCAAGCGCAGTAGGCAAAACTCACCGTTAGCAAGAAACCACTTTCCAGGGTAAAGCTCACTGTATACTCTAGCCGGCCCATCCACAACTCCTCGCATGTAGGGGATCCAAACGAGCTGCAGCCCTGCACAGGAACGTTTATAGGTGGGTGGTTTACGCTTCCTGTTACGGTAAAATTCTGGACCTGGTGTGGCTCTACAAGGCCGTTTTAGAAGATTTACGGTGAGGTGCGTTCCGATGGGCTTACCAGGCTTACCACCGAATATTTTGAGCAGCACATCCCACACCTTTTACAGTTACTAGGGCAATAATACATATATAATTTCTAAAAAAAAATGATAGGACCTTACTACTCAGTAGCCTAGTTAAAAAACTAAGTTATTTAATAATAGTGATGAATCAAAGAACAGTTTATTCTAATGCATATAATTGAGTTCAGACCACTGAACCATAATGAGCTTACGAAACACCCTAATGATTGCTTTATATTGGATGCTGAGTACAGCTCCATTCGCAACTGTGACCCGCGGGCGCTATCGTCGTTCACGACGGATTTGTGTGCGTGTTTGTGTATGCAGATCGTGTGCGCGTGAGCGGCGTTCAAGTTGGTGCTCCGCGCTGCTTGCTGTATTGCTGATTAATTTAGGTTAGGTTAGGTAAGGTAACGTTAGGTAAGGTTAGAAAGGGTAGGTTAGGTTGGGTTGGGTTAGGTTAGGTTAGAAGGTTAGGTAAGGAGGTTAGGTTAGGTCAGGTTAGGTAAGGGTAGGTTAGTTTAGGCTAGGTTAGGTTATCCTAGGTAGTGAACGCGCAATCGTTGTGAACGACGATAGTGCGATCCGCGGGCCACAGATCGCCAGTTGTTTAGCTTTCCTTCAAACTTGGTAACTGACTCTTGATTAGTGACTCGCTGTGACTGCATGGCTGGTATCTACCCTAGACCGGCCCGATATATGGAAATGCACGGAAATGAATGTAGGGCCAGTGCAGGTTGAGGAAAATGCCTAGAAGTATCATTACCGGTACGAATGCTCCAAAGGCAATGCAAGTATAGGACATCTTGATCCTCTTTACGCTGCAATCCGTCATCAAATTTGTAACTACGATCGGAGATATCACAAAGCACCTGCCAGTTGCGTGCAGTGTAAACTGTTATTTTTTATTTAGTAAGAGTAGAAGTTTATGAGACAACTTACAGTCAGGATGTAGGCATGAAACTCACCATACTCCTAAAGTTATTATGTACGAAGGTGTATTTGTACTGTGTATCGACTGTGTCAGTACGTACCGCATGCTGCGGATACTGCCATTATGAGGATTTAAAGGCAGACATATAAGGCTTTCAATACGTGAACGTCAGCTCTTTCATACCGGCAAGTGAATTAGTTGTGCATATGTCACTACGACCGGCGATCAGGGACCGGGTGCTCAAACGCCTTGTAAATTTACAAGCACCGTAACTGTACAGCTGCAGGCACGAATGCTACCATGTAACTGCTGAAGTTTTACATTTTTACTTCTGAATTCAATATCTGAGTCTGTATATCATTTTGGTTTGCATTTGTTGGCAGTGCAAAGTACTTTGATGATGGTGACTTTGTGAAAATCAGCATAAGAAAGAACAAAATGTAAGCTGCGCGATATCGGTACTTCTTCAAGGAACTGTGCATCCCTGCAGTTTACGTTACCGTAATTTTACTAGGCGTTTGTGCATACGGCCGCTGGGTAGTTCCCAAGAGAACACGGTGAAGGGAAAGAACAATCAAAAAGTCCTTTGAAGATGAGGTAGGAATGATTGTTTGCACATCGAAAATTGATCTCCACAACGTGGAATTGCTTTTCTGCAGCTAAAGTCAGAGGACTGTACTGCTGTGCCACCATGGAAGGGGCGTCGCGCGGCGACTCTTTGCAATAATAGTTGGTATGTATTTAAGTACTGTGCTTGGAAAAAGTGTAAACTCATAGCTGAAGGAATATATATTGAGGAATCAATGGATGATTGATCTACATTTCTTTCCGGCTTTCTTAGAGACAAAGATATTCCATTTACCCTTATTGCTCTAAAAAATCGGCCTAAATTGTCTAATTGGGCTTCCGGAACTGCCTCTGCTCCGTCATTTTAAGGTCCATTACATTAATTCCCTATTTCTCATCCAAAGCCACGATTATTTTCTAGAAATGCACCAATTAAAAGCTCTACTAACAACGTGAAACTCAGATAATCTAACGCGTGGAGATTCACAGGGTGGAAGCTCACGAGTGGCAAGAGTCACCATTCTCGCTCGTGGGAAGACCACCGATACAGAGATCCTTGAGACTCGAGACTGAGAGCAGTCTCAGTCTGGCAAGGAGAAGTTGAGGCTGAGCTCACGACTTCGGGCAGAACGAAAGCAAAGCAAACTAAAATACCTCGTGGCGTAAGACCATCACCCGCAGTGGGGGCAAATTTAACGAAGTCATTTTGATGGCCAACTAATCCTAGTTTCTCATAATATTATGGTGTCCAACAAAGTTAGGGAAAAGTGGCACATTCAGATCTCTTAATAATAATATAGAAAAACTAGAAGGTTTCGCGGCGCAAGACGATCTTCTGCAGTGGAGGCAAATTCGCCGCGGTAGAGGCAAATTCAACGCCGTCATTTTCGATGGCCAGCTAGGCCTAGTATTTGGCGTGGGTCACATCGAGGTCAACCCACCAAATTCCCTACAGAAAATTATTAAAATTGCTCAATATGAAGATTGCTTCAACGTATTTGAATCTTCAACGAAAACATTATCATCTTTCTCACTCCGTTCGCGGGTGATAATAATTTATTTATCCTAAAGCTCAATAATCAGAACCGTCGAACGGAAAGCGTTTACGCTCATTTTATTATACATATAATTTAATAATTGTACATAGTCTACGGCACTGCATACTGTACTCATTCGCAGTGCGTTCTGAAATGAGCTGTACGAACATTGATGTTGTGCTTACGGTCCCCTGACATAGAATATTATTTATTTTAGTATAAAAGCGTCCAAAATTTAAGTCTAGCATTGTTTCTAGATCAATCAAGGGACTCTAGAGAGAATTAGAAAATTACATGGAGCTTGCGAAGACGGCCTGTAAGAAACCTGCCATCTCGGTTCTCCAGCAAGCCCTGTCTGTACGGGCACGACATTGAATAGGCTTCAGCCCCTGAACTATGAAGAGTCGGGGCGCCCAGCTCGTCGCAATATTTTAATGCGTGCTCACGCCATGCTTCTTTACAGAAGTTGCTTGCAGTTGAGAGATTTTCAAAGTAAATCAGAGACGAATCCCATAGTATGGAGTAAAAAAATTAGACTTTACACATTTACGCTAACGTCTTCAGTGTACAACTTCCATGCTAACTTTAGAGTCAAATAACAATACTTTAACCCACCTACCAAGTCTGTGACTTGTAGTTTTCTGAATGGGGTTGTTCTTTTTCCGGCATATATTCCCATGTTTTATATGCATAGAAGTAAAGGCATAGTGGTGAATTCAAGTGGATAGCCCACCCTATCTTGGAAAGCTTCATGCACTGGTCAATGTGGTCATGCTGAAGATAAATTTTCACTCGACTCCTCTGGGGATCGCACCTGCAGTAGACTGCATATTGCCTGAGCTGTGGTGTAGTAGACGGAAGACTCAATGATAATAGCAACGAAGCCTGAGTGTCGCAAGACTTCATCGCCTTGGCGGCTAGGTTATGAACTCATATCTACAAGACAACTAGCGCAGTGCTCTAATAACTCTATAATATTACAAATAAATTAACGAATGAAAGGTAGATGTTATGCAGCAGTGATGTAACGCCAGCAGGGAACAGTGCATTAAGAATTGCCGTTAAGCCTTTGCGGGATCACTGAACGAATTCGTTTGGTAAGCATTAATGCTAGTCATGCCGCGCAATGCAGCTCGTCATTTATGCAGTACAGCATAGAAGTGAGTCAAGAATTCGTACCTCGGAAAGGGTAAGCTCGCATCCCCGGTAGGGAACTTTTGCTATGCTATAGGAGTAGTAGTAGTAGTAGTAGTAGTAGTAGTAGTAGTAGTTGTAGATATGCGGTCACATTTCGGTCGGTGAAGCTACTGAATTTTATGGTGTCAACAGTAACTCTATTTTATAGTGGAATAAACGAGGAAGACCTGCCGCTCGTGTCTTTGACAGGCAATATTAAAAACAAACAATATATAAATGGGTCTGTGGATTCTTTACTCCATGCCTTCAACTTACTTTTACTCTTGCAATCATTCCGACGTGACCAAGAGCAGCAAGTTCTTCATTGCACTGGAGGGTCATGTAGATTATATTGCTTGAAAAGATGAATTATATAAAAATGCTGCTCTACTTGCTACAATTTCTCCAAATTATCAATCTCCTGTCAGTATTCTAACTTTGCTTTAGGGCTGATTGGTTTCCTGACTTTAGCGTGTTACCTATTGTGTTGTGCACTACCTAGAGAGGGGATCATTTTACGGAAGTTTTCTAGTTTTCATAAAGAACATATCGCCTGAAGTAGTTTTTTGCGTTACCATGCGGGCAACCGGTTTTAACTTCTACTGTTGAACGAGGCACTGCGGCGCTAGTTTTCTCTGAGTAAAGTTAGGGGCGAGACGATTGAATTTTTTTTAGATTAGATAGGCGGCAGTAGACCAACCAATAGGCCCATTCCCAAATTGCCCTGGGTTTGAAGGGCTTACTGTCTTGCAGTAGATATAGGCATATCCGGTAGCTGTCAAAATAATCTCGATGACATTCCTCACTGCATCTTCCATACTTTTGTTCAATTCAGTATCCTCCTCAAATACTAATAACTATCCGGACACCTAAGTTAACATTAAAATAAACCGACCTGAGGCTTCCACGGCGCGCCTGAATTCTTCCACCTTCTCTGGGGTGTTCACCACCGGCAGCTCTGCACCGCCGTCGCGACAGGCAATGTAGGCAGCTGCTTGGGTTGCGGGCTGATCGAGCTTCTTGTACGCGTGCTGACCGAACAGCTTGTAGCCGTCAACTGCGTGCAAACGAAGTGACGAACTTCTGTAATTTTCATAGTCATTTTCTGTGGCTTTTGAAGAAAATTTTTGGCTCTATAAAAAGTATACTTGCTCTATACTCGTCATTTCTGTGCTTTTGTTCCCTTTCATGGGACTAAACCGAAACCCGAAGTGAATGAAACTGGGCACTTTGTACTCCATCTTCATTGCGTGAGATTTGTATCGTACATTTAGAAGAAGCGGTGCTTCAGTTCACATTGATAAAGCAGGAATTTTTTACTATGATGAGCAGCGAGGAAACCAACTTTTTTCATGCAAATCAATATCAGACAACGAGAAAATTGTCTGAGCTGATGAACGGTTACAAAAATCCTGTTGTAAACTACACACTTCGCCTAGGAGTGATACGCGCTTTCAATGATAACAGCAAAATTCACCGATGCACGATTTCTGCCACTTTGTTCGATCGAGATCACTCAACACAAGGTCACAAGCAGCTATTAATTTACTGTATGGTCACTGCGATAAAAACTGGTGTCTCTATATCAATATGAAGCAGGGTAAGGAATGGTTCAATCCCAACAGACAAGTATCTCCCTAAGTAACTGCTTCGAAAGACCATTACATGTCGTGTTTGTGGTTGGACTGGGCGGTCACAGTGTATTTATTGTAAAGAGTAACCAGCTGCTGCGGAACACGGTAAAATATCGCACTTACTCAGCGAACAAATTCAGCATAAGAGAACATGAACCAGCATAATGGTATTCCGGTGCAACGCAGTAACATCCGATCTGGCATCGCCACCACACTAAAAACTAGCGGGACCCGTGGAAATTCCACGGTTAAATAAAGTGCATAACTTCTCAAACGTGGAAGACCCACTCTACGCTATTGCAATTTACCTGAAGCTAATCTTATGAAGTTTTTATTACGTAACCCACCCAGTCTAAGTTAACGCCAGTCACTCAACCCTGACGAACTCTTTCTAACTCGACAATGCCTTGAGTTTACCCAAGCCTAATTATGCCGCACTAGCTGGACCCGTGAAAAAATTCACGGTTTACTAACTTCATTTTAGGCGTTTGGAAAATTTCTGGTACCCGTATGCTTGTTACTGGATGTTATTGAAGTTAGTTGCACATCTAATTTTATCGTGTTTATTATTGCAAATCGGTAGTTGCCCTCCCAGTAGGTAGTTGTACTCCTGGGGGAAAGTAAAGGTAGAGTCAACTTGACTGTGCCCCTACCTGGAAAACCCGCATGCACTGGTTTGTGCTGCAGACATAGACCAAGAGGCCACATGGCTGTAGTCGACCACAGATGTCTAGAGCTGTGGCGCCGATGGCAGAAGACTCCATACGATAATATCTGCGACCCCCAAACCTCCCCATCGCTAAGGGAGGTCAGTAAACCCACAGAAGTATGCAGACCGGATGCTGACCGATCACACCAAGCGCGCAAAGATCTTGCCTAGCTGACAGCGAGGTTCGGGCCTGCGGCCCTGAGAGTCAACGTCAGATGCTCTAGTCTGCTTCTACTCCGGGTAGTTGAAACTTCCCAGAGGTAGTCGTCCTCCTATGGGGCTAGTTGTGCTCCCAGTGGGTAGTTATCCTTCCAAGGGGTAGTTAACCTCCTATGGGGATAGTCGCCCTTCTATTCTACGGGACCCGTGGATATTCTACGGTTGATAAATGTTTTCACTTACCATAGTTTAACCTGATGTAGTGCTTCTAACTTGACCCAACCCGTCTGAACTAACGTCTCCCGCTTAACCCAGGCTATCCTCATACAGTCCGTTACCTTACGTCTCGTCTAAATTTTCCTAGTGTTTCGGTTTCATCACTGAATCACGTAATTGTTGAGTCACCAACGAATTCGCACTTGTGTTTTGATAAGACATAGAAATACGACCGTACATCTCGCAATATTATTTTACAGTACGCATTTGCAGGCCTTTTCTAAGCTCTATTTCCTACAGTTTACAGATAATTCCAATTTTTTGTCGTTTCGATATTTTCTCATTATTTCGGAACCCGTGGTTACTGATCAGTAGCCCATAATTTTTCTGCTCTGTTGGCTGTGATAGCTACATAGTAGCTTAAAGAAAACATATTCGGTGAATTCTTTCACTCGCACAGGGCCTTCTTCTGTGCTCAAGATGCCATTGTGTTTGCTCAGGTATCACACTGTTGTTAATTGAGTTACCTCCAAGAGGGAGGAGTTTGATCACCATCCTCTCTGACCGCATGGAGGAAATAGCGATTGGCGTTTTATCCTCCAGGCAAGTATTGCAAGCCCTGCTCTACGTTACCACCTAGGTGAGGCCGCGCCACAATCTGACCATAGTCCTGAAGGGACCATAAGGGCAGGGTTTGAGTGAAGTGCAGTGGGCCACGTCTTACCCACACGACAGGACGCAACCCTAGACAGGCCCGGGCCCTTCTCTCAGCTCCCCAGCAACCCACCAAGCAGGGCACAAGCCACAGATCACACCCGACGTTGCCGGGTGGGCGGAACAGCAAGGCACGCCCGCCCAAAGGCCGCCGAAGACAGAGAAAAAGGCAAGCGCGGACGCGCCCCATCGCGAGGATACGGCCCCACACTGCACCACTCCTTGTTGCTTGCATATGGGGAATTGCGGTCATTGAGGCAAGTTATGTACTGTTGCGGGTTAAATTCTGAAGGAAAGTATCCATTAAGCAACACGTAATGTTTACTCTAGCCCTTGAAATCTGAGGCTTGTATGTAAATCACAAGCCCCTCTAGTTCCCAGGGCGGAGGCATCACACTGTAAACTGTAGAAGCGTATGCTCTGACGGCAGTGCAATCGCTTCAAAAAAGACTTCAGAGCAAAAAAGCCCAACACTACCCATTCTATTTACCCGTGCCGTGTCATAGCTACACAACTGGCCTTATTAAAAATGCCATCCGCTGCCTGCAAAGCGAATATGTAAAAGAATATGAAAACACATAGGTAGATATGATACGGAAGAAATGATTCATATATGAAGTCAAATCTCAAAATTTGTTCTATTATTGGAGAGCGGGACACAAAAGGTAGGTAAGTAGGTAGGTAGGTAGGTACGTACGTACTAGCGTATTAAGATATAGATGACGTACCTTTACCTTTGATACCTTTGATGATACTTCGGACGAGGTCCAGGCGACGTTATGCACGCCGCCCATCTTGTGCAGAGGTGATGCTGCAGTCCGTGACCAGCGGGGTGGCTAACAACGAGTTANAATTACCATGGCATAACCTACCCTATCTAACCTAAACATTTCTGACTTATATTAACCCTTTTCTGAAACGGCTGATTCATCTCACTTATTGCCGAAGCAGTACGCTGGGCTCGGCTTGTTCGTTCTACACACATTGTATGTAGACACTGGTCAGTTGATACAGGAAATTGGTGGCACATTAAGCTTCCGACGAATTAGGCTTAAAACAAATATTAAGGCGCTGTACTTTCAAATCAATCGCGAAAAGCGTTCTGTATGTTCTTATACCCTTGACGGTGCACTTACATTGTACTCACACTATTCAGATGTACTATAAAGAAATGAATGGTTTCGATGTATGATGAGCGCCCTGCAACTTAACTCAAAGCGCGTTCGATTATTACATACATTCAATGTGCTTAGCTTAAATCAAGCGGAACTAAGGGCGTGTTCGATTTGGTACCTAGATGTCAAGCGAAGCCAAGCCCACTTGACTTAACTTGTCCGGAACTGTTGACAGAAACTTTAGCTTCGTCGTTTTGAATCGCGTTGGAGGTGTTGGAAGCGACCTGCGACCGACTGAAATCTAAATTATACAAAGTACTATTGAGTTTTTAGAAGCCTCACAGGTGATAAATTTTGACTCATCGAATATAACGTGAGTAAACGGGACGAATGCAGGATACCTGTCTGCAGTTTCGGACAAGTTAAGTCAAATAGGTTTGGCTTAGATCAACCTTTAGGTCCCAGTCGAACACTCCCTAACATATCTTTATCGATGTCCATTGATTATCGATGGACATCAATAAAGGCATGTTATGTACCTGAACTTAGTTTTAGAATTGAAATACGTGTGAAAAGTGCATGCGCATATTATACACTGGTCTGTATGTACATGATGCATACGCGCATAGTGTCTCTATCCATTGTTCAGTTAAGACTGTAGTTTGGCAACAAATTACGGCTCGCAGAAAAACTAGGTTAGAGAAAAAGTTCTGCTTTTTTCGGCCATTAACAATGGACTTACCACATTACGACTCACGACCAAATATTCAAACTGACAGAGCCACTAGGCAATCCAGCGTAAACCATTTATCCTTTTTGGTCGCTTCTAACACCTACAACACCATTCAAAACGAAGCTAAAGTTCCTGTCAACGGTTCCGGACAAGGTAAGTCAAGTGGGCTTGGCTTAGTACGACTTTTAGGTCCCAAATCGAACACGTCCATAGTCCCGCTTGACTTAGGCTAAGCACATTTAGTTTATGTCCTAATCGAACGCGCTTTAAGTTAAATTGTATGGCACTCATACATCGAAACTATTCATTTCTTTATAGTACATCTGCATAGTGTGAGTACAGTGTATGTGCACCGTCAAGGGTATAAGAACATACAGAACGCTTTTCGCGATTGATTTGAAAGTACAGTGCCTTAATATTTGTTTTGAGCCTAATTCGTCGGAAGCGTAATGTGCCACCAATTTCCTGTATCAACTGACCAGTGTCTACATACAATGTGTGTGTATGTTAGAACGAACAAGCCGAGCCCAGCGTACTGCTTCGGCAATAAGTGAGATGAATCAGCCGTTTCAGAAAAGAGTTAATTAAAGTCAGATATGTTTAGGTTAGATAGGGTAGGTTATGCCATGGTAATTAGGGCTCAGCAAGGATTGCGTTAGCCTAGGTAAGGCTAGGCTGAGTCATGTCCAGTTAAAGAATACAGAAATGCAAACAAAACCTACAGCATGTAATGTATCAGAAATAAACGAAAACTTTTATAGTTATACACGCAATGTCACGCATCTCTTTAACATTACTCCCCATTGAACTAATAGAACCTGGCCTAGTCTAACGTAGCTTAAAACAAAGCTATCCATTTATGAGTGATTCAATTCACTAATTGGTTAGGCATTACGGCAATGCTTGGTGACATTTACTCCCTGTAACATGTGTGTAACATGTGCATAAAATACACAGAGACTCAATATAAACTGCTAACACACGAGCAATTTTCACATGCTGCTAGCATCGAAACGAAGTTCAAGTACATCACACACCTTAATGAATGCCTATTATTTATGAGAATAAACTTCATGGCACGTAAATAGTGAATTTACATAGTTTTTCAGAGTACGTATCCGAATACAACACCATTACTGACCATCACCCTTCGCCCCTCCCACTGTGGCCTGTGACCTGCCACGCCATTGGCTGCCTTGACGCTGTATTTGCTGAAAGGTTCGGGAAAAAAATTCGTTTCTCGTATGCTTGTTACTGGATGTCAATGAAGTTAGTTGCACATCTAATTTTATCGTGTTTATTAGTGCAAATCGGTAGTTGCCTTCCCAGTAGGTAGTTGTACTCCTGGAGGAAAGTAAAGGTAAAGTCAACTTGACTGTGCCCCCACCTGGAAAACCCGCATGCACTGGTTTGTGCTGCAGACATAGACCAAGAGGCCACACGGCTGAAGTCAACCACAGAAGTCTAGAGCTGTGGTGCCGATGGCGGAAGACTCCATACGATAATATCTGCGATCCCCCAAACCTCCCAATCGCTGGGGGAGGTCAGTAAACCCACAGAAGTATGCAGACCAGATGCTGACCGATCACACCAAGCGCGCAATGATCTTGCCAAGCTGACAGCGAGGTTCGGGCCTGCGGCCCTGAGAGTCAACGTCAGATGCTCTAGTCTGCTTCTACTTCGGGTAGTTGAAACTTCCCAGAGGTAGTTGTCCTCCTATGGGGTAGTTGTGCTCCCAGTGGGTAGTTATCCTTCCAAGGGATAGTTAACCTCCTGTAGGGATAATTGCCCTCCTATTCTACGGGACCCGTGGATATTCTACGGTTGATAAATGTTTTCACTTACCATAGCTTAACCTGATGTAGTGCTTCTAACTTGACCCAACCCGTCTGAACTAACGTCTCCCGCTGAACCCAGGCTATCCTCATGCAATCCGTTTACCTTACGTCTCGTCTAAATTTTCCTAGTGTTTCGGTTTCATCACTGAATCACGTAATTGTTGAGTCACCAAAGAACTCGCACTTGCGTTTTGCTAAGACATAGAAATACGACGGTACATCTCGCAATATTATTTTACAGTTAGCATTTGCAGGCCTTTTCTAAGCTCTATTTCCTACATTTTACAGATAATTCCAATTTTTTGTCGGTGT
The DNA here is from genome assembly GCA_001587735.2 of Parhyale hawaiensis. Classification (NCBI taxonomy): domain Eukaryota; kingdom Metazoa; phylum Arthropoda; class Malacostraca; order Amphipoda; family Hyalidae; genus Parhyale; species Parhyale hawaiensis. The sequence goes on from LQNS02277097.1 coordinate 18,365,558, forward strand.
TTCGATATTTTCTCATTATTTCGGAGCCCGTGGTTACTGATCAGTAGCCCATAATTTTTCTGCTCTGTTGGCTGTGATAGCTACATAGTAGCTAAAAGAAAACATATTCGGTGAATTTTTCCACTCGCAACAGGGCCATCTTCTGTGCTCAAGATGCCATTGTGTTTGCTAAGGCATCACACTGTTGTTGTTAATTGAGTTACCTCCAAGAGGGAGGAGTTTGAACTTTGAACCGCATGGAGGAAATAGTGATTGGCGTTTTATCCTGCAGGCAAGTATTGCAGGCCCTGGTCTACGTTACCACCTAGGTGAAGCCGCGCCACAATCTGACCATAGTCCTGAAGGGACCATAAGGGCAGGGTTTGAGTGAAGTGCAGTGGGCCACATCTTACCCACACGACAGGACGCAACTCTGGACAGGTCCGGGCCCTTCTCTCACGCTCCCCAGCAAAAACCACCAAGCAGGGCACAAGCCAAAGCTCACACCCGACGTTGCCGGGTGCGCGGAACAACAAGGCACGCTCGCCCAAAGGCCGCCGAAGACAGAGAAAAAGGCAAGCGCGGAAGCGCCCCATCGCGAGGATACGGCCCCACACTGCACCACTCCTTGTTGCATATGGGGAATTGCGGTCATTGAGGCAAGTTATGTACTGTTGCGGGTTAAATTCTTAAGGAAAGTATCCATTGAGCAACACGTACTGTTTACTCTAGCCCTTGGAAGCTGAGGCTTGTATGTAAATCACAAGCCCATCTAGTTCCCAGGGCGGAGGCATCACACTGTAAACTGTAGAAGCGTATCCTCTGACGGCAGTGCAATCGCTTCAAAAAAGAATTCAGAGCAAAAAAGCCCAACACTACCCATTCTATTTACCCGTGCCGTATCATAGCTACACAACTGGCCTTATTAAAAATGCCATCCGCTGCCTGCAAAGCGAATATGTAAAAGAATATGAAAACACATAGGTAGATATGATACGGAGGAAATGATTCATATATGAAGTCAAATCTCAAAATTTGTTCTACTATTGGAGAGCGGGACACAAAAGGTAGGTAGGTACGTAGGTAGGTAGGTACGTACGTACTAGCGTATTAAGATATAGATGACGTGGGTGGGAAATTTCAAAATTCGAATGGGATTTGTTGTCTCATTCTTCATATCCGCCAGGATTGCTCCCGATTGGTGCCTCAGGAGATGGTGTAAAATCTCCAATAAGTGGCAAATTTAGAATAGATGTATCACCGTAGTGAAATTTCGCCAATGTAGCTTGAAATTCCCAATAGCATTGCATTCACAGCCAGTTTATTACGGGTCGCATAAAAGGAAATTAAAAGCGTACTTTGCATGTNGAGTATATAGCCAGGCTGGCACACTGCTTAACACTTAATTGGTTTATTGCCTTAGAGAGAACTCTATAGCTTTCTGATTTTATCTACTCTAGCGGAGCACCGTACACATCACAACCGACCGCCACGGAGGGTAACTGGTAACGTGGGTGGGAAATTTCAAAATTCGAATGGGATTTGTTGTCTCATTCTTCATATCCGCCAGGATTGCTCCCGATTGGTGCCTCAGGAGATGGTGTAAATCTCCAATAAGTGGCAAATTTAGAATAGATGTATCACCGTAGTGAAATTTCGCCAATGTAGCTTGAAATTCCCAATAGCATTGCATTCACAGCCAGTTTATTACGGGTCGCATAAAAGGAAATTAAAAGCGTACTTTGCATGTGCGTATTTCACAGGCAAGATGATATCATTTCCCTAAAAATTTCGTAAGAGTATGCACAAGAAGTTCCTTATTCATTAACTGCTGCTTAATACTCATTCTCGTTTACACTTCTGCATCTAATATAATTTATTCCGTTGTACCTGCAAGCTGAGCTTTGCAGTCTGTAATTTGGTGCGAACTTTATAATGGCCCGAACCAATGTCAGTAAGGCGACCGTTACTCTTGCCGCAGAATATTGCTTATATGTGTAATTCCAAACTCTCCACCAAATTCTTGTCCTTTCCGGTTCGGATTGTGGAATAATTATCGGTAACTAATCTGATGAATAAACGTAATTAACCTCAGAATAAGAAGCAGTGAACCACGTGTTTCAGCGAAATATGTATGATATACGTACACAAATGATTCAAGGTTTTAGCAAAGAGTTTCTCTTCGGGACTTCCTGCAAACGAAAGAAATTTCCAATAATAGGAAAAATGCAATAGATATATGATAGTATGATAGTAATGACCAGTTGGTCTGTTTGTGTGTTTGACTAATGTTTGTAGGATATAACTCGAAAAGTTATGAACGGATCTTCAAGACAGTTACAGAAGCTGGCATTACGGTCAAAATGCATAAATGATGAGATTTTGGTGTTGATAAAAAGGAAATTATAGATTCAGAGCCAAATGAATTTTTTGTTAACGAATTGCCTTGCTTGACGGAAGCATGCGCTCTAAGAGAGCTCAAGTACCGAATGCAACTCTGTACTTGCACTGAGACGACGTAACGAGCTTATTCAGAAATGCTGTACAATTGTAAAATTGTTCAGGAAATGATGTAAAATTGCTTCAGAAATGCTGTACAACTTTAAAGAAAACACTGAAAAGCAAATCAAGGATGCTCTCACGCAGTTTGAGAAATAATTTACCGTTGCTCAAAAGTGTTTCAAAACTATTCAATAGTGTTGTAAAGTCGTTCGGCCACAGGTGCCAAGCTGTGTTCACACATCAGTCCTATCAACGCGTTCGATCGTCCACTCATCCGAATGTGTTACTATGCCCTAGAAATAGCAGAAATGTGCCCAGTTTCTGAGTTTGCTCGCCCTAAGATTTTGAAGCGATGTTCGTAGCTTGACTAGGGGCGCTTATTTGACGGATGACTTTTTGTATTTTTTTCTGGCACACACACAATTGTGCTGACAAAGATGAATGAATGCGTTGAGGCGAATGACGTGTGAACTTGGCTTGAGGAGTACTAAAATACTTGTGAGAAATGCTATAGAATTTTTTAAAAAATGCAGTAAACTGTTCGAGAATTGCTCGAAGGTCGGCCCAAGATCTCTAGTAGGCACATCGCTAACTCCGAGATGAGTAAATTTTCCAAATTGGTAGTATATCCAAAGCATAATCAGGGAACTACAACGCCTCGCTGGCGAAAGACCATCATCCACGGTAGACATTTTCGATGAACGACGCCAGGGCACAGCCACATTCTTTCCATGGATTAATAAGCTCGTCAATAATAACATAGGAAAAATAGAACGCCCCATTCTCCAGACGATCTACCGCGCTGGAGGCAAATTCGCCGCGGTGGAGAAAATTCAACGCCGTCATTCTTTATAGTCAGCTACGTCTGGTTTCTTGGCATGGGTCACATCTAGGTTAACCCAACAAACTCTCTAGAAAAAATTGAGATGATTGCTCAACTCCTTCGATCACTTATTGGGTGGATATACAAATATATATACTAAAATCTTCAACGAAAACATTGTCACCTCTCTCACTTTGCTCGCGGGTGATTAAGAAATTCAGGGACTTAATGAGACGAGGTTAGAAAAAAATACTCCCTGCCGCAGGGCTCATAGATAGTCAGATGGCTCAGCAAACAGTATTTTGTTAGTAATTCCCCACCCTGTGGAGCACAGTAATGCATGCAACACACAGGGCTGTACGTGTGGTCGAGTAAAAAATGTAGCGCGAGCAACGACCATGAGCAGAATTGATTGCTATTTATATACGCTACAATATCTTTTATGCGGTCATGTTTCGTATAGCTGATTGGACTTCAGAGTCCCACAGAAGGACAGCAGAGGGTAACAGAGACACAACAGCAGTCAAACTGACTCACAGGTTCGGAAGAGCGTGGTGCAGAGAGCGTCAGCCTGCAGCAGCCTGCGGGGCACGGGGCCTGTGGCGTACCTGCACTCCAGCTGCCCCTGAGCTGCCCTCTGCACCGAGTAACTGGTGCAGTTGTTCACCCAGCAGTGGTACATGCACTGGCCTGAAATTGTGCACATAACTAGAGAAGCCCTGCCAGTGCTAACTCTTCGCCGAGCAATGCAATGTTAATGAAATATTTTACTTCTTCCTGGATTTAGGATTTCTTTTAGATCACGAACAAAGTAATTGATTCACGTTCCTGATAGTTAGATATCCGGACGGGGAAAAGAACCCCGGTCCACGTGGTTCTGGGTCTCGCTCCTGCCGTATTTTATGTAGTAATGTTCAGGGTTGATATGGTAATTTGTCTGAGCTCGCCGTAGCCTCTTCCAATTACGACCTAGTGCTATGTTCGAAGACGTTCGTCTCAAGCCATCGCCATGTTTCTGAGCTGATGATCCCAAACTTTGAGAAGCCAGTGCTGCGGCTGAGAGACTGATGCCCTGGATTTAGGGGTTTGGCTCCTTACGTTCGAAAGGGTGTTGTGTCTAGGCAAAGTGAATCTAAGTGTCCATTTTGTGAGTTGATGGTGCTTCGAGTGTGTGTCTTATTCAGGACTTTTTATTTGTTTTCAGTGTCTCGCAGCCCGTCTGAGTATAATAAGGTCTTTGATTGTCTCTTAGATGCAATGGATAGAATTCAGTCGTCGGAAAGGCGTTCTGCTTTTGTCTTTATGGGTGATTTCAATTGTCATCACTTGGAATGGTTAGGCTCTGGGAGGACCGATTGCCATGGCCATGCAGCCTTCGATTTCGCGAGTGCCTCTGGTTATGAGCAGTTGGTTGAGGGTCACACCCATTTGATGGGAGGTGATTTTAACCTGCTGATGAATGATGTTCCTGATTTGGTTGGAGTGTCAGTGGTGTCTCCCATTGGTTCCTCGAACCATGGTGCCCTCACTGTCAGCGGGACCCCAGAGTCACTGTTAGGCGTGAAATATTTTTGAAATCCAGAGTGAATTGTGATGCCGTCACTGGTGCCATCCTTACGCTGCCTTAGGGTGTTGTGAGAGAATCTCCTGATCCTGGGTCTACTTTGGATCGGCTTATCTCTGACATGGTGCGGGCCTATGCCCCTTCCCGCTTCATAACTGTCAGTACAGGCGATGAGCCTTGGTTTGATGATGCCTGTAGGAGGGCGCACCAATTGAAGGGGGAGGCATATGCCCGTTGGCGTACTAGCCGGTCTGCTGTTGACTATCAGCGTTTTAGGGAACAGCAACGTCGGGCTGGTGCTACTTATGAGGAAGCTGAGAGGGAGCATACTTTGCGGTCCAGGGAGCTGTTGGCTTCGTCTGTTAGCGCACATAAGTGGTGGTCCACCCTGAATAGCGCTGTGCTTGGTGTGAGCTCTTCTGCCTCCTTTTAATTGGTGCTGGTGAAAATCTTGTTACGGACCCCGCTGCTAAGGCGGACCTTTTATTCCCCTACTTTGATGGGAAGCAGAGCCGGGTTCGGGTGCGCATTCCTTTAGTGTGTGATCCTGAGCCGAAGTTTTCCCGTTTTGTTTCCAGATCTTCTGAAGTGCACCGCCTTCTTCCTGACCTGGACCACTATGGGGGCACTGATCCATCGGGTATGTTTCCTTTCTTTCTTCGGAGGGTGGCTAGTGTGCTCACAGCCCCGCTTGCTTTCATGTTCCGTCAGATGTTACGGCTGGGCTCTTTTTTAGAGTGCTGGCGTGTCGCCCATGTGACGCCTGTTCCGAAGGGCTGTTTCATCCCGTACCTCCGACTATAGACCCATCTCAATCACACCTGTTTTGTCGAAAGTATGTGAGAGGTTGGTTGCGTCGAGGTTGGGTCGTATTCATGAGAAGCAGGGTGTTATTCCCCCAACACAGCAAGGACACCCTGCTGTTCAAGAAAACAACCCAATCTCGACGCAACCAGCCCCTCATAAATTTTCGATGAAACAGGTGTGCTCGAGATGGGTCTATAATTAGAGGCACGGGATGAAACCGAGCCCTTCCGAACAGGCATAACATGGGCGACACGCCAGCACTCCGAAAAAGAGCCCAACCGCAATATTCGACAGAATACGGAAGCAAGCGGGGCTGCGAGCACACCAGCCACCCTCCGAAGAAAGAAATGAAACATACCCGATGGATCAGTGCCCCATAGGGGTCCAAGATAAGAAGAAGGCGGTGCACTTCAGCGTATCTGAAAGCAAAACCGGAGAACCTCGGCTCGGGATCACATGCTAAAGGAATGCGCATCAGGTCCGGCTCTCCTTCCCATCAAAGTAGGACTAGAAAAGGTCCGCCTTGGCAGCGAGTTCCGCAACAAGATTACCACCAGTACCAATTAAAGGAGGCACAGAAGAGCTCACACTAAGCACAGCGCTCTCCAAGGTGGACCACCACTTATGTGTGCTAACAGATGAGGCTAACAACTCCCTGGACCTGAAATTGTGCTCCTTCTCAGCCTCCTCATAAGTAGCACCAGCCCGACGCCGCTGTTCCCTGAAAAACTGAAAGTCAACATTAGACCGGCTAGTACGTCAAAGGGCATACGTCTCATACAGGCATCATCAAACCAGGGCTGATCGCCCGACCTAACCGTTATGAAGCGGGAGGGGACATAGGCGGGCACCATGTCGGAGAAAAGCCGATCCAAGGTAGACCCAGGATGAGAAGACTCTCCTACAACACCCCAAGGGAGCGCAAGGATGGCACTAGGGACGGCATCCCAATTCACTCTGAACTTCGAAAATATTTCACGCCTAGGAGTGACTTTGGGGACCCGCTGACGAACCTGCAGCGTCGCAGATAGGGCACCATGGTCCGAGGAACCAATGGAAGACACCACTGAGACTCCAACCAGATCAGAAACATCAGTTATCAGTAGGTCAAGAACACCTCCCATCAAATGGGTTGGACCTTCAACCAATTGCTCAAAACCAGAGGCACTCGCGAAATCGAAGGCGGCATGACTATGGCAATCAGTCCTCCCAGAGCCTAACCATTCCACATAGTGACAATTAAAGTCACCCATAAAGACAAAAGCAGAACGCCTGTCCGACGACTGAATTCTAGCCATTGCATCCAGGAGACAAAGACCCTATCATCAGCAGACGGGCTGCGATACACTGAGAATAAATCAAAAGTTCCTGAATGAGCCACGGACTCGAAGCACCATCATCTCACAGCATGGACACTAATATTCACTCTGCCTAGACACAACAACACCCTTTCGAACATAAGCAGCCAAACTCCTAAATCCAGGGCAGGAGTCTCGCAACCGCAGCACCGGCTTTTTAAAGTTCGGGATTATCAGCTCAGAAACATGGCGATGGCTTGAGACGAGCGTCTCCGAACATAGCACAAGGTCATAATTGGAAGAGGTTACAGCTAGTTCAGCCAAATTACCCTATAAGCCCCGAACATAAGCGCACAAGATCAGGCTGGAACGAGACCCAAAACCACGAGGACCGGGGTTCTCTCCCACGTCCAGATATCTAGTTATCAGGCACGCAAAGAACAATAAATAAACATACCCCATAAGCAAAAGAAATCATGAAGAAAATTACAAAAACGCAAATCAACAGTCGTGATAGCAACGAGTGCGGTCAGCTATCAACGCGCCCCAGACCCTACCATAACCAGCACGAGCTTTGGCCGAAAACAGGAATAAGAGAAAGGAAAGGAAAAGAGCATCACGTGGTACTACCCGAGGGAAGGGAGAGAGTAATATTCTGAAAGAAAAACGAACATAGAAACATAAAAATATGAATAAGTCATTGCCAAAATTTGATCATTAATTTTGTGCCTCCTAACTATCCTGACGGTTCTTGCAAATTTCATAAAATTCCTTAATACTTTCTTGAGTTATGATGTAAAAAACAGGTACACAAACGATTCTTTCCCAGAAAGTAATCATCTGTTCCTACTTACAAAACTATTAACTAACGATCACAGTAATTCCATGAAGCACTATTCATAGTGCTTTGAGTTAACTCGGAGACAGAGAAATAAAGTTGCGAAAAGACAATGAGAATGACAGACAAACCCGGACAAGAAGTTAACCTCCTTGGCGTAGGGAAATAGCACAATGCAGATCGTCGAAGCCATCCAAATATTTAACTGTTTCTATTAGTTGTCCTTCAGGTGAGTCATCTTAGCTTGAAAGAGATGAGTCCAACTTCCTGTAGGTGGCGCTCAAATGGCAGCTGAGATATCGTATCGATTTTATTGCCCTGTGTTCGATTCTTTCCATTTTATCTCTTTCCTTATGCGAGTGTGGCGATCAGAATTGAATAGTAAACTTCAGTGCTGAAGCCTCGTTCTAAAAAAAAGAAAGAGATTCTTCGATCCCTACTCAAAATTCCTAGTAAAGAATCCTAGAACTATGCTTGCAATTTGACACTATTTTATACTTGCTGACGCTGTTGTAATTATTCCTAGGCCATGTTGTTGAGTGATAGCTGTTTATTTTATCGCGATTATTGTAAATCCGGTAGAGGGATTCTTTGGTTCAATCTGCATTACCGATGATACTGTAAATCACCATTAAGGTTCATCAGTTTAGCTGTGGTTTATTTCATCATGTGTTAAGGTATTGTTCGGGCTCAGTTCCATCTATGGCCGACATGACGCAGTGACATAGTTTCTCATCTGCACATCTGCTGATTTCACTTTGGATGTTATGATCCGGATTAAGTGATGGAGGAAAGTGGGCCAAGCGCGCTACCTTGATGAACCCTAGATGAAGGTGCACCATGGCGTCCAGCCGCTTGACTTTCCTTGCAGCTTCACTGAATGCTGCCCATCGCGCGGTGAGCCATGCTCAGATCGAGCGTGGATTGTTTCTCTGGATGCCATAAGCTTCAAGTTTTTCATTAGCCTTTGATGGGGCTGCATTAAATGCCTTTCGGAAGTCTAGGCTGATACATGTATAGCTCAGTCTACCTGCTGCTTCTCCAGTTTCCGCAACTTTCGAAAAGAAGTCCATGAGCTTCTCGAATTTCGGAAGCCGTGCTGAGGGTAGAAAATGAGATGGTACATCCTAAGGTGGTTACTGTTGCGCTTCTCAGGACGCATTCCATGGTTTTGCTTGTGATTGAGGTAGAACTGCATGTTCAATAATTACTGCAGCTTTTTTTTTAACTTTTTAATGCAACGTACAGTAGCCAGTTTCCAATCCTGTAAATCTTCCGTGTTTCAAGCTTGAATATTTGGGCTGAAACGGCGCCGTTTCTGCCATTAGCTAGTTGTTTCAAACATTCTGTTCCATGAGCAGCTTTGTCGCTTTGACCTTCGACTTCTTTGGCATTTTTATATCTATGTCTAGGTGGGAATCAGCATCACGTTCCACGCGGAATCACCGCAATATTAGTGCACAGTGAACTCTGTAATACTATAGCCAAAAAATTACAATTCTTTACAGAAAAAAATAGACTTGACTTTTTTTTTGAAAGGTTCAGTAGCTACTTACATTTACTGTCAACAGCCATGGTCTTGTTCACGTATTCTGGCGGAAGACATTCTCCAGCAAACCCGTAGGTTGTGGTTTGGCTCGCCACCAACTGCAATGATATCGTCAGCAGGCCAAGTCCCAGCAGCAGCTGCATTGCTGCTAAGCTTTGAGCTTCAATGGGCACTCAGTTAATGATAATACTATACACGTGTTGGTTAGTGCATGAAACTGGTTCTGCAGCTCAGTCCAGGTCAATAGTGGTGATAGAGCGAGCAAGTTGAGTGTTTACTTACAAGACAGAAAAAGTTAAACTTCAAATTCCCTGGAAAAAGTTCTGAAAAAAACAGAAAAAAACATTTCATGTCAGACATATCTGCGTTTTTCTGATTTGGGACAAGTAACTATGAAATCGAGAATTTCTTCACAGAACACCCAACGAGGGAGCAGAGAACCCTCATTGGTGGCTTCCCTTGTAGAGGGGGCACCTCCCACATTACTGCCGTCCCTCAATCCTAACCAAGAAAAGAATTAACCATAAACTCCTCACGAATATCGGAAACCAGCGGCTTTCCACGTACCATTTTGCTCGCCAGCAGCGAAACTGAAGCTCAGTTCACATTTTGTTTTTCATTCAAAAGCCCATCAATTTCCGACCACACGTTGTCACAGACATAGACCTGCATGAACCTTTCTTTTAACCCGATACGTTGCTTCCCTCGCAACTGCCCTCTGCTTCGGACCTACCGTCAATCACTGCACTATCCCTAGGCCGAGTCGAGCGTTTTTTTAATTCGTAAAAGATTTGTACAGGCTTGTTTCGCGTGGTGAGCAATTGTTTGAGATTAAAATGCTTTTAGTGAGGAACCCGGCCAATTATTTTGTTTTGGCGCGCAAATTATTAAATGACCTATCACTACGTATATGTGAATCACGATATTAACTTCCAATGTTTTCCTAACAATATACCGATTCTGACTGCAGCTTTCTGACAACCGCTATAAAACATGCTTTCTATTAAGAGGGTGGTAATTATTAGGATTTACGGCAGGAATTCTTAAGATTACGGAAGTCTTCTAAACCACGAAGAAAAAAATATAGACCTTTCAGTAAAATATCAGTTGCCATCTGCTTCGTTGTTCCTTTAACGGTCCATTAGTTGCGTGGCCAGTGTAACTTGAGCTAAGTTCACGTCTGCATCTTTCTGATTCAGGATCAATTTAATCTCCAAACCAAAGCTGTTTAAAACGTGTCCTCTTGTAAGATGTAGTTTTTGGTTTACCACCTGTTTCTAGATCTGTTCGAGTTTCCTTAGTCGTACACCAGCGATATGTCAATTGTCACTGTTCAGTAGAGCGTAGCCTCACATAGTAAACTTGATACCGTCTCCCTTGAGTCTTGCTGCCCTCTGGTGCGGTCATCTCATTAGCTAGCGTTCCTTGTTCCACAACAAAGTCGAGAACTATATATGCAAAAGATTCGTCCCCAGTCTTTCCCCAACTGAGCAGGTATTTGTGATAGAAAATTCTAGTAAGTAACTGTTTAAATTAATTTTTTTGACACTGCAATTAATTAATCACGCGGAATAATTAATTAACCTATTACATTAAACGACCTATCACACATATATATATATATATATATATATATATATATATATATATATATATA
>LQNS02277097.1:18398257-18412731 GCA_001587735.2 Parhyale hawaiensis
GTACCTGTCGAGACTCGTTACCACAATATAGATCTGCATCTACCTTCTTGTCTCATTTGCCCTGTTAATAGAATATCCGTGATATAGAGAACCCGAATACGACACCATGAAATAACAAAGGCTCCACGCAGTGGGCAACATACTAATCAGAAAGTTTGGTCACTGCTCGGATGAGGTTAAATGCCAGCTCTTTCGAAGCTACTGCTTTTCACTCTACTGTAAATCACTTTAGTCTATATTTAAGCAGAAATCGATTGGACGCCTATGTGTTGCCTAAAATATCATATTTCGGGGCCTGTTGAATGTGCCGAGGTCAATTAGTGCAAGCATAATATTTACTCAAAAGTATATTGATTGTCTCAAATTCAGGGCAAGAAAATGCGCTCTGAGTCTCCAGCTCAGGATAGAAAATTGTGATAACGCCCTACTCAAGGTGATCCGCAACGGGCCTTGCCACAAACAATCTAACATGTATAGCCGATGGCAGCGCATACTATTTCCGAGCAGGGACTAAATAATGGGCCGCAATGCAGTGTAGTTTGTAATGCTGGTATTACCTGATATTAGTATCTAATGTAACTTCAGCATTAATCTGTCTCCTTTGTACCATGTCCCTATGTGTACCTCAGTAATCATGTTCACCTCCGCGAAGGAGGTTATGTTTTTGTCTTGTTTGTCTTTCTGACTGTCTCTTTGTCTCTCGGTCTGTCTGTCAACAAAATAACTCAAAAATCATGAACTGATTTGAACGAAATATACAGGATTGTTAGGTATGTTAGGAGAAACAGATGATTAACTTTTGGTGAAGATATGTCCATGCGTTTGTTTGTTTGTGTGCCTCATTTTTATCAATGCTATAGCTCAAAGAGTTATGAATGGATTTTGATGAAATTGATATGAGTTGTTGTGTATATAACAAAGAGTAAATGACCAAATTTTGGTAATGATCCGTTTGTTCGTTATGCTTGTTGCACAGTAACTCAAAAAATAATGAATGGATCTCTATGAAATTTATAAGGGTTGTTAGTAATACTAAAAAACATAAATTATCAAATTTTGGAGCAGATCGGTTTGCTCGATTGTATGTTTGACTAATGTTTGCTATAACGTTTGTTAGCAGTATAACTCAAAAAGCTATGAACAGATCTTCAAGAAAATTGTACAGGCTGTTATTACTATCAAAAGGGACAAATGATTAGATTTTGGAGTTTATAAAAAGAAAATTATGGTCTCAGAGCCAATTTGAATTTTTTGCTACTACCGTTGCCTCGCTGGGCGGAGGTATGCGCTCTCAGAGTGCTCTAGTTTTATTATCAATTTTATATGACATTATCTCCGTAGAGAGCCCAGTTGTCAAAAATGACGTAAGTAATTGTGTGATTGAGCTTACTGTTCCCGTTCCCAGCATAGGTTTTCCTGTAAAATAGGTCTCACCCCTGCAGGTCTGATCAAAGTTCCATTATTGAAACGCATGTTATATGTATAGCCTTTGAGTTTTGTGAGAAGAAAGCCGCGAATATCAGCTTGGAATTGGTCAAATGTTGAGTAACACCAAGAAAATATAGTTAAGTCAAAAGAATTCATCGGAAAGGCTAAGGGCTTCCCTATCCTGGATACCAAGCGATTGTTGAAGTTCGGCTGCAATGTAAATTGAATATAAAAAGGCATCTGCTCGGCGTAAAGTCGCGACTGCTACGAAAAGATTCAGCTAAAGAAAGCATAAGCGAAATGGATTATGCACAAAAAGGAACGAAAACTCCAGCCAAGATACAGCATCTCCAACAGCTAAGAATAATTTCAACTAAAGATATGCGATATAGCTTATGCCCGAAAATATAAAAAACTTGATCAAAGCTATTACCTTGCATCTACCACACTAAGAAGAAATATTATCATCATCATATCGAAAAGAACAGAGCTAGTTTATTCTAATGATGTGAACCTACTCAGTGCAGCTTACAGTGACGAATGGACGGTACATCTAAAAGGTTTCTGCAGGTTAGAAAAGATAACAATGAAAACTTGTGAATACGATTCATTCAATAATAGAAATTTATTTTCAAGCGAACAATACTGAAATTTGAGTTTCAAAAATTAGCATGCGCCCTCTGACAAAAATTGGCTCGCATCTCAACTACGGAGAAGAGCGACTGAAGTCACAGTTTCTTATTCAAGTGCAATGTTTCTCCTAGCTAATACAAAAAGCATAACGTGCAGACACACGGACGGACGGACAGACGGACGTACGGATGGAGCCTCAAGCATAATCATAATATAGACTAGCGGGACATGTAGAAATTTCACGGTTCTATGTTGTTTGCTTTTTTCTTATAGAGTAACGAGCATATTGAACGCTATTATACACAATCTTGGTTTAAACCTAAATCACGCTGTTTAACCTACGACTCTTGAATATCCTCATTTATATTGATGTCGCGTTGTCAATTACAACTTTTGTCGGTGTTATCAGCATAGAGCTCACTCGCATAGTTCGGTTGCCATGTCGCAGCCCTATCTTCAGCTTGCCCACTATATATATATATTTAACTTGTTCGTCTAGCAGTTGCAAACTGTTACAATTTTTACACTATAGTAACTGCCAGAGGTAAACTTTCGATTATTTTGCTACGTTCTGTGTGAGTTCCAATTTCAGAAAGATTTTTTGTTTCCATTTTCTACGGTTTGGTGAAATGTGCCAAACCATAGAGCTCATGCAGATTAGTTAAGTGTAGTATATGATAAACCTATAGTCACAGTCACAGCAACTTCATGGAATTCAGCAGATAACGCCGGAGAAAAACGTGAGCATCAGACTTAACGCATCTCATCTTCTATCACATACTCCTCTCATATTGCACCTTGTCGGCTATAACACATCTCGTGTACTCTGACACTCTTTACCTAACAAACATACATTTCTAACCAAAACGCACGTACCTCGTCTGTGATACACATGGGGTGCTGCCCCAAGGAAACTAATAAATTATCTTAGAACTTAGACGTAATTAAGCCCTCTGAACCTCTTCCCCTAAGTCATGTTTTACTTCCTTGCACTTGCAAACCTATTTCTAATGAGGGTGATTCGTTCTATTGTTATTTTTCTATGTCGAATTTCTGTTTATATTCTGTGAGAACACACTCATCCATAGGCTCCGCATATCAATGGACATAATGTAGGCCCCTTATTTCTTACTCTGGTGGTACGTTGTTCTTGAGAAGACTGAGACTCAAACTATTCTGTGCAATATTTTTTCATCTTGATTGCTGATTCAGTTTACTTGTATTGTCTTGTTACTAATTCACATTACGCCTTTGTACTTTGGAAATGTACAATATGCTATGTGATCTTCCGAGATTTATAACTTATGTTCACTCTTTCTTTCCTCCTGTGCAGTTATTGTGTCAATGCTCGGAGGTATCTTCTAGTCACGTGATCTTGTCATATGACTGGATTTCATGACTGTTACTTGCTTATAATTTCATACAAATTTTTCTCACTTCTTTTTCTTCTGCATTCAAGGGCGAAACACATTGATATTCCACGGATATAAATTACTATTCATTTTTTAATTATATAGAGCTGTGCAATATATATATATATATATAACGCAAAAACAAAAGCACACTCGACCAATTTTCTTTGCAAACGTTTCTTGTTTAGCGAACTGCGTTTATTTTTGCCATCTTTTCCAGTTTGCTTTTCACTGGCTCCGCCAGTAAGGGAATGTTTGGCTGTCTGTCGCTCAACAAACTTAACTCAAACCGTTATAGAACAACTTCCATGAAATGTACCGGAACTGTGCTAAATGTCCTTAGAATTTTTTTTTAATATAAAGCGCTAGTCCAATGTATCCTATTAGTCAGAGTTTATAATTGTACCTTTCTATACAAATAAATTTAAAATTCGTACATTGGATACCGCTCACAGTTTGATTGATCCACACCGTTTGAAGATTTTCGCCCTAAAGAAGGCCCTAATGCAACCAGTGCCGAAAGCTTGGTTCAACAAAAAGAAGCCTGAAGACGCTCACTAAAATTTTTCAAAATTATTAAGTTCGTAGACTCAATAAAGAAATCTGAGCTGCAGCCCTGCAAAAAACATCGATGTATTGTGCAATAACTGAAAAGCTGGATTGAAGAGAGCTAGAAGGCAAGGAAGTTACAGGAATTCCAGAGAGTCGAAACCAAGGTCGACGCATTGTTTTTCTTGTTTTTCGTTTTCTGAGACCAGCGTCGCACAAGTGAAGCCTGAAAACTAAAAAGGGCAAAAATATAAGAAAGGCGAATTTGAGAACGCGCCGAAATACGCTCTGGCTACGGATTTTCCTGTGCTTGGATCGTTTGCGATGCCAGTAAAGTAAATATTACAAGATATGAAGATGGGTATGATAGGCATGATACGTGTAAAATGAATGTCATGTTATTCCTTCGAAACTGACTGAAAATTTCTTCAATAGTGAGCGAATAGTAGCAGCTATTATTGAGCTTCCTTCCTGCAAAAATCTGTGCTTCGTACAAGTTGAATTCCTCCCCCCCCCCCCATCTTATATTGACAAGCGTAGAGTGCAGAGACACGGACGGATGGAGCCTTAAGCAGAATCATAATATAGATAGTGCAGTCTTTGCACACACTCCTGGGGCTAAGTCCACCTTATCTCTCAATCCTATAGTGTTGCTCCTGGCATGTACTGCAAAACTAGTATTTTTTCAGCCACTTCTTAGTTCCTTACACAAAGTTGCGTGCTATCGACTACGAACGTAGCCGGAGGTTAACATTTGAAAGCAAAGAGTTACATGGACGCGACTTCGTTGTTAATACTCGAGAGCACGCTTCAGCTATAGAGAAGACGATAAGCCAGCCCACCTGCCTAATCGTCACTAAATCTAAAATATCAAAAGACTTGAGTGTGACGCCTGTCGCCTAAAAAAAATAAAAAAATAAAAAAGTAAATAGAATAAGAATTATTTACTCAAAACTTTGACTCCTATAGTCTCGTACTGTATGGTAATAATTAAAACCTACTGTTTTTCCCGGTTGCGTTTTACCTATGCTCTAACTGTTTTAAATAATCACAACAAATTTAAACATTTTGCACTCTTTAAACCACACCTGTATAACAATTAGCCATTCTAGAGTACTACATAAACAGTTATGCAAAACGTTTAACAAAATTGTATTAACCAAATAAAGAGCTTGGTATCGCATTAGTACTTCAACAAAGAGATCATATAATATTTTAAAGTTTGAAGTTCAACTGAGCATAGTACACCCTACAGCTGTAAAACTGTTAACAGTTTTAACGTTTTGCATAACTGTTTAAGTAGCTTTGCAAAATGGTCAACTGTAATACAGGTGTGGTTTAAACGGGTGCAAAATGATCGGATTTGTGGTGATCGTTTAAAGCAATTAGCATTGGTAAAACGCAAAGGGGAAAAACAAAAGTTCAAATTCTGCAACCACTGGAAAGCTGTCTATAGGAATATGATTCATGGAGGGTCTTGATGCACTGTGGTGATAGCAGCGTCAAGAATGAGCTTTACTTGTAACAGAACGAAAATCCGACAACTTCTTCATAGGCACATTGCCTGTATTCACAATGCTATCTCTTGCAATAGTTTATTGTTTTCTCTTCGTATCAGCATTGTCTTTCTATAAGAGATGTCAGTTCGAGCACGAGTTATAAAGAACGCATGATCACTGTTATCAGGGTGTAATGCCGGTATTCATAGAGCTGTGCCAACAAAATATAGTCTGAACTTTCGGTGTAACTTGCAAAAGTTTTAATTCAAATGTTCCATTACAGTTAGAAACTTCAGTTTTAATTATTATTGCTTGTTCAGCGGTAGCAGAGACCTCAGTGTTGTCAGTTTGCCCAGTGGCGTTCCAGACCTGCAGCAAGAACAGGGTCGCTTACATCTCTACACTGTATCCTGTCGTTAGATGAGGTCCCTGTGGCGTTATGACCGCAACCGACGAGTGCAGAATAGCATTGTAATCGCCATGTTGTGATCTCTCTAGTGCAGCTAGCAGAAGTGTTGCAGGCATGGGGGCATGGGTCTTATTGCAGTATTATCCATTACCTGACTGTTGGGTCTGTCAGCTCGTGAAAAAAAATTTCCATTTTTCATAAGTAACACACCTATAAAGGATGTGTTGGTTAACAGGTGGTACACAGTAGTCAACAGCTTCCCAATTTATGGTGCATCTAATTTTTCAGTAATCTCAAAAACTTTTTCAATAGTTTTTGTATGTTTTATATGCTATGGGAATTACACTTTGTTGTGACGTGAATCACTATACCCAAGTTCTGAACAACATTGAGGCACACAATGGGGGCCATTTTCACTTAGTAAAATCGAGTAATTTGTAAAAAAGCATTTCAGATGATTCCTTTCCGAGCTTTTATGAAGGAATGATTGAACTTCGGTGTCAGTCGTCAGGTATGAGTATAATTTACAACAGCGTTTAATGCGCGAATGGTATGTAGAACTTAAGTCAAGGAGTACAATTGCACGCAGTATTTGTTCGGTTAAGCGTCAATAAAAAAGTCTAATGGGTTTTCAGTTTTTCATTTGATTGCGATTTGTTATCATAGCCAAACTAAAGGAGGAGTTTACCTGGCGTCAGCATTGAACTATACTCATAAGAGAAATAAAAATAAATAAGACTGCGTTTAGTTACCTGGAATAAAATCCCAAGTATTATTATTTTGAGTCCGCGCAAATTTGATGGTAATCGATAGACTACATAAATGCTAAAATTGAGAAAAAATTGTAGCAACAATGTAGATACTTTCAACGGGAACTTTCGTACGACTCAGATCGTATATTAGATGATGGGTCAGAAATGTATGCATGAGGTATTTTTCTACATCTCAAACCTCTTTTGGGGGAAACTTGAATAGTTGTGTTTTTATTTCGTTTGTTAGATAAAACAGCCTGGTCTATTTGAGAATATTGGAAATGTATGAATAAAATTGAAATGCGCCTAATTTTTTTAGAAGTTAGTCATTTCCCGGGGGTGGAGAATATTGGATGTAATTTTTTAAAGAATTACAAAAATTCCCGGAGGAAAAATTTTAATGGTATTTGGGTAAGGCGCAACTGTGAAGCTACTCAATATGAAGAGAGCTGCACTGGAAAATTTAACGTCGAGAATTATTAAACATGATCATTTTACTGTGAAAATAATCGAGTATCGCAAGTATGAAGTGTAAACAGAAAGTAACAATGAGCAGAAAATTTTGGGAAACCTCCTCCCTACCACAAAAATATACCTACTGCACCTTTTGTGTAATTTTCAGGACGGTGGAGTTACAAACGTAATCAAACACAGAAATTTGAATAAAGAAATTTGAATAGTTGGAAAGAATTTGCCAAATTCGATTTTCACTTGGATAAAATATTGTGACTGATTTGTAATGAATGATGTTGTAAGTAACATTTTTCCCAGATGCGGCTAATTTATTTTTAGTGTATTTGTGAAACTAACAATTACCAACACATTTTTCCAACCTCAATATGACTGAACTCTGAAATGAAACATATGCATATCTTAATCATAAATTTCAAATATTCCAAATAAATCAGGCTTTTTTATCTAGGCTAACTACTTGATACACTCATTATTCAACTTTCATCCAAAACATGTTTGCAAAGTAAAAATACTCCTCTTACAAAAACCTTTGATCCTCATTCTATTGCAGGATTTCTTAGCAGCTAGAATCCCGAGCACCTCAGAATGGATAGAGCATTTCCCTTAAGATCTCGATGGTTCTTGAACATTTGTTTTGTTAGTGTAAAGAGGTGAATTTTCCTCCTCCTTTTAGAATATTGCTCCTTTGTCTGGGGTTCTGCTGCCGATTGTTATCTGAGTTTGCTTGACAGAGTGGTTCGTCGATGCGCGTTTATGCTGGATGGTGTTGTGCCTTGTGATCTGGCGCATCGGTGCAGAGTTGGTAGGGTTTGCTTTCTCTATAAGATATAAAATTGCCGTACTCATACGCTGGTGGCATTTCTTTCAGAACCATTTGCTCATGCGTGGCATACTCGGCGTACTGGTGCCCTTCATGAGCTGCCTTGGAACCAGTACGATGCCGTACAAGTCAGTATTTGCGCCTATTCGGTATAGCCTTGAGGATTAGGAAATGAAACAGTCAGTTATTATTATTTTTTAAAAGAAAATTTTAGATCGATTTTTAAATTTTCTAAAGTATTACTGGTATTGTTCCTTTCCAGATGCAACTCATTGACCTGGAATGTTACCGCTCTGTTCAAAAGAAAAACTGTATATCAACGAACATTCCTCGAAATTAAGCAAAATTTTGCTGCTTCAAGCACATAAGCTTATACTGTATATGCTGTGATTTTAGCTTTTTTTCCTACAGTAACAGGATAGCTTCCTCCATCGGGCTCTGGCTACATGATCAAAACTATATTGTTCTATCCGCTAATTTACTGGAACAAGCCAGCAGAATGATGTCAGTTCGAGTTGCCAAGGCTGCTGTCCACTCTACGACCCTCTCCGTCCCTCCCTGTGCCGCACTCGTCCTCGTGCCCTCGCTGTGCGCGTCCCCGTCGCGCGGCGAGAAGTGGATTTTTCCTGGCGAGCAACTCCCTGAAAGGAACGTCAGCAACCTTGATGAACATGTCTACAACGTTGATGTCAACGTCATCAAAGCTACGAGTGCATGTGAGTAACATTACCTAGATTTCGTTTAGCGAATAGATCATAGAAACAGTACTGTTGTACAATGAACATTATAAGTTACCAGTAGAGGTAAGTTAAACTGCATATGTCTCTGCACAACGAATTGAACATACACAGACACGGACATAACCTAGAGTATGGTGTGGTTGTTTTCTTTTTACATAGACTCTGCGTGCTGCATGCGTGCATCAGCTGCCCATCCAGCCATTCTATCAACAGATGATTTATGATTTTATCAGCTGAAACTAAAGCTCCCGCAGTGCTTCTATCAACTGATCTTCGAATGATCCTTTCAACCAACCCTCCAAGATTTTGCAACTGACAATTCATTGCTTCTCTTAACCGATCCTGCGCTGATTGCATCAAATTATTCTGATAGGATTTCAACAACTATCATCCAATGATTCCGACAACTGCAGGCAAAGATCCTATCGATTGATTGTGTACTAATTCTATCAATAGTCCCTGCAGTAAATCCATCAACTAACCCTGTAACGATTTCATCCAAACATCCTGTAATGATGCACTTAATTTACCTTTTTAAGAATTGCATCAATTGTTGATTTTTTTAGCCTGTAATGATTCAGTCAACCTAGATGGCTAAATGAGCCATCACTTACTGATTCTGTTTGCCTATAATGATTCAATTAAATTGACTTCTTTAAAAATTCCATAATTTTTTATTCATTTACGAAATCTTTTACTGTTTAGATTATGACTTAGTATGTGACAGTGTTGTCAGAGTGCTGCAGTTCCAGTCTCGGGGTTCGAGGTTCATTGCTAGCCAGGGCCAGGGCTGCTTTGTGGTGTCTGGGAATAGAGCATCCGCGTTGCGGATATTCCAAGCCCACTGCAAGAGTAGCGACACAAATGGAGACGATGTAGCTCGTTCTTATCATAGGGGTCTTCCGCCTATGAACTGAAAACCTTGACATCTACGATCGACCGCAACCGTGTATTGCTGGCGGCCTTAGCGAGTAGTTGTGTGTCTCTAGTATCCTTGATGGATAGAATTTGATGATGCATAGTGACTGCCTTTCCGGCATTTTTCTTAACCACCAACACGAATCATGTCCCAGTACCTAGTAGGAACACAGTACCAGTGGTCCCAGAAACTCAATATTGTCACGTATATAGGGTAAATTACACTGTGTATTTTTGGAAGTTATTCATCGTTTCGTTCATTCCCTCTTCAGAGTTACTGCATTGGCTTATGCAACTCGTAAAAATATGTAGTTAAAACATCCTAAACGAGTTCCTCCAGCTCTCTCACTAGTGGTTTTGATCTCTTCTACAGGTGCTACAAACCATGTTCGTTTGCAGACAATCTTCAATTTGGGGATGAGCCAAAGGTCACATGGTGCAAAATGTGTAAAATAAGGAGGGTGGACAGGAGCTGCAATGTTTGTTTGCTATGAACGGCCTTACGCTGAACGCCGTGTGGGTCGGCCAGTCGTGGTTACGGAGCATCTAGGGCATGTCTCATAACAGAGACCGCCTAGAAATTTGAACGTGGTCATGGAGGTGGTTCAGAATAATTATTATATTGGTCGAAGCGCTTGTTGACTATCTAACCTTGGGGCCTGTGATCTTCATGACCTGTTTCATTTGGTTGTTGTTTGTTGCCTGGAAGAGGGCAGAATTCAAACACCATTTTTTTCTGACCGCATGGAGGAAATAGGGACGGCGTTTGACCCTGCAGCCAAGTATTGTAGGCCCTGGTCCACGTTACCACCTGAGTGGGGCCCCGCCTCAATCGGACCATAGTCCTGAAGGGACCAAAGGGGGAGGGTTTAAGTGAAGTGTCATTTGGTAATTGAATACAATAAGCCTGAGCTGGACTTGGACATGGGCATGCTGTTCTCGGTCTGAATGAAGCGTTTGTCGAATTCGAAAGACTAGCGGCCGTGACATCACATGTTCTATTGCAGCCTCAAGCTTGGCGAAACTTGAGGCATTTGCCCGTCCATTATCTCAAGTATATATTTTTAAATGATCTTTTTTCCATGTTTGCATCAACACTAGTTTCTTGGCACAGCGTAGCACCAGCGCGCTGTAAATGCCTAGCGATAAAATCAGAGAGTGGAAAGTAAAAATGATCTTAGAACAATACTGATGAGAGGTCGGGCAATATAACGGCGTCAGCAGTTATCCTACGGCATCAGTTAGGGTTTCGGTGCCTGCATCTGGTTTTTGAATAGCCCCATCTCGTAAGTTTTCCGGTCACATATTTTGGGTTAGCAAAAAAAAACTATTGGTGTGGTATACCTTGAAAGAAAGCGATTGGTGGCTTGCTGTGTAAATATCATTTCGGCACACTTTGTATGTATGAAATTATCGAATTGAGCAAGGTGTTTTATTAAGCCTTGCAAGAATGTTATGAGAGACCTGTTCAGAAAATATTTTGGCTTACCTTGTGAAAACGACAAAGTGACATGCTAAGAAACTGTTGTGGGTTACAAAATTAAAATAATGTTATTGTTGACTTGCACAGGAAGAATTTTGATGCAGACTGTACCAATAAAACTAGTGGCATGTTGAAAAATTATTTGAATACATTTGAATAGGGCTCACGTCACTACCTCTCGTATCTTGTCAAACACTTCCCAATCCCGGTAACTTTCTATTCACCCCGGAAAATCTATTGTGTTCTTTGCGCTTGTGCAGCAATCACTGAAGCTCGAGGGAACGCATCAGTTCCGTTATTTTCTTGTTTCCTTATCAGCACGAGCAAACACACTTGCGGACTTCAGTTCGTTCGATTAACTGAAATACGTCGAAACGAATAGCGAGGCTGGCATAGGGGCCTAGCAGCTGGAATTTAGTTTGTTCATGTCTATCAGCTGCGGCACCAACTACAACTTGAAATTTTTGTTTTCGCAATGTTTATAATTCTATTCCAAACTGAATTTAGGCTCTTAAAGGCAGTAGACGGAGAAGATAGCCGTACGTTTATGATGAGGCGCCCCCCCCCCCATCCCCCGCTTCCCTCTTCGTGTTCAGTCTTCCTCTTAAACGATCAGATATTCGTCCAAATGGCAGATGCCTTGTGGCGTCAAAACTCTTCATAGGGTAGTACTTTGCCCTACGTTCATACTTCACAACACCTAAATACTTTGCCGTGACTGCCTAAACAGCAGGAAGTGCACTGCACTGCTCTTAGCTGTACACGTAAAACTTGAGAAACATCAAAAAATTTTGAATATCGAATCTTCTGGTACACAGGAACACAGTTATGTTTGGTTATTAAGGACAAGTACAAACTTCACTTTATAATTTGGTCAAGCTTTCGGCACAGGTCGAGTTACAGCCTTCGTCAGGGCTCAGAGGCACTAACTCAACCTGTGCCGAAAGCTTGGCCAATATATATCTGATCTTGTCATTAGAAAACAGATCTGATGAACGTCGACAGACGTCCAGCAACATTTTCAGCACGAACACAGATGTTTGTAAAGGCAGAACGAAACATTCAGCAGCTGCGAAGCATAAACTTGGTATAGACTAGAATGTGAAGCCGCCATTGGCCTGACAGACGGTGATTTCTTTCAATACCGGCAAAGTTCAATTTAATTCAGTGCAATCGAACGTGAAGTATGTCGCTGATGGACCATTGATAATTGCGTAGAGTTTCAATAGCACCTTTGATACATACAAGGGCACGACGCAGTCTAGGAGGCCGAGGAATATTTCGCCATTACAAAACTCCCCTACTGGAGTTATTAACTCTTCAGTAGCTGTAATTTGTTCTAAAAGCGTTACACAGTAGGATTAGCCTGATTTATTAACTACAAAATTGTTTTACTGATGTAGCGGAAGCTACAAAGTTGAAGGGTCGATTGGCCTAATTTTTTTCAATTACCAAATCGGTCTGAAAAGTGACAAACTCCAGAGAGGCCTCGCGTGCTGCGGCCGATCGTAGATAACAGTTATTCGAGTTAAAAATATCAACCTCGTCTGTCTGAAGCATCGGCAACTTCGCAATTGAAGTGATGACCCGATGTCGCTCAATTGTAAGCTTGTTTAGTAATCTCACGGACTCTAATGGTGCATTTATCCTACTGTCGAGCGCCATGGCACTTGTACCGTGTAAGCCGTGTAACTATAAAGTTCATCATAAAAACGCCCAGGCTAATGAAGGTAATTACAGCAATATTCAAGATGGGATCATTATGTACCAAACGTAGTGTAATACTATTCACCAGTCAGTATGTTCACATAGTCATGCACTATGCCAGCCGTACAAACATTTGACTTCACAAAAGATAAACCTTAAGTTTAATGCTACAAGTCGTCGGAGTAAGAAAAAAAAAAAACGATACGTGGTCGAATTTTACTGTAAATTGTACTTGTACTAATAGTGGAGCGGATTCTGACCAATCAATACATAGTCGACTATTTCGGTTGATAGAAGTGGGCCAGATCGTGGCCTTTTCCATTTTCAAAACTTGCAGTCGAGATGGAAGGCGTGTCAACACATCCTTAGTGGAAATAATGCGAGGGGTCTGTGTCCAGCTGCTAAACGAATTCATTGCTATATAATCGTGACTGATGACATGAGGCGCTTCTATTGGTTCTAGGCTTTGTTCTATGCAAAATTCACTCATGCGGCACATACCGTTTATGAAATGGAATTAGAATTATCTGTAATCCACGTGCAATGATAGTAATCAACTCGTCGACCTTTTAGTTGACATAAAACCACGTAGAAAGGTGTTATGTCTTTGGTGACGGTGAACCGTTGCACAACAGGGGTGTCATCGATACCGCTGTTTGCTTGCGCATACCCAGCACACCTTAGCGATCAATATCAAGGAGCTAAGATTGAGTTGCTCGGGACTTATTTGAGTGTCTATACCCTCCCGCTCTCAAATCAAAAGCAAAAAAGATAAGTTTATGACTGGACGTGTAATTTAAATCAGTTCGAGATATGAGCATTTCATCAGCTAATGAGGACTTTCCTGGACTTGGTTTTCAAATGTGTTGCCCTCATCATCACCGCCGCATAAGACTTGTTGTGTGGTATGAAGGATATCACTCACTATGCTCTTACAAAGAAGTCATCTAGGGTTGTGGAGCGGTTAGTTCTACGGAATTGCTTAGCAAATCATGCACTTATCACGAATAAAATTTTTGAAATTTGACTGCATTCTGACCCAAGTGATATGCTAAATGTACAGGCTAACAGAGTACCACTTATATCGTTGAATGAACGGCAGATTTTTGTTGTCGCTCTCAGTGCTCTTCTCTCGTTTTTATCACCAAGCTCCGATATTTTCAATAACCGCGACACCGGCCTGACCGCATGTGTTTCTAATGCCGGCGACACATATGCATTTCTACGCCCAAGTAGTTGTTTGGATGTGCAGCTTGTGGGCCGATTCGATGCATACTTAAAATCGGTAGCATAGATACCGTGGCATGAATGACGTCCGAGTCTCACATCCTTGCATCACGTTGCCTGTGTAAATGCCTAGTGTGTTCCCGGCATATGTCTCAAAAAGAGGTTCTCCAGCCCATGAATACAGCTGCAAGTACAGTTACAGAAAATTTTCTGAATGAAAACATCAGAGCAGAAAAGTTGTCCAACAAACTCACTCAAAATAAATCTATCGCTTTCTGGAAAGAAATAAAAAATTAAAGCCGACAGCTCACACTGTTTCACAGTCAGTGAATGGCATCACTAGAGAAAGAAACATTGCTGAATTTTGGCGAACTCACTATAGTGGTGTCATGAACAGCTTTGATGATAATAATCATAAAGGTT
>LQNS02277097.1:18433801-18447811 GCA_001587735.2 Parhyale hawaiensis
GTTAAATACAGTATTTAATTACACGTTTTTGAAAGTATTTGTAAATACATTTTCAAATACCAAAATGTATTTAAATACGTATTTAAATACAATTGTATTTAAATACTGCCCATCACTGCCTGATATAACCTATCCTAACATTACCTAACATTACCAAATCTAACCTTACTTCATCTAACCTAGCCTAACTTAACCTAACCTTACCTAACCTAGCCAAGCCTTGCCTAACCTAGCCTTAAATAACCTAGCTTTGCCTAACCTACATCACTTGACCCAGCCTTACCTACCTAACATTACATAACCTAATCTAACCAAACCTACCCAAACCTAACCTCACCTAGCCTAACTCAAACTCACCCTAAGCCCAATTTCAACTTACCCGAAGTTGAAAGAAACGGAAATTAGATATTACCTAACTTTACCTAACATCACCTAACCTAAAATATTAGGGTGACAGTTGTACAAGTAGATACACTGATTCACTGGGGTGAGAACTGCCAGGTGGGAGTTTTGGGCTAGTAAAAGGCTAGCAGAAAATAGTCGTTTAAAATCGTACCTATCTGGCACACCTCACGGAGTGAAAAAGGAGGCAAATATTATCTTATTTTACAAATTAACGTTACAGGCAGGGGCTGTAGTCAAATGCAACTAGCTTTACGTGACAGCACAAATGCTTGATTCATTGGTGAAATCAAAATACTAGGAAAAATTAGGCGAGATGTAATGTAGACGGACTGCGTAACGAAAGACAGGGTTTAAGCGGCGGACATTAATTCAGACGAGGTGGGTTAAGATAGGAACACTACCTCAGGTTAAATAAGGTGAGTAGAAAACATTCACGAACCGTGGAATTTCCGCGAGTCCTGCTAATCTATAATATTAATAGCGCTGTTCCTTTGTTCGCTCCTTCGTTCCTGCGTGTGTTACGCCTGAATTCAATGTTCAGCTCGCATTTGGCCTTACATGCGAAATCCGGTATCTGTGCTACAGATAACGCAAGAGGCAAATATTTTGGCAATTTTCGTCGTTCATTCTTCCTTGTTTTGCGCTTTATTGTGTTCGGGAAGCTGGCGTATCTGTGATACGGCTTGTGACTAATCTCTCGGCCACAGGCCAGGTGTTGTTAATTGCTTATACGCCCGAAATTTTTAAGAATAAATCTTGGGGAACCCGTACCGTGGCTTACTGCCAAAGGAATTCCAAGGGTCCAGTTAGACAGAGTGACTTATCAATAAAATCCACGCGTCCACTTAGACAAGGGCAGCTTCAGTAATTATTATCAGCAAAAGGCTGGTCGTATAAGATATCATACATCGAATCTCGGTGTTGTTTGTGATGTTGACCGGGAATTGCCATGGTACAATGCGAAGGTTTCACTGATCTATCTGAAGCGCCTTAAGCCAGGCCGTGAACGTTTCACGGGTCCAGCTAGTATATATAATTCCATTACTGCTTGAGTGCTGCAAAAAAATTAAAAGCTCAAAATCACGAAACGTTAAAGAGGCAGTTCATAGATGCAGCTTTCCATGAGGTAACGTTGTCGTGGATAACGTCAGCTCCATATTATATTTTACGTCCGAATATTTTGTGGCGTTGATGTAAACACAACAATGTGCCTAAAAAATGTAGCGGCGCACCTACCACCAGGTACAATTTTTTTCAGTCCTAGGGCGAATGTGGCGAAACTAAATTTAGTCAAATCAAATGTATTACCTTTCTTGCCTATATCTCAAAATTTTTTATAAAATATGCATACCGGGTATTGAATAAAAAATAAATACGTGCAGTCTTACCACACTCCAACGTGTTGTAGAACTGTTCTAGTGCGTTGAATGTATATATACTGTGTGTTCTCCACGTTAGCATAGCTACCACATTCCAGGAGCACCCACCATGCAGACAGTACATGGTAATCTGAGCGAGGAAGCATATCGGTACGAATTACGTCACCATCTCGTTTGAATCGCTTTTGGTACGTGTATGGAACAGGCTAAATAATGTAATACGCTCTGTGTCACCTGACATGAGTAGTTTTTAGCATTTTTGAATCTCAGATCAAAATGTTATGGATTACACAGGAAATTTCTGAAAAACCAGATACTCATTATAGCTAATTGGCCAGTGACTGAGGCGCAATAACCATTGAGTTGTGGCGCACTTGTGCGCCGCGGCGCACAGGTTGAGAACCACTTCTGTAGTGCATCGTGAGAAGTGGTCTTGTGACGTCATAAAAACCAAGTACGTTAATCAGTAGGTATTTTGCATTGTTCATTCATCATTTCATTTGGGCCTCCAGAGTGTCCTACATGTCCTACAATCTTTATAGTTGCACTTTTTTTCTTTAAGCTCTTTGAAGGATAATATTTAATTGTTATTTAGGTTGTGTTTCCGTAACAGGTACGCATCCGGTTGGAAAGTCTAGGTAATATGTTGCCCTTAGCTGTGCCGTCGCGTGCGCGTCGTTGGCTAACATATCCGCCTCTGTTAATCGCAAAAAACTACAGCATCATTGCAATAATTATGGAATTAACATTCGCAAGTTTCAAAAACATCATTTCGTAAGACAGTTTAGGTATATGGAATACGGTTAGGCAACTTTTTTGCAAGTTAGTTAACGCAAATCGGACTTCACCCTTCTGTCACACTAGTGTAACACGCGCAGCGTATAGCAGCTGGTGTTTTTTTTTTCTTTTTATTTTACCGAGCAATTGTATGGCTTCTGCGTATCACATACAGACTTTTGAGTTAATATAACTTCGCGGGAAGGAAAGTATTTTTCCCCTTTACTGTTTTTCTTACAAATCTTGTTAAAAAGTTCTACTAACTCGGCGTTCAATCGCTCGCACCTGAGCCAATTTTTGCTGCAGCGGTTTGAAATTATAGAGCATAGCAGATCATTGGGAGAAGACCTAAGTAATTCGAAAATATGGCGGTATTCTCTCAAATAAATCCATCTCTTGAACACCATATTACTCTTGATAAAACTCACTTGATTTATTGTATTTTAAAGAAGATAAAACTTGGCTGTAGAAGTGCTTCTGGTACATGCGGGCATTTGCCGGTTGAATTCATCTGCTCTTTTGCAAGCCTTTTAACCAACGTTCTTTTAAAAATTTATCCTTCAGAGAGCTAAAAAACTTCATAGATTCTTTGAAACATATTTTTGTGTAACTATGATGATTATACGACATGTAGGACACTCTGGAGGCCCAAATAATACGATGAAGAGACAATCCAAATAGCTTCTGATAAACGTACTAGTTTTTTGTAACGTCACAAGCCCATTTCCCACGATGCACCGTAGCTTGGCTCCGCCCCGTGGGTTAACCTGCTGGGTCTCATAATCCTTAGGCTGTTACTGTGGTTTCTCTCGCGTACAGAATTTACCATAACACTGCTGATATTTCTTGGTAAGAATTAAATATGTTCTGTGAAGAGCACTGTGAATTGAATATGAAGTGTAAATAAGGCTTCAGTTCAGTGACTCGCCCCCCATAACCTGGCGAACCCGGGGGTTTATTAGCCTTAATCGGTATGCAGCTCTGCCGAGCGGACCGTACTTCTTTCTATGACAATCAACTGTTTATGAGACTTCTCTTCTATTTTGAATATTTCTGTACGTATCTGAATGTCTCTATTTTTCTGTATATTTCTATTTCTATCTTCATTTCTCTCTTAGATTGTGGCGATGTGGAGAGTGTCCCGAGACCGGTCGGGTTCGAGGGTGGCGTGTCCTTTATTGCAATACCAGAAGGCTGCATTCGAACCCCGCGGAGCTTAGCTTTGTGTCCCGTGGTTGAGATATCGTGTGCTGTTCTGAGACGTTGGTGACGAGTTGGAGGAACGACGCAGAGCTTGCCTTGGCAGGTTTTCAGTCCACTTTTCGCAGACCATGCTGATCGGGGGCTGGATTCCATGGCATGGCCGTCTATGTCCGGACGGATTTCTGTGCGTCCCGGCAGTCAGTGCATAAATGTTCCTGTCATGAGATCATGGTTGTGAGAGTGTGTGGCCATCTGAATAAATTTTATTTACGGTATTCTGCTTATATCGGAGCCCCACTATTGACAATTCTCTACATGGCTGTTTGCTGAAGGCGATGACCTCGATCCAGAGTATGGATCATAAGTCAGCGTTTGTTTTTGTGGGAGGTGTTGATGCACACCATAGGGACTGGTTGGGATCTGTGTCGCCGACTGATGGTCATGGTGAGGCTGCGTTGGACTTTTGCACCTTGTCTAGTTTGAGAGGTTTGATAGGGTTATTACACACAGATAAACATTACAATAAAGAAAACTTTCCGAGTTCAATATACGTACAGCAATATATCTACATAACCCATTGGCAAGTTGCGGAACTTTTTTGGGTAACAAGTAGTAATTAGACTAATAGAATTGCATAACATAATCGGTATACCGCTTTTTAAAGGCATCATTAGATATAGGATCTAATAAGTGTGTTGGAATTCGATTAACAAGTGATACTGTTTGGAAAATCGTTGAACGTTTCTCTACATCAACACGCACAATTGGAAGACTGAGAATGGAGCGTCTCATCTCGTAGTTTTGATGGGTTATGAGTGATCCGTAATATTGTTGACAGACAAGAGGATGGTTGTGTATGAGCGAGCGGAAAAACGTGAGAAGCGAATAGTTATGCAAATCTGGAAATTGCAACGTTTGTAAATCACGGTATCTATCACTACGATTCATCAACGGTATATTATTTCCATCTCGTTTAACGCGAAGTATTCGCCTTAGTGTATTACTTTGCACAACTTCTAGTTTACGAATATAACAATGGGGGCTGCACCCCAGACGATAATATTTTGAATAAACAGGGAATAAGCTGATGAATAGCATATTTGTTTCAAGAATCGCGATTGACATAATTAGACACTGCATATATTGTGCTTTGAACTTTACTGAGCTTTCGGCCTAACTTTTCAATATGGGCTTTTAAACTAAGTTTATCAGCAAGAATCAAACCAAGATATCGAAACTGAGACACCCATTCCAATTTTTTACCGTTGAAATGAATCGTCGGTAAGTCAGGACGAGACCAAGGAGTGAATAACATCAGCTTAGTTTTATCCTCATGGGCAATCAATCTATTTTGAATTAATCATTGCGACAGTTTACTTAGAATATGTTGAATATCAGTTATGGCTTAGAGAAAATTACATTTAGTAGTGTAGAACACTGCATTACCTGCAAATAGAACACACTTCATACCAAGAGTAGTTATATAATTAATAAAAATGTTGAAGAGCAACGGTCCTAGCACGCTTCCTTGAGGGACTCCAATTTTAACGGGTAAAACTTGTAATTTAACAGCATTACCTACTACACATTGGTCATTATATTGGTTGTGTGCAGCTAGTTCGAAGGTCCATGCATATTGCTGTTAATTGCCTCGACCTCATCATGACTGATGGCCCGGACTTGATGACTGTGTCAGTTGGCTCCCCATTGCCACTGCTGAGCACTCACACCTTGCTGTCTCCCTGGTCCTGAACCAAGTTGTTCCTGTGGTAGGCACCAGGAGAGCGTTGTTTGTTAAACAGGGCTAACTGGGAAGCTATTACTGGAGCAGTAAGGGCGGTACCTTGGCGCTAGATTATTTTCGGTGACAATCCTATCTCTGAGGTTAAGAATTTGACTGTGTCTGTTTTGGAGAGGATTGTCCCGAAGACGACTTTAGACGTGAGGTCTCGAGACAAACCGAATTTTATGCCCAGTGTCACTTAGCTTTCGAAGCTATACAAGCTGTTTATAGGGCATAGCGACGTTCGCGTGACCGTATACGTTGTGGCTGACCTATGTGGAACGTAAGGCCGAGGCATCATCAGAGGCAGCGTTCCAGGGCATTGCTGCTGAGCATTGACCATCCACATCGTTGGTGGAGAGAGGCAAAGGGTTCAGTATTGGGAACTGAACCTTCGTTGCCGTTAGTTGTTGGTCCCGGTGGGGGTATTATTGCTGATCCCTTGGCTAGCGTGGAGCTCTTTTCGACTCACTTTGACAGAAGCAGAGCAGAGATGTGTTGTCATTGCCTCATGGATGTCACCTTGAACCTCGTTTAACCTCTTTGGTGTTCAGATTTAGTGCAATCAAGGTGCTGCTTGAGGGTCTTGATCCTTAAACCCTATCCGTTACTAATTTTTTTCAGCCTCTTGAGCGCTAAGGCGGTACAAATTTGCATCGCCCCCTGAAAATGCTGATAACTTTATCAATATCAGTTTTTTCTTCATTGTCTCAAAAGCCATTTATTCAACTATTCTTTCGAAAATTTAATAAAAGAAATGCCTCAGAGTAGTTTTAATGCCAATTAAATTCGAATATAGGAAAATATCTCTGGACAGCACAGAGTGAATACTCCGGCAGCACATCTGCCGCAATTTTCATACTATCACAAGCTGAACGTATAATCGCTTCTAGTTTTCATTTCTAGCCTTGTTGCTCTCTCTCTTAGTGATAATTTTGAAAGTTCTGTTTACATAAAAAGAAAATCTACACGGAAATGTTATCATCTGATTATCTGAAATATTTATATTTATCATATTTTTGGCTGTAATGTGCGGATATATTAGAATTTTATTGATAGTCATGTTCAATTGAGAAAAGTCACGACAAGATAGGGTTAATGAGGTGTGGACCCGGGGGAAGTTTCCTCTGCTTTTTAACCAGCTAGCTGGCGTTCTTGCCCCTAAGCTAGCGGTGATCTTCCGGCGCCTGATACGGTTAGGAAATTTTCCCCGTTGTAGGCATACTGGAAATATTTCTCTCATTCTCAAGGGTCCAGTGTCTCTCCATGTCGCTAACTGCCGACCCATCACGCTGACGCCCATTTTGTCGAAGGTGTTCGAGAAATTGATAGCTTGTAAGCTTGGTCGTTTTGTTGAGGTTACGGGTTTGCTGCATTGGCCCGGCTGGTTAGTTTGTGTACAAACTGGTTTGGGTCGTTGTTACGCATTTTTTGTTGTCGGTGTCACACTATTTACAGTCTGCGCTCGATTGTCAGTCTGAGGATCGCCTTGTACAGTTGGAATTTAGCACAGTGTTTGACATGGTCAACCCAGGGGTCTGCTATACAAGTTTGAGTCGTTTGGTGAGTGTGGTAGGGTTCTATCAATCATTCGCGATTTTGTTTCTGAGCGAACACATAGTGTGTCTATTGACGGCGTTTTCGGCTCCTCTGTCGCGATGAAGTCTTATGTTTCTCAGGGTACTGTACTGGCCCGTTGATGTTCATTCTGTATACCAGTGATATGTTCTCTTCGCTGGAAAATACGATGGTCAACTATGCAGATGATTCCACTTTGATGGCTGTAATACCTGCTCCCAGCATACGTAATGCTGTCGCCCAGTCTGTGAATAGGGATATGTCTCACATTATTGCATGGTGCTTGGCCTGTAGTATGAAGCTCAATGCCAGTAAGACCAAGTTGATGATTATCAGTCGGTCTCGGACACCGGTACCGCAGCATCCACATCTGGAGATAGATGGCACCTTGCTTCAGGAGTCTAGCTTCTTTAAGATTCTTGGTATTTTCTTTAAGGAGAAGCTTACCTTTGAGCTGCATATTAGGCGACTGGTGCCACGTGCATCCAATGAGATTGGGCTCTTGCGTAAGGTGAATTTTGTATTTGGTGACAGTGGGGTTTCCTGCAAATGCTTTTATACTTTTTTACTGCCTGTGTTGGAGTATTGCTCACCGGTTTTGGCTTCAGTTGCTAAAAGTCACTTGCGTCTGTTCTACTGACTGGTGAGGTCAGCCAGGAGGCTGTACGCGGATAATAATCTGGTGAACCTGTCCCACAGCAGGAGGGTTGCCGAACCCTGTATGTTGTATAAGATTAACAACAATGAGAAGCATTGGTTGTATTCTTCTGTCCCTATCCTCGAGGCTTTAGGAGAGAAATACGTGCTGCGGTCGGCGCACATACTATCACTTTGGAAGATGTTACATGTCAAACTAATCAGTTTGGTCAGTGCTTCGTCACCTGGTCTGTTGGATTTGGAATTCAATGCCTGCATCGGTAATCGGTCGTGTTGGCCTGCAGGCGTTGAAGTCAGCTGTTATTGGCTTTTTGTTGGGAATTCCTTTAGCAGCGTTTCAGTCGTTTCGGTGTTGCAAATGCATTATTTGGGTTGTGATACCTGTCCGTGGTAGCCCGAGTGTGAAGTTTTAATAATAATAATAAACAGCGCACATCATTCGCAAAGTGCTCTGAGCCTTAGGTCGCGGGATGTGACCCGACGCCAGAGTGTAGAGCTGAACATCGCTCAACCGATCCATTTTGGGTCGTGAAATCCTTCTGATAATATTTTTTGCGACACTTCTCAGCCACTCTTTATTGTTCAAGTTCATTGCATGTGAGGAATCTTAAAAACGCATCGATATTCATTTCGCTGTTAAAATACTTGTACTTTGGACGTCAATCATAAAAGAACTACTGTACATGCACATTATATCACAGCAATGTTTCGAGATCGTAGATATCATCTCAGGCTAGCATGTACCATCTGAAATTACAGGGCGAAATTAAAGCACATAAATAAACAGAGACTATCAGTATGCTAAAGTATATACAAATCTATATATAAACATGACTAGAAATCGTACTGGAGTACCCTATCGTCACAAACGAATTGCACTAGTTAGTAGCGAGATGCTACCCGCACGCCCGTCCAACAGCAAATGGCGGCAGCAGTCGAGACACGGCCGGCCTATGTTCCTACAACGTCGGTACTTGCATTTCTACGAAACAGTTTAAGTTTTTCAAAATGTGGGGTATTTTTGTTGAGATTGGGTTTATGTCTATGGATGATGAGGGCTTCTACAGTGTTCAGATGCTCTCTATTTGCAGCGCTGTACATGACTTTCATATTACTATGGAGGTCTTCTTTACTGAGTTTACAGTTGTGCATAATGCGATAGTGATTAAATATTGCACCTTGATATTTATGATGATACAACCTCTTTTGCAGCGTCATCCTGGTAAGCACGATGTAGCGGTTGTCCTCAGACATACATTCTCCGGTGTTACATTTAAACTCGGAAACCACACCGGACTTACCATGGTCACCAGTTGATGATTTTGACCAGTTCTTACGTACAATTCAGTCACTAGTTCTTATATTTTTTATAATAAATGCAAAGTTCAACCCGTGCCTGGCTGTCAACTGGTTTTACATACGTGTGTACTATGCTCTTAAGTGCCCTTTCGTCCATCTTGTATTAGCATGCATTTGAGTTTCATAGTAGATCTTTACTGTCTGATGAGCGGGTTCTCGGGTTGCATTGGGATTTTGTATACGGTGCTTCAAGAACTGATTGACTTTATGATGTACTAAAGAATTAGGAAAGTAATTATTTATCAATAATTTCTTAATGCGCAAAATTTCTGTATGCAGGGCTTCATATGAACTACAGATTTTGTATGCTCGGTTTAGGTAGGTGCTAATGAGTCCCTGCTTGTACTGCATAGGTGCATGTGAATCAAAGTGCAAGGTTTCTCCGGAATTGGTAGCTTTGGTATATACGGCAGTTTTAAAGCAATTATTGGACGACTCCACAAGTACATCTAAAAAGGGTAATTTGTTATTAACGTTGAGCTCGTACGTGAAATGCAAGAGCGAAATAACTTCCATTGTTTTACTTAATTCTAATTTTTCCAGACTCTCCAGTTCCAGGAAAATATCGTCTACATACCTACAATAAGTAAAGGGTCGATCTATGGGTATAAGTGAACTCAGAACCTGCTTCTCGACGTGACACATATAGAGTTAGCTAGGCTCGGTCCGCGAGGCGAACCCATGGCAATGTCATTCACTTGCCGGTAAAGCGTGCCGTCGACGTGGTAGAAGGGCGCCTCAGTTGTGCAGATGGTGAGCAGCTCCTAAACCAAGCTAACGATCGTCACCTAACGTAACATTCCTCCTCTTATCTCACACTGCTCGTCAGCTCGTCAAACTAACGCACCTCATCTAATTTAACACTCAAAGCTCATACTCTAATCTAACAGAACTGTGTCTGTGTCAACGCTCCTCAGTTAACCTTACGCTTTTCATCTAACACCGTACGTTCGTCATTTAAGCCAACACTTGTCAACTAACCAAACGCACTTAACGTACACACCTTCTACTCACATCCTTTCTCAATCGAAGTTGCTCACAATCCATGACTATTTTCCCAATCTGCCTTTACATTCAGTGCCTCATGAATATTCCCATCACAGTTTTTAACTTTTTCAATCATTCGACTCAAAGGCCCATTTAAATTTGTCGAAGGTCACGTACGTATTACCTCCGCCTAGGTGTTATGTTTTTGTCGGAGTGTGTCTGTCTAGCTGTCGTAAAAAAAACTAAAACATGTTTAGACAATTCTTACGAAATTTATAGGGAATGTTTAGTATGTCAGAAGGACTGTATGATTTACTTATTGACTTTTGGTGAAGATCCGTCCAACGCATTGTTTGTCTGCTTATTTTCTACGAACAAATCTTCATGAAATTTGCAGGAGTTGCTGGGAATGTTATGAAGAGCAACAGTCTAATTTTTATGATCTGACATTCCGTTTCTTTGTCTCTATGTTTGTTTCTAAGCTATCAGAACACAACTTAGAAAATCATGGACGAATCTTCATTAAATTTACAGGATTTGTTAGAAATGCTATTAGAAAAAAATGACAAAATTTTTGCTTCTTCATACCTGTCTCTGTTTGATTATATGTTTGTTTCAGTATTCGTTAATACCTAACAGAGAAAGTTACAGACGGATCTCGAAGAAACTTGCACTCACTGTCATTAATGTTAAGAGGCACAATTGGCCAGATATGCTGATGATGATGAAAAGTAAATCATGATTTGAGGACATATTTGAATGTTACGTTTCGTGGTGGAGGTGCATATACGCTCTCAGAGTTTTCTGGCATTTCAGTTATTGTTTGTATATGCGTTAAATAGGCTATAAGTACTCACGCACACGCCTGACCTATTTATCATTTAACGGCTTTTGCTAAACTTTTCGGGATTTCTTTTGTTTAATGTTTTCTCGCTACTTTTATTTGATAAAGCTGTCTCATTTTCCAATTTCTTTCTAACTGAGCAACTATCAACAAGCAATTGAACATAGCCATGTATTCCATTAGTATTACCACAGGAAAATTTGTGACGTTTGCACGGTTTTACGTAATTATACGTTCGTACACAGGATGCAGGCTGTTAAGCATATCTCGGGCCGTGTAAAACATCGATGATTTTGTGCGATGAAGTTTGAAGACCTGGAAAAGAGGAGCTGGAACGTGCAGAAAAACACTAGAATAAAAACACTGTTCTTCATTGATACCCCTGACCATATCATGCATACCAAGCACTGGGATAAGAAGTGCGAAACAACTTCAACGTCTGACAGCTAATCTACATAACTATGACCTGCGAGCAACAGCAGCTTAAAAAATAAAAACTTGCCTACAGTTCTTTCCTACTGAGATAGTATAAAAAACACAGTAAATTTCTCCTATTTGATGGGAAAGTGTAACGGTCGTACTAACGCAGGAACTAAGGAACAAACGAACTAACGAACGGAGGGAGGAACATGCAGAATTATTATATGTTGATTATTGTACCTGAGATGACGTTGTACTCTTAACTATTATCATCCGCAGTGTCAGTGGGAGCAGTGGCGGCAGGCACGGTGCTGGGGTACAGCTCCCCTATGACGTACCAGCTCCGGAGGGCCAAAGCCTGTGTTGAAATACGCGCCAGTAACGGGACGGAGGGCACCCCGCCCTGTGACAGCGGCGCTGTAGTGCTGAACTCATTTGAAATTTCGCTGCTCTCGGCCTCGCACAACATCGGCTGCCTGCTGGGGGGCCTGCTCAGCGGCCCCCTGCAGAGCAGACTAGGCCGGCGGAGCACCCTGCTGACTTCGTCTGCTGCCTCAGTCTGCGGGTACCTCATGATAGGTGAGGGTACACCTGGTTCTGTGAGTACCTGGTGATAAGTGAGGGTACACGTGATGCTGT
Source organism: Parhyale hawaiensis (assembly GCA_001587735.2). Lineage (NCBI taxonomy): Eukaryota > Metazoa > Arthropoda > Malacostraca > Amphipoda > Hyalidae > Parhyale > Parhyale hawaiensis. Next base: position 18,445,833 of record LQNS02277097.1, read on the forward strand.
GAGTACCTGGTGATAAGTGAGGGTACACCTGCTTCTGTGAGTACCTGGTGATAAGTGAGGGTACAACTGCTTCTGTGAGTACCTGGTGATAAGTGAGGGTACATCTACCTCTGTGAGCACCTGGTGATAAGTGAGGGTACACCTGCTTCTGTGAGTTCCTGGTGATAAGTGAGGGTAAACCTGCTTCTGTGAGTACATGGTGTTAAGTGAGGGTACACCTGCTTCTGTGAGTACCTGGTGATAAGTCAGGGTACACCTACTTCTGTGAGTACCTGGTGATAAGTGAGGGTACACCTGCTGCAGTGAATACCTCGTGGTAGTTGAGGGTACATGTGCATGTGCAGGTACCTAATGATAGGCGGGGTACACCTGCCTACATGTGCGAGTACCTGAAGGAAGGTGAGACCTATCATAAGGTACCTGGAAAGACAGACATGCCCCCACCGGATATACTGTACATATATATTATGTCATTTACTGTATCTGCCTCTGTGGCACTAGATCTTATTTAGTTATAACCCGCGTCACATGAAAGATTTTAATATGCTCGCCTTCCCTTGCACGGCATAAAAATCAAATTTTTCGAAGGTCTGCTGAAGCAGATTGCTAAAGCATTGCCGCACAAACAAGAGACGCTACTACACTTAAATACAAGGATTATGAGACTCAACAGGTTAACAAACGGGGTGGAGCCAAGCTATAGCGCATCATGGGAAATGGGCTTGTGACGTCCCAAAAACCTAGTACATTTATGAGTTGCTATTTTGCTTTGCTTCTTCATCATTTTATTCTTGCCTCCAGAGTGTCTTACATGTCCTGCAATCATCATAGTTGCACACAAATATGTATCAAAGCATCTAAGAATATTTTAGCTCTCTGAAGGATGAAATTTTGAAAGAACGTTGGTTAAAAGGCTTGTAAAAGAGCAGATGAATCCAACCGGCAAATGCCCGCATGTGTCAGAAGCACTTTTAAAGCCAAGTTTTATCGTCTTTAAAATGCAAAAAAAATCAAGTGAGATTTGTCGAGAGTAGTATGGCATTCTAGAGATGGATTTATGAGTGAATACCATAATGTTTTAGATTTAATTTCATCTTCTACCAATGATCTGCTATCCTCTATAATTTCAAACCGCTGCAACAAAAATTTGCTCGGATGCGAGCGATTAAAAGCCGAGATAGAAGAACTTTTTAACAAAATTTGTGAGAAAAACATTAAAGGGAGAAAATACTTTCCTTCTGGCGAAGTAATATTAAAGCAAAAGTCTATATGTAATACGCAGAAGTCATAGAATTGTTTGGTAAAATTAAAAAAAAAACATCAGCTGCTATACGCTGTGTGGCCCCTAAAAGTTCCAGCAGAGCACCATGATCGTACAAAGAATACGAAGTTGGATGCCGGGGATAGTTCAATAACAAAACTGTTAAATACTGAAGTAATCCTCTCATTAATTTTTTTCTTGTCAGCTTTATCATGCTAACATCATGGCAATAGTTCATCTAAGAGTTTAGGCGTAAGCCCGGTGTCTCTGTGGGAATGGGCCTCTTCGTCCGTCTACTGCCGTGTATCTAATCTATTCTAATTATTGCCACTGAGACCAACTCTAAGTAAAGTATCATTTTGAAAAGGTGCTATAAAAATTTCAAATAAAATGGCGTATAAAATAATTCACATAATCTTAACCAATTCTTCCAGATAGCAGTTTCAATCAGCAACTCTACCCGACCTACCGTTTCGCATGCTATCATTTCGCACAGCTCCAAAATCAAGACCTAAATTTTACCGAATTGCTCCTATCTCGCGCTCCTCTTTGGAGTCGAACTAAGAACTAGCATGGCACAGCAAATAAAGTTACATGCGTTGGCATTCTATGCGCAGGTCTAAATAATTCGTATCCAGTGATTCTGGCGGGGCGCATCCTGACTGGCGTGTTTCTGGGGCTCAGCTGTGCTGCGGGCAACGCCTACATTGGGGAGATC
>LQNS02277097.1:18501787-18522734 GCA_001587735.2 Parhyale hawaiensis
ATGATCAAGCGTCAGCTTAATTCGGTACTTGACATTGCAGTACCAACATTGCTTACGGCATTCTGCTTGTAACGCTATTCCGATGTAGACCTTGTATTCTATAGTCTGCATCTCTCAAGTAGCCTGTTGCTACTATCATTGGATCATATCTTCTATGTCTTGTATAATAAGATGTAAATAAACAAGAAGATCATGACGGCATTCCTTCACCATCAGCCTGTAGCCTGATAACTATACTCGGCCTTGAAGTTTACTCTCACAACCAAGTACAGTGACGAACTCAACACGAACTCAATACGAACTCAAATTACAACGCCACCACGCCAACGACAATATATAACAGGTATCATATTACACTCTTTGCTTCCTGGCTCATGCCATGAATTGGTAAAATGATAAAAACATATCAGTGACTTGGGACACGCTTAAAGTAAAGTCAAGTGCACTTAGATATTCGACAGCGCTATCCTAATCTAATACTCCTATATCTTTTCGACTTGAGCGGTCTGCTTTTGGGAAAGCGGTCATAGTTATATTAATAAGGTATTCCTAACCGGCAGAAAGCTTCGAGCTTCTTAATTATTAGTGAGGACTGTCAGGCTAGCCTCTCGGTCAACAAGCTTCACCTCTGTGGCAGTGGCAGATTTGCTGGAATGTAGCTCTGTGGTGTGGGACCGAGACTCGCTAGTACAGAACAAATAGGCAGCATACGAAGTTAGTTTCAAAGGAAGGCGGATTTTCCAAAAGCAAACTAACCTCTCAGTTTCGACTAGCCTTTTGAATCCTGGAACTTCTCAGCAGTTCTGCAGAGGGAAGGACGTCTATTGGGGAAACCCATACTCGGAAGGGGCAAGTGTGCCTGAATTTCTACGGTGTCCAGATTGTAGGCGGTCTCGTAGGTACTAGTATAGCGTCAGTGACTACTTCTCTCTCCAGCTCGTATTTGGAGTCGGCTTCTGCGGCACCGTTTTTTTTCTGGTCTTGTTGGAGATTTAAATTTTGTCTCCTTACTTACGTTGTGTACTGAAATGCTACGGAATGCATGCAATACTTGAAGCGTCGTTTGAATCCAACTCTTCAGCTTTCGGATACAGTAAAAAGTTAGGAAGTCGTTGAGCATTTAAGAGAAAGATCAAAAGGCTCATGACATATTTTCCATGCGATTTAATAACCGTTCGATGATTTACCTTTCAGTGAACTTACCATTTGATGAATTTACCATCGATGAATAGTATACTGTTCAATAATTTACCGTTCTATGAATTATTGACCATTTGCTGAATCTAGTGTCAACAAATTTCTTATTCAGTGCATTTACTGCCGATGAAGTTACCATTCGATAGTTTTACCATTCGATGAATTTAGCAATCGATGAAATCAGCATTCGATGAATTGATTATTCGATCAATTACTATTCGATAAATTTACTGCTCCATGAATCTACTGTCCATTAATTTCCTGTTAGGTATTTACAATAAACCAATGGCAAGAGTCACTAGCTTAAACTCTAGCCCAATATTGTAGTATTTGGGTATGAGTGACTGCATTATCGTAGACCACGATCATTGCCTCTTCGGAATCATGTTATGTTGCCGTGCCGGAAGAGAGAATGAAGGTCGCTGCTAGAAACGAGTGTTTACTATGGAGTGATAGAACAAAAATAGCAGTTTCAGGTAGGATGATGTGGAGAATTTTTGGTCGAAAAAGTGAGGCTTTCCTCCTTTTGGTCTAAAAGTCTGGCCAGGATCCGCCTATCGATAATGAAAGGCGGAATTTTCCAAACATAGATGATTGTTAAGACCAGAAGAAATATCAGCTGTTTTTAACAGCCGTCTAAAATTCCTCAAGAAATGCTAAGATATTGGAAAAGATTCTAAAGAAAGGCCAAACTTGTGCTTGACCACGCGCTGCAAAGCGCTTAAGGTGAACTGACCTTAACACACCAAGTCAGTAGTTGATATGTGTGCACAGCTGCCGTGGGGACACTTACCTTTCTCAGAAATCGGGAGGGTAGGGGGCATGGGTCGTTGCATAAGAATCTTCCGCCGATGCCGCCACAGTTCTTCATGATCCGTGGTCACCTGTGCTATGTGCTCCTCTGGTGCCAGTTGGCCTTTAACCGCAGACCGACCCTGTGCATGTGGGTTTCCCCAAAGAGGGTGCGGTCAAAGTGACTTTACTTTTACCTTTCTGACTCAATTAGCACTCCCAATCTGTGGTACTCGAAGGAATACCATGTGGTACATTAGCAGGCCCAGCCCTCGAGTTCCATTGAATTGTGTTTTTTTTTATGATTCTATTTGCGTGTTCTGCTAGTGAATAAATTAAATCTGATGTAATTGAGTGTTGTCCGGAACCAGGCGGTACGCGGACACGGTTCGGGGCCTGCAAGTGGTACCCGATTGTAACAAGATTGAGAGAACTTATGATCTACTCTACAAGACCCAGTCTGCTGCTCCAGGCATAGCAGTATGAGTCAACGATTTACAGTATAGGGTTTCTGCATTATGACAGAATGTATGGACCTTCCGACGTATGGGCACTCCGACAGCAATGACACGAAAGTTAAGTAACACAACCCGAGGCATCGTGCGGGGTAATATGTAATAAACATAAAATTGTGTTTTTTATATTGGGGATATAAGTCTCAAGGCACCCACCGAGTTGTCGTCAGAAACACGTATTTTGATTTAGTGAACACACCACATACATGCAAGTGCAGTAGCTATACCCGCAGTAGCGGATGTTAAATATATCGGTGCAGTTGCAAAATAAACATTGTGCGTTCAATTCTCCACTAGGCAGGTAAATTGTTGCTGTAGTTAAATCGTAGCATCAGTATTTCTGGCATTCTCACCTCATTGCCGGGACAGTGACCAAATCATAGTTGTCACACGAGCCTTCCGTTTCTGACATTACAGCTCTGACAATCTGGGGCCAACTACTACGAACCGCGCACTTCTCTGGGATCACACATGCATCTATCTAAAGTAAGAACAAAGTAAGAACAAATTTCCAAGTTTGGATCCAGTCAGGTTGATTTGCCTTTACAAAATATCCCCATACTATAACAGGCATAGGTATTGGTGTAGCGAACATACACGCCATTGGAACATGGTATTTACAATGCACTACCCCCATTGATTTAGTAAACAGACAATGCATATCGAAACACTGTGTTTACAAAGCATTTCTTCCCTGATTTAGTGAACACACCATGCACAGCGGTGCATAGTATTTACCAAGTATTCCCCTGACTGATTGACTCGTTGTTGTTGTCGTGGCGCTTGACTGCGAGCTCCGTCCGGAGGAGGCCAGGGTAGTAGAGGCAGACAGGCAAAAAAAGGGTGAGAAGAGATAAAGACAGAGACGACGCAAAAGCCCTTCCACAGATGCACGGGAGTGATGTCGGTCGGAAGAGCGTTACGCTCAAATAAGTGTAAGACTGAGCTTTCGCCTGATAAAACGGACACTGTGATCAGGCCGCAAGCCCGATCCTGCGCTTGTATGTTGCCAGGGCCATACAGTAGCCGACCACAACAGACTGTTACTGCAAAAACGCAAAGAGGCGAGACAATGTTGACTGGGACGGGGAGATGGCGAGGGTGCCGAGCCCCGCAAATGGATGAGGTCACCACCACCTCCATGTTTACAAATAGCGAAAGGCCGCTTTGCCACACGATGGTCTCACACGATGCCACCAACCACCAAGTGTGAGACAAAGTCCCAAGGTATATTGAATGTCACGACGGCCGCTGCACGCCGCAGTGACTGTCACGGGAAACAGAGCCTGCAGTAAATACTGTACTGCCTGCTTTTGAGGTTGAGGGCCTCTCTGACTAGGAGCAGCTGTGACTCGTGGTGGGGAAGACTGCAAGACTGCATGCGTTATGAGCCTGTGACAACTCGCAGAGCCGCATATTAGACGACTTGCAGCTTCTTAAAGCAATAAGTTGAGACGTTGGGGGACCAAATCAGGGTAGCATAAATGATGACGGACCGAATGATGACCCAATAACTTAGGATCAACATTTTTTCCACTGGTCCCAAGTAGGGTTTTGAGGATTCGAAATCTAGAGGACGCACGACTGGGTTTCCATGGCGTGCTTAGAGAAGTCTAGTTGGAAGTCCCAGTGGAGGCCAAGTATTTTCATTTTTTTTTACAGAGAGAGGAAATTCACACAGGGTGACTCGCGGGTTCATGTTTATCTCATGAGTATCCTGTATAAATATCGTCGGAATGATTTTTGGGGACCGAGAGGGTGAAGTCATTTTCGGTGACCCAATCGGCGATCTCAGCCGCACGTGATGAGAGCCTCTCAGCCACTGGCGCCTCTTCTGTGCCTTGCTCCGCGACAGTGAAGTCGTTACTTTAAGAAGAGACTAGCGTAGTAGAAGCTTAAAAGGAGGAAACAGAATGGTTGAAATGAAATGGAGAGGTCGCCAAGCCTTGGGGAACACCATAATGATTGTTTGCGGCAGAAGAGTGACGTGGCCGCCCCGAAGTGGCAGTCGGCTGGGCTGCTCTACCTCTCAAGCAAGAGGACAGCTACCGTAGCCTTATGATTAAGCGGAGAAGCCGAGACTAGCTCAAGAAGTTGATGTCATTGACTGCGTCGAAAGCTTTGAAAAATCCACGGCCGATGCAACAGTCCGTATGGAAGGCTTTTTTCTGTTAAAAGCTCACTGCAATAGCCTGTGCCAGAGCAGTGGGGCTGCTGTCGTGGATCTGCCGGTCTTGAATCCCTGTTGATGGTCTGCGGTAAGTAGGGCAGCAAGCAGCTGGGAAGGAGGAGCCTCTCCAGGAGCTCAGTTGCCGGACAGAGCAAGTAGATAGGGCGGTAGGAGCCGCTTTCGTCTAGGGATTTGCCTGGTGGCAAAGGCGTCAAACTCGCCATGCACCAAGTACATTTGTGTACGGGCATCGGTGTACGTGCAGCGGTGTTCAAGTACGTGAGCTGTGCCTGCTCGCGATGTCGCAGATTAGGTTAGGTTAGGTAGGTTTAGTTTGGTAAGGTTATTTTAGTTTAGGTAAGGCTAGGTAAGGTTAGGTAAGCTAGTGCTTATTGTAGTGCTTCTGGTGGTTGTTGGGCGGCAAGAAAGCTTACTTGAACGCTCGCACAGTGATGAGCGCACACAGAATGGCGAGTTTGACGCCAGTGCTGTCCAGGGTGGGCATGACGATAACGACAGAGACCAGATGGAAGGATCACTGCCCTCCTGTAAGGACAACTTGAAAATGTGTCAAAAAAAACTAGACCCCTAAATCCTATGTTCGGCAGTAGGATAATGGTAAGACCAGCGGCAGTGGAATTGCCGCCCCGAAGCAGCGCCCTCCGCACATCGATGGTGAACGGCGCATAGGATCTGTCGAAGGGACGACGCAAGCGGATATGACGACGGAAACGTCACGTAGAACGGGCTTGGGAGTGGGCTAGGACTTGGTAATATGCAGCAGAATGATTGTGAGGTCATACACCGACGTTTTCCAGCGGTCGGCAAAAATGGGGCGTGTTGCCATCAGGCCTTCGGTGTCACCTGCGCTACACCGGCCTCCAATGCGACACAGGTTGGGTAACACCGAGAAAATCCCTCTAAATTTTAGGGTTATGTGCTGGGAAACACTGCCTTTGTTTACCAACATTGACTATGATACTCGATACTTAGTATAACAAAATGTATGACTGTCAAATATTGATTGAACTCTGGCATGTGAAGCACTTTTGTGTAGATTTCTTAACTTTTTATCTGAAAATATAGCGAAAATAATGCTCTACCAGAAATGTACACTGCGACCCACGGTATTAGTCTAACAATTTTTTATTGAGTTTTTATTGAAAATCTTCTGCCGAGAATTCTCTTTCCATATGGCAACACTGTGTGCTTAGTTCATCTGGCAATATTTGTTTACTTTCTGAAGAGGTTGCTTGCAAAACATTTCTTTGTTTAACAGAAATACTGTGAGCAACGTCATTAGTCCATTTAAATGATATTCAAAATGGGACGTGCTAAGGATCTAGCAGACGAAGAGAAGCAAACCATTATCAAAGAAACTTCCAAGAAGACCTCGTGTGCGTCTATTGTCAGGATTTTAGGCCGCCATGTTAAAACAATTCAACGTTTTATGAGGGATCCTTCCAATCGGAAAACACGGTCTGTTAAAGGTAAAATAAATGCTGTGAACATGAGGGATATCAGAAAAATTAAACGCCAAGTCTTCAAAAGACGGGAAGCACAAGCAAAACAATTTTTGAAAGGTTTGGTCTGATTGAAGTGCCACAAACTACGCGAAACCGAATCTTATGGACTATTACTACTAATGCGAAATCTCCGGAAAAAAGGCCTCCATGCATTGACACAAAAGCACAGGCTTCTGAGAGTTGAGTGGGCTAGGTCTTATATGAAACAGGATATAAAGTGTGTTTAATTCACAGGTGAGACCAGAGGGACTCTCGATGGCCCAGACGGATGGCCTAAAGGATTGGTCGGATTTGTGGGCAAGTTCCACCATCGTTTTCGCCGCCATCAAGGCGGTGGTGGCATTACGTTGTGGGCGGAATTATGAATGATAAACTTGTGGGTCCAACAATGGTCCGTGAAGGAGTTAAAATCAATTCTGCTAATTATTGCGCCCTACTCGATGAATATCTTGTTCCTTGGCTTGACGACCAGACTTTGGATTTTCTAAATAAGCTGGGTTTTATGCAAGACAATGCACCCTCACATTCAGCCAAAGCTACAAAAAAATGCCTTACTTCTTTGGGGTTCAAAACTCAGAATTTGATGGTGTGACCACCCATTTCTCCAGATTTGAACTCAAATGAAAATCTGTGGTCTATCATCAAGCGCAAAATTTATACAGAGGGTAGACAGTTTTCTTCAAAAACAGAATTGTGGGAGGTCATGCAAGTCGGTGTGATATCCATCGATGGTACTACTATTAAGAAATTGTCTCATTTCGTTAATGACCTCATTTTATAGGTCATAACACATAATAAACCTATCAATGGACGTTACATTAACAAATGAGCTTATTTTTTCTTGCTTATTTTGCCTTGTTTGCTGTTGCAATATATTCCAAGTATTTTTCAATTGTTATTTAGTGATTATTAACTACACTAATAGTTAATTTGTGTTTTTTTCATCATATATAGCTAATTTTTGTATCTGAGACGAATATCTTGGTTCAGGAAATAAAGGGTGGATTAGATAAAGTAAGTTTCTAAATGGTATCAAGCAAACAGTTTTTCAAATAATACGATTATGAACATTGTACATGATTACTCTGCGACATACAATAGAAATATCAAGTTATATTAATAGGAAATAATAGTTTTACAGAAAAATCAAATTGGACTAATACCGTGGGACGCAGTGTACTGTGTATATGTTTAAGCTTGCCAAAAATTACGCAACACTTTGTAACACTTTGTTGGAGCGTATTGATCGCACGTCACATTCACTGCAACACGTGTAACATTGTGAGGGTAACACCGGCGTCTGATTGCAACACGCCCCTGATTGGCTGATTCGGGTCCATCCGGGCAGCGATTTTTTCTTGAACATTTCAGCAAGTACAGTCTCAACGGAGCCAATGGCGTGGCTGGTCACAGGCCACAGTGGGAGGGGCGAACGGTGATGGTGTTGCACTCAAATGAGTGCCTTGAAATAACTGTAAATTCACAATTTGGGTGCCGTGAAGTTTATTCTCAGAATTAATAGCCATCAATTAAGGTGTGTGATGTACTTCAACTTCGTTTAGATGTAAGCAGCATGTGAAAATTGCTCTTATGTTAGCAGTTTATATTGAGTCTCTGTGTATTTTATTTACATTTTAAGGGGAGTAAATGTCATCAAGCATTGCGCGCAATGCCTAACCAATAAGTGAATTTTCAATCACTCATACATTATATGGTTAGGTTTGCTTTAAGGTATGTTGGACTAGGTCAGGTTCTATTAATTCCATGGAGACTAACGTTAAAGATGCGTGCATAACTATAAAAGTTTACAAAGTTTACTTTCTGATGTATTACATAGGTTATGTTCTCAGTTCTGTATCCTCTAACTTGACATAACTTAACCTAGCCGTACATAATCTAACCTAAGCTAACGCAATCATTACTGAACCCTAATTACCTTGGCGTAACCTACCACATCTAACCTAAACATATCTTAAATTAACCCTTTTCTGAAACGGCCGATTCACCACACTTACTGCCGTAGCAGTACGCTGGGTTCGGCTTGTTCTTTGTAACATACACACACATTGTATGTAGACACTGGTCAGTTGATACAGGAAATTGGTGGCACATTAAGCCTGCGACGAATTAGTTTTAAAAAAATGTTCAGGCACTGTACTTTCAAATCAATCACGAAAAGCGTTTTATATGTTCTCATACTCTTGACGATGCACTTACATTGTAGTCATACTATGCAGATGTACTATAAAGAAATGACTGGTTTCGATCTATGATGAGCGCCCTGCATTTTAACTTAAAGCGCGCTCGATTAGGACTCAATGTGCTTAACTTAGCGGGACTAAGACTGTGTTTGATTTGGTACCTGGCAATCGATTTAAGCCAGGCCCACTTGACTTAACTTATCAGGAACTGTTGACAGGAACTTCAGCTTCGTTGTTTTGAATCGTGTTGTAGGTATTAGAAGCGGCCAGCTCAAGTTAAACCGACTGAAATCTCAAAAATACCAAATAATATTGAGTTTTTAGATACCTCACAGGCGATAAATTTTGACCCAACGAATGAAACTTTAATAAACGGGACAATTTTCGGGACACCTGTCTGCAGTTTTGGACAAGTTAGGTCAAGTAGGTTTGGCTTAGATCGACTTTCAGGTCCGGATCAAACACGCCCTATCATACCTTTATTGATGTCCATTGATTATCAATGGACATCAGTAAAGGTATGTTATGTACTTGAACTTAATTTTAGAATTGAAATGCGTGTGAAATGTGTATCCGTATGTTATAAACTTTTCTGTGTGTACCTGATGCGTACGCGCATAGTGCCTCTATCCATTGTTCAGTTAAGATTGTAGATTGGCAACAAATTACCGCTAGCGGAAAACTAGATTATTAAAAGAGTACTGCCTTTTTCGGCCCTTAACAATGGACTTACTTTACACCTACACTCTTACGAAGTAAAGAATTTGAAGGTCGCACTACGACTCACAGCCAAGTATTCAAAATGACAGAAGTAGTCGGAAATCTCGCGTAGATCATTAATCATTTCTGGTCGCTTCTAACACCTACAACACGATTAAAACGACAAAGCTAAAGCTCCTGTCAACAGTTCTAGACAAGTTAAGTGAAGTTAGATTGGCTTAGCTCGACTTTTAGGTCCCAAATCAAACACGCCCTTAAGCTGCGTCTACACGATCCATCTTTTCATCAATCACAAACAAAAGAATCGATAAGTAGAAACACACACACACACTTCTCTCCCTTGTCCCAACGGCCCAACCCAGTATACTGCTTCGGCAATAAGTGAGATGAATCAGCCGTTTCAGAAAAAGGTTAATTTAAGTCAGATATGTTTAGGTTAGATGGAATTAGGGTTCAGCAAGGATTGCGTTAGTCTAGGTTAGATTACGTACGACTAGGCTGAGTTATGTCATGTTCGAGAATACAGAACTGAGAACATAACTTATGTAATACATCAGAAAGTAAACTTTGTAAACTTTTATAGTTATGCAGGCATCTCTTTAACATTTACTCTCCATTGAACTAATAGGACCTAGCCCAGTCTAATATAGCTTAAAACAAAAATTTTCCATTTAAGGGGACCGTATACGGGTGACCCTTAAAAATTATAAAAATTCGTTTTTCATCACTAATCTGTAGCTATACATCAGACATACTCAGGAAAAATTTTAGGCAGCCGGTGTAACCCTAAAGAGGTTGAATAGGGGGATGGAAAAGGGGGTGTTTTTCTTTGGAACACTTAATTTTTTACTTCAAAAACTTTTTCATTTTTCGGCCGATCTTCATGAAATTTGGCGGAAACATGTAAAATTGGAAAATAATGTGGGTTGTACTTGTGTACTTTTTTCGATTTTCGCCGTAGAAAACAAGTTATTCAAAGAAAACTGGTTTCCCGCTATAACCCGTTTTCTTTGAATAACGCGTTTTCTATTGTGAAAATGGGAAAAGGTATGAGTCAAAAGCTCTTCTTTTTGATTTTACATATGTGTACAAGTTTCATTCAATTCGGTACATAAATGAAAATTTCAACCAGCTGTATATTTGGATTTGATATGAAGAAATTCCCGCCAAAGGTTTCATATTTAATTTTCTCATTTTTGTCCTGATTTCAATGAAACTTGGTACACGTATGTAAACTAAAAAAAGAAAAGCTGTCGACTCCCATACTTTTTTCCAATTTGTGGCATAGAAAACGAGTTATTCAAAGAAAACGGGTTTTGGCGGGAATCCCGTTTTCTTTGAATAACTCGTTTTCTATGGCGAAAATTGGAAAAAGTACACGAGTGCAACCCACATTCTTTTTCGGTTTTACATACGTGTGACAAGTGTCATTGAAATCGGTATGTAAATAAAAAAGTTTTAATCACCATGGTGTTATCGAATTTCACCATAAAAAGTTTTCAGCCTTAGGATTCAAATTAGAGGTTTTATTTATGGGTCTATTTGAATGAAATTCTCTCACTTTGTACACATATATCGTGTGCCTTGACGAAAGGCAAAAGAATGTCAATAAAACTGAAAGTCTGACTGCTATCTGACGTACAATGTATATTTTAGTAGCTTTTGCGTTTCGGTGAATATCTCACATCTAAGTTATTGATCTTCAAATGAACGCCACTCTGTGAATAATGCACCAAATGTCATGGTCTTTTTTAAATCAAAGGAAAATAAATTTCGAATCATCGTAAGGATCCATTTTTTTCAAAAATTGTCTTAAAAAAATATGAAAAGTGATTTTGAAAACAAAAGTGACGGCATATATATATATTTTTAATTTGAATACTATAACGAAATTCAAAAATCTAAATCCTTACGATTGTTGGCAATCATCAATAGTATATCTGTACTAAATTTCATTCAAATTGAGTGAAAAATGAAGGCTGGGCGTAAAAAATAAAATTGAAAAAAATAAAGGGTTAATATTTCTTTCTCATTCGATGATTTCGAAATTTTTTCTATACGAAAGTGTCTTTTATATCATATACAACAAGTTTACGTTCATAAAACACAAGAAAATAGATGAAAAACCCAAAAAGTACGATTTGGATGTATTCCTCGATACGATCCCCTTAATGTATGAGTGATTAAATTCACTTAATGGCCAGGCATTGCGCGCAATGCTTGGTGACCTTTACTCCCTATAAAATGAACATAAGATACACAGAGACTCAATATAAACTGTTAACACACGAGCAATTTTCACATTCAGCTCACATGTAAATGTAGTTGAAGTGCATCACACACCTTCATTTATGCCTATTAATTATGAGAATAAAGTTCACGGCACGTAAATTGTAAATATGCATAGTTATTTCAAGGCACGCGTCTGAGTGCAACACCATCACAATTCATCAACCTTCGCCCCTCCCACTTTGGCCAGTGACCAGCCACTCCATTGGCACCCTTGAGACTGTACTTGCTGAAAGGTTCAGGAAAAAATATTCGCATCCGGGCACGTTCGCCTGAAAGGGATTTGAGAAAACACCAGAAACGGGAAGCGTAAGTGCGATGATTACGACGCTCCCTGGTCTCCACCCAAATCTCCTCGCGGTCTCAGGTGTGATCTTGTTGATATGATTGNCAGTGTTCCAGCAAGATAATGCCGCCATTCACACAGCGAGGTTGACCACAAATTGGCTTAATGCCCATAATATCGCCACTTTAGCTTGGCCTGCTAAGTCACCCGATCTAAACCCAATTGAGAATCTGTGGGGGATACTCTCACGGCATGTTTACGCCAGTGGGAGACAATTTCAGGATAAAGAAAGCTAGTGGCAGACCATAAATGAATGCTGGGAGGTTACCCCTTAAGAAATGCTCGCTAATTTAATTAATTCTATGAATAACCGATGTGTACAGGTGTTGCAATCAAAAGGCAACGCTTGTAAATATTAACAATTATGTTTTTTTGCTTTCATTGTTTTCTACAATACAATTTTTTCCATATGTGCTATCTTTATTTCCGCCCGATTTGCACCCACAAACTGTTATTTTCGTGGCAAAATTTTGAAAAGACAACGAATACAATAATGATTACAAGGAATCGGTAACTAGTTAAAGTAACATTACTTACTTTAAATTTCAACAATATTGATGCAGTATTGTTAAACTTATTACAAAATTTCAAATGTGCTATCATTAATGCCACCACTTTATACTGTGTAAATCTAACCTAAAAAGCTATTGAAAAAGCTTCCTAACCCAAAGTGCCATCGTCGGGTATTTTCTCCCATAAGAAAACAATGGGAAACTTCAAAGTCAAACATCTCGAAAACCAAGCATTTACAAGCAAAATGGCATTGGTGTGAAACGTATTTAAATGTGTCCTACCACCCGTATACAACGGCATCACAACGTTAAAAATTCTCCACGGAATCCTTTTCTTCTGCATTAGATATAAGTAAAATAGAACTTCAAACTCAAGCATCTCGAAAAATAAGCATCTCCCCTATAAACGGTTGCGATTCCTGGATTCAGAGCGAGCCTATCCATAAAGAAACACGCCTCATACGCATCAACCCTACTGGACGAAAGGACAAGTATTATCCCTATTTTCACCTGGTCAAGAGTTGTTAACATAAATTGATATTTTAACATTTTTGTAACTTTGTTTGTATAAAAGTAAAGCAACGGTAGTAAAGTAGTGCTAAAAAGTAGCGGCGCGACATATGCTAGCGCTACAGCAAATATGAAGCGGCGCTATCGCTACTAGCTTAAAACGTAGCGGCGCTACTGCTACAGAATTTGTAGCGGCGCTACGCCCACCTCTGTTCATAGTCAAGCTGTTTATTTGTGGCAAGGTGATTAAGTCAGAGTAGCCGAAAGAAAAATTCATGGCCATCGGAGATCATATGTTCAGCTTTTCGATGGTGTGATGAGACTACGTTTTAAAAGAAGTCGTTTTAAATGTTCCTGGGATGTCAATTGATTGATTTATCGTGACGAAAGGGATGCAGTTGACAGACTTCGCCGCAATCGCTCGCAGGCCGCGAGTGTTACTTTCCTGAACTTTGAGGCAACGAAGAAAAAACTCGTACGGTTAATTTAGTGAATTTCTGTCACATAAATGCAAGAACACTGTGGGTTAAAATTAACTGACTGTACCCTATTTATTTTAAAATCAGTTCAAAGCTTACAGATGGAATGCTGTTCTCAAAGAATATTAGTGCCACGAGCATGAAGACTGGTGAGGCATCATCGCAAATGTTAAGTCGACATTTTTTACTGCAGGGCGCACTAGTGTAATCAAAATATTTTATAAGGATCAATATGTTTTCAGAAACTTTTTTATTTATGTATTTATTTCTATATTTTGTGTCTCTTCGACTATACCGGATTAGATACATAGAATAGAATATGAAATAGAATAGAAGCATACCAAAAAGATAGGCACTGAGAGGATGCAGATCCCATTATTCACCGACATTTATGAAGCGAGTGTATACCAGCAATAATTACACAAACGAAGCACGCTTGCACTTCGAAGTTCTGGCAATGAGCTCTCGTTTGATCTACTGAACAAAGTTTGAGTTACTGTATCAGTGTTCGGACTCGACCTCTGAAATACTGGAGGGCAGCCCTGGCCTGACGTTTCCTGCCCTGCAGCAGCAGGAAGGCGGGCGACTCCTTGCAGAAGAACACGAGGGCGGCGAACAGGACGGTGGGTAGGAGACAAGCGAGGGCGAGCCCATGCCAGGGTATGTGGTTCCCGGTCACGTAGGTCAGAATGACGCCGAGCGCAAGCGCAAGTTCAAATGGACTACCTGTGAACCAGAAAATTGGGGTTACCAAAGTGATGTAAGAGATTTAATGTCAGAGTAAGACTTAAGGCACATAATATATGAAATAACCCATCGTGGGGTGGACGTGCTGCCATCAATATATGTTCACTGTTACAGTACTTCACATCTAATGGTGCCTTGCGTTCGCTTCTATGTGCATAATTGATCTTCAAATGAACGCCACTCTGTGAATAATGCACCAAATGTCATGGTCTTCTTTTAAATCAAAGGAAAATAAATTTAGAACAATCGTAAGGATTCATTTTTTCAAAAGTTTTCTTAAAAAAATATGAAAAGTGCTTTCGAAAACAAAAGTGACGGTAATATATATATATTTTTATTTGAAAGCTATAACGAAATTCAAAAATATAAATCCTTACGATTTTTGGCAATCATAAATAGTATATCTGTACCAAATTTCATTCAAATTGAGTGAAAAATGACGGCTGGGCGTAAAAAATAAAATTGAAAAAATAAAGGGTTAATATTTTTTTCTCATTTGATGATTTCGAAATTTTTTCTATACGAAAGTATCTTTTACATCATATACAACAAGTTTTCGTTCATAAAACACAAGAAAATAGATGAAAAACCCAAAAAGTACGATTTGGATGTATTCCTCGATACGATCCCCTTAATGTATGAGTGATTCAATTCACTTTATGGCCAGGCATTGCGCGCAATGCTTGGTGACCTTTACTCCCTACAAAATGAACATAAAATACACAGAGACTCAATATAAACTGTTAACACATGAGCAATTTTCACATTCAGCTCACATGTAAATGAAGTTGAAGTGCATCACACACCTTAATTTATGCCTATTAATTATGAGAATAAAGTTCACGGCACGTAAATTGTGAATACACATAGTTATTTCAAGGCACGCATCTGAGTGCAACACCATCACAAACCATCAACCTACGCCCCTCCCACTGTGGTCAGTGGCCAGCCACGCCATTGGCTCCCTTGAGACTGTCTTGCTGAAAAGTTCAGGAAAAAGTATTCGCATCCGGGCACGTTCGCCTGAAAGGGATTTGAGAAAACACCAGAAACGGGAAGCGTAAGTGCGATGATTACGACGCTCCCTGGTCTCCACCCAAATCTCCTCGCGGTCTCAGGTGTGATCTTGTTGATATGATTGATTNACGTTCGCCTGAAAGGGATTTGAGAAAACACCAGAAACGGGAAGCGTAAGTGCGATGATTACGACGCTCCCTGGTCTCCACCCAAATCTCCTCGCGGTCTCAGGTGTGATCTTGTTGATATGATTGATTAAGTAGATCAATGGAGAGGTCCGCAGAGTTGGTGGCCTCGACTTCGTCTCGACAGCAGAGCATGGCACGCGCACTGCCAGGTAGATAGAGGACGAGATTCTTTACCTTATTAGCAGGAGTGTGATGTATGCGCGTTTGATGTATCACTGGAGGAAGCAGGGGCTGGCCGAGGCAGGCCCCAAGGGGAAGAGGAGAGACAATCAAGCGTGAGGGTGGAGGGGATGGTTTGAACAAAGGGAGACATGTGTTCCACTCAATTCCAAGCGTCCGGTAGGCGCTCGACACGGAGAGGTAGTGGGAGACTCACCATTGAGGACAACTAGCTCACTGGAACAAATGTCTTCATGAAGCGCCCCACCTCTGCCGGTGAAGCGCTGATAATCAGGAGGGATGGTGGGCTTTGAAATCTTTACACACCAGCTCGTTGGATGTCTGCAGAAAGATCAGAAAAAAAAAGAAGTGTGAGGTGTAGTCGGTGGGAAGGAAGTGAACACACCATGCACATCGGAACCCGGTAATTACCAAACACTCCCCTCACTGATATAGCAAACGCACCATGCACATCGGAACACGGTGAAAACGCCAACAGTCCCCTCACTGATTTAGTGAACACACCATGCACAGCGCAACACAGTAATTACCCAACAGTCCCCTCCCTCATTTAGTAAACACACCAAGCACATCAGCACACGGTAGTTACCAAGCATGCCCCGCACTTCACACCACGCGATCTCCCCAATGTAGGCGTTGCCCGCAGCACAGCTGAGCCCCAGAAACACGCCAGTCAGGATGCGCCCCGCCAGAATCACTGGATACGAATTATTTAGACCTGCGCATAGAATGCCAACGCATGTAACTTTATTTGCTGTGCCGTGCTAGTTCTTAGTTCGACTCCAAAGAGGAGCGCGACATAGGAGCTATTGGGTAAAATTTAGTTCTTGATTTTGGAGCTGTGTGAAATGATAACATGCGAAACGGTAGGTCGGGTAGAGTTGCTGATTGAAACTGTTATCTGGAAGAAATGGTTAAGATTATGTGAAATATTTTATACGCCATTTTATTTGAAATTTTTATAGCACCTGTTCAAAATGATACTTTACTTAGAGTCGGTCTCTGTGGCAATAATTTATTATATTAGATTAGATACACGGCAGTAGACGGACGAAGAGGCCCATTCCCACAGAAACACCGGACTTACATGATGAGCTTAGATGCCCTTAGATGAGCTATTGGCATCATGTTAGCATGATATAGATGACAGGAAAAAATCAATGAGAGGATTTACTGTAGTGTTTAACAATTTTGTTACTGAACTATCCTCAGCATCCAACTTCGTATTCTTTGTCCGATCATGGTGCTGTTCTACTGCAACTTTTAGGGTCCTCCGCACCAAGTATAAACATCAGACTGAAATGAAAGTTTTGTTCATTTCTTGACCTGTTGCCTCCTGCGCCATTAATATGGCTATTTGAAGTTAAGCTGCATTTTTCAGGTTAACTTCTGCCATATTTTAGTAATTATTTCGAGTAACCTGGAGTCTCCACGCCAAACGCTGGTATCGTCATGGTCTGATACCGCAGTTTATTTACCGCCCAGGCTTCTTTGGCTTGTTGGCGCTCAAGCGTGCAGGCGAACCTGTCAGTCTTCAAAAAGAAGCATCAGTTGAAATACGGTTTAACCCGCATACTGGAAGTATATGAATTCTTCAAAATATGGTGAAAAAATGAATGAAAAAAAAAAAAAAATTATATTACGCGAGGCTATAAAATAGTATCAATAAAATGGCATATCTTGGTCTCTACAACTAACAGGCTGCGTTAACTTCATGTTGCTCCCACACAGTTAAATCGGCATCATGATAGATTGGCATACATTGAAATACAGCTAACATTGGTAGATAATGCGCTGAAACTGTGATCATAGGACGATCAAGACTTTCGTTACCACCTGATATTTGATGACTGAGTTACACTGAAACTAATGTTCTGAATGTGCATCACCGTTGGCAACGCGTATGCCAGAAACATTAACAGCATTCCCTGTGCATTGTGGCTGTTTTTGTCAAACATGTCAGTTTGGTTGGTGTTTTGAAGGTAAAATCAACATGGCCGAGCACACCAATTGAGAAAACCCCGTGTACTGGTTTGTGTTGAAAACCCCGTGCACTGGTTTGTGTTTAAAACCCCGTGCACTGGTTTGTGTTTAAAACCCCGTGCACTGGTTTGTGTTGAAAACCACGTGCACTGGTTTGTGTTGAAAACCACGTGCACTTGTTTGTGTTGCACTGGTTCGTGTTGCACCGAAGGTGTGCACGGCTGCAGACCATCACAGATCATCAGACGTTTGGTGCCAGAGACGGAAGGCTTATTCGACACCTACCACCCTCCGACCATCCCTGTTTCTTGGTAGGGCCAGTAACCCTTCGATAGCGTCTGAACGCCGGAATTCTCCTAGCAGCCCAGAAACTCTTCTATCGAACAAACAGGCTCGAGCTTCCGTGCGCTTCGTCTAACAATCAGCCACTCTTACATCCCGCCACTGAGGATTAAATGCCCCGATTTATTGTCTGAATCGATTATTCGACCATACAGTTCTGCAGCCGTCCAAGTCAGCAGAAAATGTGTTGTGGTTGGTCGTACTTTGGAGCGTTTAGAGCGTTTTAGGGCAGCTCGTTACTTCTTTGGATGCGCCGGGTTTATTTTAATAATCATTGTTGTTTTTAGGCGATAATTGTACTGCGATTATAGTGCTTCGGAGTAAAATATAGCCATTAAAGAGAATAACACGTGCAACAGTGTGGCCTTACTTCAAGACAGCTGTGAAATCTTTGCTGCTGGCTACTCGAAATGCAAAGTAGGAGTTTATGCTACGTCCCGCTGCAAAACGTATATGAACGATATATTGAGACAAAAATTATGCTGCAGCTTTGTGTTGATGTCTAGCTATGCTACATACTCAGGTGCTCGGAAGCACTTTTAGTTACCAGGAGAACAACACGCATTCCATTGAGCCATGGTACATTTTTGACTGCACTCGCGCCATGTATGCTAGTCAAGGATTATGAGACTAACAGGTAAACCTAGGGGGCGGAGCTAAGCTGTAGTGCATCATGGGAAATGGCCTTGCGACTTCACAAAAATCTAGTACGTTTATCAGTAGCTATTTTGCTTTGTTTCTTCATTATTTCATTTGGGCCTCCAGATCGAGTGTCTTACATGTCCTACAATCTTTATAGTTGTACAAAAATCTGTATCAAAGCATCTACGAAGTCTTTTAGTTCTCTGAAGAATAAAATTTCGTTATTATTTACGTTGGTTTTCCGAAGCAGGCACGCACCCGGTAGGAGAGTTTCGGTAAAATGTGAGCCTAAGCTGTGCCGTCGCGTGCGCGTCGTTAATATATCGCCTTTCCTAATCGTAAAAACTACAGCATCACTGGAAAAATTATGGATTTAACATTCGCCAGTTTCAACAACTTCATTTCGTACAACAGTTTAGGTATGTGGAATACAGTTAGGTAATTTTTTGTAAGTTAGTTAATGCGAGTCGGACGCCACCCTACTCCACTACTGCTGTAATATGCGCACAGCGTATAGCTGCTGATTTTTTTTTCTAATTTTACCGAGCAGTTGTATGGCTTCTGCGTATGATATATAGACTTTTGCTTTAATATTACTTCGCCGGTAGGAAAGTAAACTGTTTCTTTCTTTTGTGAAGTCGCCACGGTAGCTGCATGCTTCCGTTCTCAGCTCTAACACCTTGTATCGCTCGTTCGATTCCCCGTGCACACGAGCTCTTTGCAGATCTTGGTGTGCTGACTCGTCAGTTGTGTGTGCATGCTCGGCACCGTGGCGGAACTGCTTTCCTCAGAGATGAGGGGGGTGGGGGGTCTCGGGTTATTTGTTCCTTCCGTCAAATTGGCGCCATAGTTCGTAACCCGAGGNCGAGGGCGACTGCGACTACACTTACTTATCTGGGGCCAGTGGGCCTATACCCGCAGCACAAACCAGTGCATGTGGGTTTCCCAGGTGAGGGTGTGGTCTAAGTTGACTTTACCTTTACCTTTACCTTTAATCTTTTTCTGACAAATTTTGTTGAAAATTTTTCTATCTCGGCGTTCAATCGCTCGCAGCCGAGCCAGTTTTTTTTTGCAGCTGTTCGAAATTATAGAGGATAGCAGATCATAGGTAGAAGACGAAAATAAATCGAAAACATTGCGGTACTAACTCATATAAATTCATCTTTGGATTGCCACATTACTTTTGATGAAACTCACTTGATTTATTGCATTTTAAGGACTATAAACTTGACTCTAAAAATGCCTGTGACACATGCAGGCATTTGCCGGTTGGATTCATGTACTTTTTTACAAGCCTTTTAACCAACGTGCTTTTAAAATTTTATCTTCAGAGATCTAAAAAAGTTCGCAGATGCTTTGATACATATTTCTGTGTAACTTTGATGATTGTAGGACATGTAGGACACTCTGGAGGCCCAAATGAAATGATGAAGAAACAATGCAAAATAGCTACTGATAAACGTACTATATTTTGTGACGTCACAAGCCCATTTCCCATGAAGCGCTATAGCTTGGCTCCGCCCCGTGGGTTAACCTGTTGAGTCTCATTATCCTTGTATGTAAGTGTAGTAGCGTCCCTTGGTTGTGTGGCGATGCTTTACCAATCTGCTTCAGCAGAACTTTGAATAATTAGATTTTTTAATGTCGTGCAACGGAAGGCGAATATATTAAAATCGTCTAGTGACGCGGGTTATAACTAAATAAGATCTAGTCCCACAGAGGCACATACAGTAAATGGCATGATAATTCCGCAGTTATTACGCGGGCTTGCAATTATTCCGTCCCATACTAAAAAGAAAAAAAAATCTTTATTGTCTGTAAACTGTGTCTTCTGAAGTTACTATACAAAGTTCATTACTGTAGTCTCCGCTCCTAACATTTGATGTTATACATATATATATATATATTCATTATATATATATATTGATATTTATGGTATTTCTTTAAATGCTCTTTTCTTACCTAAAATTATTGTATAATTAAATCCCTCACAATGTAAAAATTAAAATATGAATGCATGGTAAATTAAGACTAAGTACATTAGGACAGAAACCAAGTTAAGAGAGATCGGCTCTATGCACCGACAGCCGTAACCTATCTTGAGAGTCTTTGGAAGAAGTCCAGGTGACGTTGCTCACGTCACCCCACGTGTGTAGAGTCACTCTGCTGGGTGTCTTCTGTGGTGCCGACCAAAGAGAGAGCCAGCAGCGAATTATCTCCACAGTGCACGTAACCGCTGACCGCTGGGCTATCTGGTATTCTTCTTAAATGTGAATCCAGCAAAGTTTTGAACTCTACTGTTTTGATATCAGTGGCGTTTCGAATATGCCGAGGCATTTTGTTAAACAATCTTGCTCCCCGTACAGCGAAGCTATTAGAATATTTTGTGGCCACAGCTTTTTCACCATCTCTGCTTGGGACAGGGATATCACATGTCCTTCCAGTTCTTTCCGAGTGTCTGGCTACAATCCGCTCATTCACCGTGATAGGTTCCAGAATTTTCCAAACATATATGATTGTAAATCGTTCGAATCTGCGCTGTATTGAATACAAGTGGAGACAGCTGAGTCGTTTGTGGTAATCGTACTCCT
>LQNS02277097.1:18527535-18538377 GCA_001587735.2 Parhyale hawaiensis
CCTTTAGAGTGGCATTTCCTCCAACTCAGGGGCTACCCAGAGCCCCAAACCCAAAGCCAGCTCATGCAAACAAAGCGGCGTCCGGTGGCCGGACAATGGGGGCGGCCTGATAACGCGCAGGCCACTGTGTTTATTGAATAATTCCCTAGTTAATATGGTTGATAGTTACAAATATCGAGTGTATCTTATTATACAAAGTGACGGGGCTAAAGTCCAGTTCAATGATACAACTTTTCGTGCATTATTCTGGCGGTTTTCCTCAAGCTCTCGAGAGTTCACTAGTTTTTTTCCCATATAAAGTTTTGAGAACCGTGTTTGATTCCCCCCATTCAGGCTGGCGTATAGGCTATTAAATTTGAATTTCACTGTCCATTTTCTTTTCGAAAATCAGAAATATTATTTACTATGTGGCGTTCAGATTAGGTCGGCATCCCAAGCCGAGGAAGTGCGAAACCGCAAGTTGAATAATCCCACTCTCCTCCTCTGGGAATGAGGCCTAACAAAGATCACAACAACATTTTTCACTGTTCAATATAGGACTTTATATATAAGTAGATCTAATCTAGACTCGTAGAAGGTATCTGTAAATGAGATAGTCTTTTCATTTGAAAATTTAGTCTGAACTGGGAAATTGTTTCTTTCGATGAAGAGAAGTAATGCATAAATGTTAAAACGTTGTGAACTATCTTTGAATATTTTGCATCAATGCAGTGGGAGAAAATGGATTGCACAATAATGCAGCTGAAACATGCTGCAAAACTCCTGGTTTTAATACGATGCGGGCGACTTTCATCCAAAGCTCCCTCTTTCTTTTTAGAATATTTTATCACTCTCGTTCCGCTTTAAACTAACATTGGCGGTTACATTAATTTGAGCTTCGCAGCTGAAGTCACAGCGACAGCTCGAGAAGCAGAGATTACAGGGATTAGATGCGGCTCTACAGATTATATTTAGCGGACATTTTCATTCCAAACAAAGTAGACTTTAGGTACAGTTGCTTGACTTCTTGCAATACTACCTTAATAAATTCGCTTGGTTGACTGAAGTATTTTCGAATCATATCCATGCTTCGGTGGTCTCGGTGGACTGAAATTTCGGCAATGGGCATAGACAGTAAAATGCTATCTGAACCGTGAGAGGAACTTCTTCGTTGTGATATATTTGACGGCGACCTATACCTACTTATGATGTACAGACAGCATCAAGTGTCTTCCTAAGATTAAAGACTAGACATACTTCATCATGGAATCATTTGCATATATCCGGTGGGGGCATGTCAGTCTCTACAGGTAGCTACCTTATGATAGGTCTGACCTTCCTTCAGGTACTCGCACATGCAGGCAGGTGTACCCCGCCTATCATTAGGTACCCGCAGAGGCACATGTACCCTCCATCATCACCAGGTACTCACAGAAGCAGGTGTAGCCTCACCTATCAACAGGTACTCACAGAAGCAGGTGTAGCCTAACCTATCACCGGGTACTCACAGAAGAAGGTGTAACCTCACCTATCACCAGGTACTCACAGAAGCAGGCGTACCCTCACCTATCACCAGGTACTCATAGAAGCAGGTGTAGCCTCACCTATCACCAGGTACTCACAGAAGCAGGTGTACCCTCACCTATCACCAGTTACTCACAGAAACAGGTGTAGCCTCACCTATCATCAGGTACCCACAGACTGAGGCAGTAGACGAAGCCAGCAGGGCGCCCCGCCTGCCCAGTCTGCTCTGCAGAGGGCCACTCAGCAGGCCCCCCAGCAGGCAACCGATGTTGTGCGAGGCCGAGAGCAGCGAAATTTCAAATGAGGTCAGCACTACAGCTCCGCTGTCACAGGGCGGGGTGCCCCTCGTCCCGTTACTGGCGCCTATGTCAACACAGGCTTTGGCCCTCCGGAGCTGGTACGTCATAGGGGAGCTGTACCCCAGCCCCGTGCCGGCCGCCACTGCTCCCACCGACACTGTGGATGATAATAGTTAAGAGCACAACGTCATTTCAGGTTCAATAATCAACGTATCATAATTCTGCTTGTTCCTCCTTCCATTCCTTAGTTCGTTCGTTCCTTAGTTCCTGCGTTAGTACGACCGTTACACTTTCCCATTAAATAGGAGAAATTTACTGTATTTTTTATACCATCTCAGTAGAAAAGAACTGTAGGCAAGTTTTCATTTTTTAAGCTGCTATTGCTCGCAGATCATAGTTATGTAAATTAGTTGTCAGACGCTGAACTTGTTTCGTATTTCTTATCACAGTGTTTGGTATGCATGATATGGTCTGGGGTATCAATGAAGAACGGTGTTTTTATTATAGTGTTTTTCTGCACGTTCCAGCTCCACTTTCCAGGTCTTCAAACTTCATCGCACAAAATCATCGATGTTTTACAGGGCCCGAGATATGCTTAACAGCCTGTATCCTGTCTACGAACGTATAATTACGCAAAACCGTGCGAATGTCACAAATTTTCCTGTGGTAATACTAATAGAATATATGGATATGTTCAATTGCTTGTATTAGTTGCTCAATTAGAAATAAATTAAAAAATGAGACAGCTTTATCAAATAAAAGTAGCGAGAAAACATTAAACGGATCAGCAATGATACCCCCACGGGACCAACAACTAACGGCAACGACTGTTCAGCCCCCAATACTGAACCCTTTACCTCTCTCCACTAACGATGTGGATGGTCAATGCGAAGCAACAATGCCCTGGAACGCTGCCTCTGATGATGCCTCGGCCTTACGATCCACACAGGTCAGCCACAACGTAAGGTCACGCGAAAGTCGCCATGCCCGATAAACCGCTTGTTTAGCTTCGAAAGCTAAGTGACACTGGGCAACAAATTCGGTTAGTCTTGAGACCTCACGTCTAAAGTCGTCTTCGGGACAAACCTCTCCAAAACAGACACAGTCAAATTCTTAACCTCAGAGACAGGATCGTCACCGAAAATAATCTAGCGCCAAGGTAACGCCCTTACTGCTCCAGTAATAGCTTCCCACTTAGCCCTGTTTAACAAACAACACTCTCCTGGTGCCAACCACAGGAACAACTTGGTTCAGGACGAGGGAGACAGCAAGGTGTGAGTGCTCAGCAGTGGCAATGGGGAGAAAACTGACACAGTCATCAAGTCCGGGACATCAGTCATGATGAGGTCAAGGCAATTAACAACAATATGCATGGACCTATGAACTAGCTGCACACAACCAATATAATGACCAATATGTAGTAGGTAATGCTGTTAAATGACAAGTTTTATCCGTTAAATTTGGAGTCCCTCAAGGAAGCGTGCTAGGACCGTTGCTCTTCAAATTTTTATTAATGATATAACTACTCTTGGTATGAAGTGTGTTCTATTTGCAGATAATGCAGTGTTCTACACTACTAAATGTAATTTTCTCTAAGCCATAACTGATATTCAACATATTCGAAGTAAAATGTCGCAATGGTTAATTCAAAATAGATTGATTGCTCATGAGGAAAAAACTAAGCTGATGTTATTCACTCCTTGGTCTCGTCCTGACTTACCGACGATTCATTTCAACGGTAAAAAATTGGAATGGGTGTCTCAGTTTCGATATCTTGGTTTGATTCTTGATGATAATCTTAGTTTAAAAGGCCACATTGAAGAGTTAGGGCGAAAGCTCAGTAGAGTTCATGGCATAAGATATGCAGTGTCTAATTATGTCAATTGTGATTCGTTGAAGCAAATATACTATTCATCAGCTTATTTCCTGTTAATTCAAAATATTATCGTCTGGGGTGCAGCCCCCATTGTTATATTCGTAAACTAGAAGTTGTTTAAAGTAATACACTAAGGCGAATACTTCGCGTTAAACGAGATGGAAATAATATACCGTTGATGAATCGTAGTGATATGTACTGTGATTTACATATGTTGCAATTTCTAGATTTGCATTACTATTCGCTTTTTACGTTTTTCCGCTCGCTCATGCACAACCATCCTCTTGTCTGTCAACAATATTACGGATCACTCATACCCCATCAAAACTACGAGATGAGACGCTCCATTCTCAGTCTTCCAAATGTGCGTGTTGATGTAGAGAAACGTTCAACGATTTTCGAAACAGTATCACTTGTTAATCGAATTCCAACACACTTATTAGATCCTATATCTAATGACTCCTTTAAAAAGCGGTATAAAGATTACGTTATGCAATTGTATTAGTCTAATTACTACTTGTTACCCAAAAAAGTTCCACAACTTGCCAATGGGTTATGCAGATATATTACTATAACTACTGAACTCAGAAAGTTTTCTTTATATATTGAACTAAAGCTAGTATCGTAAAACAAATATAAGATGTCGACCAATTTCATAAAAATCTTGGCGTTTCGGGAAAGATCAGATTCCCATCATCAGAAATTCGAATAAAATGCTAGATATAAAGGCATGATTAAAACGAAATTTTATTCTGTATGAGCTAAGGACAGTGTTTGCCTGGAGAGAACCAAAGGCAAATGACCGCAGCGTGCAACGGGGGTCCCTATATAAGTGACGAATTTTTGATGATGGGAATCTGATCTGTCCCAAAACGTCAAGATTTTTATGAAATTTGTCGACATCCTATATAAGTTTTCTTTATTGTAATGTTTCTCTGTGTGTAATAAGCCTATCAAACCTCTCAAAATAGATAACGTGCAAAAGTCCAACGCAGCCTCACCATGACCATCATTCGGCGACACAGATCCCAACCAGTCCCTGTGGGGTGCATCAACACCTCCCACAAAAACAAACGCTGACTTAGGATCCATACTCTGGATCGAGGCCATTGCCATCAGCAAACAACCATGCAGAGAATTGTCAATTGTGGGGCTCCGATATAAGGAGAATACCGCAAATAAAATTTATTCAGATGGCCACACACGCTCACAACCATGATCTCATGACAGGAACATTTTTGCACTGATTGCCGGGACGCACAGAATCCCTCCGGACATAGACGGCCATGCCATGCAATCCAGGCCCCGATCAGCATGTTCTGTGAAAAGTGGACTGAAAACCTGCCAGGGCAATCTCTGCGTGGTTCCTCCAACTCGTCACCAACGTCTCAGAACAGCACACGACATCTCAACCACGGGACACAAAGCTAAGCTCCGCGGGGTTCGAATGCAGCCTTCTGGTATTGCAATAAAGGACACGACACCCTCGAACCCGACCGGTCTCGGGACACTCCCCACATCACCACAATGTAAGAGAGAAATGAAGATAGAAATAGAAATATACAGAAAAATAGAGCCATACAGATATGCACAGAAATATACAAAATAGAAGAAAAGTCTCATAAACAGTTGATTGTCATAGAAAGAAGTACGGTGAGCTCGGCAGAGCTGCATACCGATTAAGGCTAATAAACCCCCGGGTTCGCCAGGTTATGGGGGGCGAGTCACTGAATTGAAGCCTCATTTACACTTCATATTCAATTCACAGTGCTCTTCACAGAACATATTTATTTCTCGCCAAGAAATATAAGCAGTGTTATGGTAAATTCTGTACGCGAGAGAAACCACAGTAACCGCCTAAGGATTATGAGACCCAGCAGGTTAACCCACGGGGCGGAGCCAAGCTATAGTGCTATAGTGGGAAATGGGCTTGTGACGTTACAAAAAACTAGTACGTTTATCAGAAGCTATTTGGATTGTCTCTTCATCGTATTATTTGGGCCTCCAGAGTGTCCTACATGTCGTATAATCATCATAGTTACACAAAAATATGTATCAAAGAATCTACGAAGTTTTTTAACTCTCTGAAGGATAAAATTTTAAAAGAACGTTGGTTAAAAGGCTTGCAAAAGAGCAGATGAATTCAATCGGCAAATGCCCGCATGTGTCACAAGCACTTTTACAGCCAAGTTTTATCTTCTTTAAAAGACAATAAATCAAGTGAGTTTTATCGAGAGTAATATGGTGTTCTAGAGATGGATTTATTTGAGAGAATACCGCCATATTTTCGATTTATTTAGGTCTTTTACCAATGATCTGCTATGCTCTATAATTTCAAACCGCTGCAGCAAAAATTGGCTCAGGTGCGAGCGATTGAACGCCGAGATAGAAGAACTTTTTAAAAAGATTTGTAAGAAAAACAGTTAAGGGGAAAAATACTTTTTTTCCGGCGAAGTTATATTAACTCAAAAGTCTGTATGTGATACGCAGAAGCCATACAATTGCTCGGTATAATAACAAGAAAAAAATACCAGCTGCTATACGCTGCGCGTGTTACAGTAGTGTGAAGTCCGATTTGCGTTAACTAACTTGCAAAAAAATTGCCTAACCGTATTCCATATACCTAAAGTGTCTTACGGAATGATGTTTTTGAAACTGGCGAATGTTAAATCCATAGTTTTTGCAATGATGCTGTAGTTTTTACGATTAACAGAGGCGGATATGTTAGCCAACGACGCGCACGCGACAGCACAGCTTAGGGCAACATTTTACTTACACTTTCCAACCGGGTGCGTACCTATTACGGAAACACAACCTAAATAATAATTAAATATTATCCTTCAGAGAGCTTAAAGAAAAAAAAGTTCAACTATAAAGATTGTAGGACATGTAGGACACTCTGGAGGCCCAAATGAATAGAATGAACAATGCAAACTAGCTACTGATTAACGTACTTGGTTTTTATGACGTCACAAGACCACTTCTCATGATGCACTACAGCACAAGTGCGCCACAACTCATTGGTTAGTGCGCCTCAGTCACTGGCCAATTAGCTACATATAATGAGTATCTGGTTTTCCAGAAATTTCCTGTGTAATCCATAACATTTTGATCTGAGATTCAAAAACGCTAGAAACTACTCATGTCAGGTGACTCAGAACGTATTACATTATTTAGTCTGTTTCATACACGTACCAAACGCGATTCAAACCAGATGGTGACGTAATTCGTACTGATATGCCTCCTCGCTCAGATTTCCATGTACTGTCTGCATGGTGTGTGCTCCTGGAGTGTGGTAGCTATGCTAACGTGGAGAACATACAGTATGTAGCCTATACATTCAACGCACTAGAACAGTTCTACAACACGTTGGATTGTGGTGAGACTGCACGTATTTATTTTTTATTTAATACACGGTATGCATATTTCATCAAAAATTTTTTGATATAGGCAAGAAACGTAATACATTTGATTTGATTAAATTTAGTTTCACCACATTCGCCCGAGGACTGAAAAAAATTGTACCTGGTGGTAGGTGCGCGGCACCATTTTTTAGGCACATTGCTGTGTTTACATCGACGCCACAAAATATTCGGACGTAAAATATAACATGGAGCTGACGTAATCCACGACAACGTTACCTCATGGAAAGCTGCATCGATGAACTGCCTCTTTAACGTTTCGTGATTTTGAGCTTTTATTTTTTTGCAGCACTCAAGCAGTAATGAAATCATATATACTAGCTGGACCCGTGAAACGTTCACGGCTTTGCAAGGCCTTTCAGACAGACCCGTGAAACTTTCATATTTTAGCATGGTAACACAACACTTGTTCTTCAACACTGGGACTTGATGTCCATCCTCTTGGATGATAATAATATCCATAATTCCTTGCAGTGGAGTAGCCATGGGAGGATCGTGGGGACACACTCCCTCCCAAAAAATGTTACACGCACCCTTCACTGGAAATGAGGCACAGAACTGCTGACCTCCGCGTATCATTGGACCCGTGGAATATTTATAGGCCTATAAGTTAGCAGCACCCGTGAAACGTTCACTGTCTGGCTTAAGGCGCTTCAGATAGATCAGTGAAACCTTCGCATTGTACCATGGTAATTCCCCTTCAGCATCACAAACAACACCGAGATTCGATGTATGATATCTTATGCGACCAGCCTTTTGCTGATGATAATTACTGAAGCTGCCCTTGTCTAAGTGGACGCGTGGGTTATATTGATAAGTCACTCTGTCTAACAGGACCCTAGGAATTCCTTTGGTAGTAAGCCACGGTACGGGTTCCCCAAGAATTATTCTTAAAAATTTCGGGCGTATAAACAATTAAAAAGACCTAGCCTGTTGCCGAGAGATTAGTCACCAGCCGTATCACAGATACGCCGGCTTCCCGAACTCAATAAAGCGCAAAACAATGAAGAATGAACGACGAAAATTGCCAATATATTGGCCTCTTGCGTTATCTGTAGCACAGATACCGGATTTCGCATGTAAGGCCAAATGCGAGCTGAATATTGCATTCAGGCGTAACACACGCAGGAACGCAGGAGCGAACAAAGGAACAACGCTATTAATATTATAGATTAGCAGGACCCGCGGAAATTCCACGGTTCGCGAATGTTTTCACTAACCTTATTTAACCTGAGGTAGTGTTTCTATCTTAACCCACCCAGTCTGAACTAATGTCCGCCGCTTATCCCAGTCTTTCGTTACGCAGTCCGTCTACATTACATCTCGCCTAATTTTTCCTAGTATTTTGATTTCATCAATGAATCACGCATTTGTGGTGTCACGTAAGGCTAGTTGCATATGACTACAGCCCCTGCCTGTAACGTTAATTTGTAAAATAAGATAATTTTTGCCTCCTTTTTCACTCCGTGAGGTGTGCCAGATAGGTACGATTTTAAACGACTATTTTCTGCCAGCCTTCTACTTGCCCAAAACTCCCACCTGGCAGTTGTCAGCCCAGTGTATCTACTTGTACAACTGTCACCCTAATATCTTAGGTTAGGTGATGTTAGGTAAAGTTAGGTAATATCTAATTTCCGTTTCTTTCAACTTCGGGTAAGTTGAAATTAGGCTTAGGGTGAGTTTGGGTTAGGTTAGGTGAGGTTAGGTTTGAGTAGGTATGGTTAGATTAGGTTATAGAATGTTAGGTAGGTAAGGCTGGGTCAAGTGATGTTGGTTAGGTAAAGCTAGGTTATTTAAGGCTAGGTTAGGCAAGGCTTGGCTAGGTTAGGTGTGGTTAGGTTAAGTTAGGTTAGGTTAGATAAAGTAAGGTTAGATTAGGTAATGTTAGGTAATGTTAGGATAGGTTATATCAGGTTACCTCACCCCAGGTTAAAAATGACGTGGACCCGAAAATCGCTCTTTTAGGCTTGGTTAGGTCACGTTAGGTAAGTTAGGTCAAGTTAAGTTTGGCCAGGTTAGATTAGGTAACACTGGATTAGGTTAGATATGGCCAGGTTAGGCAAAGCTATGTAAAGCTATGTTAGTTAAGACTAAGTTAGGTTAGTTAAGGCTAAGTTAGGTTAGTTAAGGCTTGGTTAAATTTGTTAAGGCTAGGTTAAGATAGTTAAGGCTAGGTTTGGTAAGGCTTGATTAGGTTAGGCCAGGTTAGGTAAGGTTAGGTTAGGAAAGGTTAGGTTAGGTAAGGCAAGGTTAGGTAAGGCTAGGTTACGTTAGCTGAGGCTAAATTACGTTAGGTAATTGAAATATATTGTATTTCTGGGCGTGCGTGAGTTCTAATTGAGTTCGCCACTGTACTTGGTTGTGAGAATGAATTTCAAGACCCAGTATAGTTATCAGACTACAGTGCTGGATGATGAAGGAATGTCGTCAAGACCTTCTTGTTTATTTGCATATTTTTATACCAGAGTTAGAAGATATGATCCAATAATAACTAGCAAGCATTTTATTTGATAGATGCAGACAACAGTGTACAAGTTCTACATCTAAGTAAGTGCTACAAGCAGAAGCTGTTGACTATGTTGGTGCAGCAATGCTAAGTACCGAAATAAGCTGGCGCTTGATAGTGCAAGCGCCTTACATATCTGTGATTGCCGGCTTAATTTAGAACACCGGTTGCTTCCGCCGGATTCGAGTCGAAAGTCCGCCGGTAAATTACTGTACGTTTAAGAGAATAACAAATATCTCCGAAATTCTCGATACAAGCACTGATAGACAGTTTTTACTGATATTGGTTCCGGCTGGAAGGTCATTGAGAAATACGCATGTCACTCAAAGGCAGTGCTGGTAAACCAGTACATTTTTGCACGGTCATAAACGACCTTTTAAGTTCTTTATCTTAAAAACTCTGACCTGAAGATGGCTGCGGTGGCTACATCCGCCAGGCATGAACTCGCATGACACAAACAAATGCGTCTATACATTTGAATGTTAAGGCTAACACATTGGAATGTTGTATGTGCGAAATGCATATATAACAGTAATCCTAGGTTAGGGTAATTAGAAGTTAAATAACACCCTTTGTACAGCTGTCAACCAGATTTTCATACCTGTACTGTCACCCCAATATTTCTCACCCGTACAATTGTCACCCCAAACGCCTCTGGGGTCAAAATTATACAGGTGATCCCATTCGTGTGTCTTTGATCTTTTCCTGTTCCGTCTCTAGAGGTACTTCATCTCCTTGTTTTCCTGCCAGTTATATCTTATTGTACAGGTGATCCCATTCGTGTGTCTTTGATCTTTTCCTGTTCCGTCTCTAGAGGTACTTCATCTCCTTGTTTTCCTGCCAGTTATATCTTATTGCTTCTCGAAACCAGCAGAGCTAAACTCATTGCTTATACTTCCGAACAGAGAATTTCCAGCAGAAATCCCTCAATAATAGCATTTGGTGCTTGAAGTACGGCGAGAAAAGTTCATTAGTTTGAAATTTGAAGCACTTGGAGCACAGTCTACTTCTACTGCTTATGCTATGAGTTACTTATAACTCATGAGAAACTCCGTCCCTTACCAGTCATAGCAGCGAAGTACTGTGTACCCAACGCCGGCTTCGGTTGTGTCGCTTCTTCTCCGTCCTCCTCCGTCATGGTCACACCAGCGTCCACTCACGCACAGTTGCCAATTTAGCGATGCAGCTGCTAGATTGAGAGACTTCGGAATTCAGCTCTCACGAAACTTCATATCT
>LQNS02277097.1:18592280-18603378 GCA_001587735.2 Parhyale hawaiensis
TCAATTCACTTATTGGTTAGGCATTGCGTGCAATGCTTGGTGACATTTACTCCCTGTAACATGTGCATAAAATACACAGAGACTCGATATACACTGCTAACACACGAGTAATTTTCATATGCTGCTAGCATCGAAAAGAAGTTCAAGTGCATCACACACCTTAATAGATGCCTATTATTTATGAAAATAAACTTCACGGTACGTAAATAGTCTATTTACATAGTGTTTTCAGAGTATGTATCAGAGTGCAACACCATCACTGAGCATCACCCTTCGCCCCTCCCACTGTGGCCTGTGACCTGCCACGCCATTGGCTGCCTTAAGACTGTACTTGCTGAAAGGTTCAGGAAAAAAAATTCGCACCCCGGGGGGTAGAAGTATGGGTCGGTCGGCTAGGTAACTGTTGCGGCGACTAAGCTAGTGCAATCGATAGTTGGACCCACCAACTCTGATTAATGAACCCGTCGCTTACCCTGGGGAGAACAAAAGCGAATCAGCGCTTTGTTTGCTACGCTTATGCCAACAATATTTATTTGTCCTTTAGCAACATAAATGCAGTGGAACTAGGCTCCTAGAATCGTTAGTTTGATTTAAAACATCTGCTTACTGAAGTGGTTGCTCATAATGGAGATGACGAAGAACAAACAAGAGTGTACATAATTTACTAAGCGTCAGGAAAATACATTTGCTTGACCATATAGCACTTTATAATAAAGATCTTGCGGGGAATATTGACCTACCTTCAGCAACAACGAATCCCACCTCACCTTGCGCACGATGCTCCCGCGAAAGGCGAATTCCTTACGAATGTCTTCTCTGTAGGCGCTGAAGACTTGCATCTCAAACGGATAGTCTGCGGACGACACAAAGGCTTCATTTAATGCCGGGGACACACTAGGTATACACACACACACACACACAACTTGATGCAAGGATGCGACAGTCGGACGTCATTTATGCCACGGTATCTATGCTGCCGATTTTAAGTATGCAGCGAAACGGCCCGCGAGCTGCACATCCGAGCAACTGATTGGGAGTAGAAATACATTATAATATAATTATATTCCCGGCAGAAGCATAGAGGCAAAGTTGTTAGTGCGGCAGATTTTTGTACGGCTAAGTCAGTACAAAAGTTAGGGCCTCAGACAGTTACTACGGCCTTCTGTGGGCTACTATAACCTTACTAATGTATTTTGTCTGGCAAGTATTTGGTTCTTGTAATAATTGATAAGTGCAAATATGGACGTTATATTCCAATGCATTGTGACTGACATGCATTAACTTACATTATGACTGACATGCATTAACTAAATTCCTTTTTTCCTTTATTTACACCGAGTTAATGTTATAAAACTACTCACCCATATAAAATGACGGTGAAAAATTGTGATGATTCTCCAACATTAACCATATTGTTGATTCTATTTTGTTCATAAAAGAAGCCCTGCACCTGACAAGTTAAACGATCACACGACATGTACGTCTTCTGTTTTACTTCGACTGAACGGTAAAAGCCCTCCTTTCCTTCGGGGATTAGTAGAAAAGCCGGATCATTTGCAGCAGTTAATCGAGCATCACTCATTTAAAATGATTTTCCATAACACAGATAACCACTGATCTCTCTTCATCGAAGGAAGAACAGTGACTGGAGAAAACTCACTCAAGCAACGAAACCCTATGAAGATAATGTTCTTCACATGTATTCGTAGCTCTCCTACACTCTGAAGAATATCTTTCCTGGTGCGTCGTTGCTCGCCATCTCATATTGCGAGTCATTAATTCAGAGCATATAAAGCTTAGATGTGGGAAGAAATTCAGAGACAGATCCATGAGATAGCTAAGAGATACAGTTCACAGATGGCATAATGGCTTGTATTTCAAAACTGGCAATGCAAAAAGTGTACTCAATTCAGAGACTTCCTTCATCTGCAACTTGGCCTAATTTTCCGCTCTTGGTTTTAAGCAAGGAGGTTCGATAGAAGGAGGGAGCACAGCCACCTTTCGCTGTACTGGAACGGTAAGTTTTTTTGTTCTTCGATGGCAGCTACCTTCCCACCAATCACAGGTTCTCAGCCGTCCCTACCCACCAATAAGAAGCTTCCAGCCCTTCGTGCACCCAATCATCGCGTCAGCCATACTTCAGTCATGCGGGAAAAATCAGCCTCATATCTCCGTAACCGTTGCTACCTCCTTCTTAATAAAACTTCTTGTTCAGAACAAAACGCGGCCCGATGGCTACGGTCTTCAGCCTGCCATAATTTTTGCTTAGCTATTTTCTGTATTTTTTTAAGCGTGCGGAAAAGATGGGTAGCTAGCAAACCGATAAATAGGCATCGGTTTTTATCGTAGATCTTGATGCTCATATTGGTAAGCAAGATACCCCAAGAAGTACTTCACTTCAACAAATTTTAAAAGTCATTTCGTTTCGTCTGGGGATGTTTTACTTTTCAATGGAAAGATCGAATTAGAAGAAAAGCAGTTTCAGTAAATGTGCTTTTTATAGTTGGTCATTACACATAAAATGTCGAATTTTAAGTATGTTTTTTTTTTATCAGCCAGTAGTCAATTCGAATATCCAGTACCTGTGACTGGACTGTGCTTCATTTTAACGCATTTTCACGCCAGACAATATAACTACGCGTAACTGCTATCAATGGATTTGGGAATTTGCTGACTTGTAGCCACACAAGCTGGGGAGCTCTGCCTCAGAAGCTCCACGGAACTTCAAGCGGGCTCCTGGCAATGATTCAGTTGACACCGAAACTGTTCAGGGACGGTTAAAAAATTTGCTCAGAAAGTGAGGGCATTGAATATGAACCAACAGGGAGACCAAAATCCGTCAATCATTTGCCCAAGTATTTTATAGTTAAATGAAATCCAAGAACAACGATCCGAAAAATCTCATGAGAGCTACAGACATCTCGCACAACCTTTTCTCGACATTAGAATAAACTTGAAAGAGTCAATAAGAAGGATATGTATGGATAATCAGCATTAACTTAATGATAATCAAATAAACAGGCGCCTTACAGCGTGCAGAAAGGGAAATAGGTATACTTTTGAAACGACTCGTTATGCGTGATGAGTAGTGGAGTTTCTTCGGTAACAGAAGGAAGAGAAGGCAATTAATGGTTAGAAGCAGGAGAGTCACTGAAACACTATCCAAAACAATCGCTGGACCATAAAAAGTGGATGGCCACTGTACCGTAATCTGTAAATGGGGTTATTCATTATGCATACTAGCAGTGAGGAAAACCTGAAGCAGCAACATCCTACTTTCAGGAATTCTGTCTCGTGTATCAAGAAACTAAAAAGAATCAACCTAGACTAGTGAAGAAAGAATTTCTAATTTGCTTCACAATTATACATTTCCACACACTTTCCTGGCTACTGTCCACAGGTTACAAAGATTGAATTATGAAATCTTGCAACATCCTCTGTTATCCCTCCTATCGACTATCACTTATGTGAACATTTCTAATCTTTTTATGCACAATAAAATGTTTTTAAGAAACAGAAAAGAGGTAACTAAAGGGTTGGAATAGCTGTCAATCCGTATTAAAAATAACCAATCCCTTTGAATACGCATTATATACGTGAGCAGAACGTTCAGTAAAAGCCGTAGGTGAACAGACGTAATATTATGAGTAGATAAGTATTTAATATTTGAAAACAATTTTATCTTGTCTCCTCAAAAGCATCGTTTCATATATGACAACTTAGTAATTTCTGAGCCTGCCATGCTTCTAATAACTGTTAATATTTTAATAGCGACATGCGAACCCTCCCGTCAAAAATAACTGTAAAACACAATGTGTTTACGCCTGAGGTATAGTGTCTCTCTCTTGTAGAGTTGCGCATGTAGTGCATCTGGCAGGTTGATGTTCCATATCAAAGATCACTAATTCGGCCAATTCCATTTCCGCAGAGCAGCACGAGCAGCGGGTTTCGTGTTGACAGCATATGCTGCGAAAGTTAATATTAGTCTTAAAGCTGGCCGACAATTATCGTCAGTAAATGTCCTATGTTGTGGCCGTGCAACGGTACAGTACTGATAGACTGGTTGTGTAATTATTAGGACGGTCGACATACACTCATCATGCGTGGCGCACAAAGAGCACATGAACAAATAAACTGATGAATAAATCAACGGATCAATACTCACCTGCATTCATTTGACTAGCTGGACCCGTGAAACTTTTACGGCTTTACAAGGCTTTTCAAACAGACCCGTGAAACGTTCATATTTCAGCATGGCAACACCACACTTATTCTTCAACGCTGGGACTCGATACCGTATATTAAGTCTATCCTTTTGGTTGATAATAATATCCAAAATTCCCTGCAGTGGAGTAGCCAGGGGAGGATCGTGGGGGCACACTCCCTCCCTAAAAAGTTACACGCACCCTTCACTGGAAATGAGGCCCTGAAAAGATACATTGCTTAGGTCCTAGNCCCGTTGAATTTGATTGGCACTCTTAGTGCCCACCCCCACATAGAAATTTTCCAGATCCCAACCTGTTCATTCAGAACGGCCCAGGGACATAAAACTTATTAAAAAGACCTTGCCCCGCTGCACAAGACTGCTAACCTCTGCGTATTATTGGACCCGTGAAATATTTATATAAGCTAGCAGCACCCGCGAAACGTTCACTGTCTGGCTTAAGGCGCTTCAGATAGATCAGTGAAACCTTCGCATTGTACCATGGCAATTCCCCATCAACATCACAAACAACACCGAGATTCGATGTAGGATATTTTATACGACCAACCTTTTTGCTGATGATAATTACTGAAACTGCCCCCGTCTAAGTGGACCCGTGGGATATATTTATACGTTGCTCTGTCTAACTGGCCTCGTGGAATTCCTTTGGCAGTAAACCACGATGCAGGTTCCCAAAGATTTATTCTTGAAAATTTCGGGCGTATAAACAGTTAAAAAGACTTGTCCTGTGGCCTAGAGATTTGTCACTAGCCGTATCACAGATACGCCAGCTTCCCGAACTCAATAAAGCTCGAATTTTCTTGTATCTATTAGTGATGAAGAGCGTGACACAAAAGGTAATTACGTAGGTAAGTACTAGCGTATGAATATATAGACTAGCGTATTAATATATAGATTATTGCTGCTTCTGCGACATTGCGATCTTACTAATGCACTTGTTCCCGTTGTGTGCGAATGCATTACATCCGAAATTCGTTCTGACGCGACTTACAGCCCTGACGGCTGATTCTATGAGTCCGAGAAAAAAAAAAACTTTTATGCGGGAAGAGAGCTGAGCCTAGGAGGCACTGCCGCAATGCACTATCTTTTTTTGTTTTGTTATTTACAGGTTATTTCCTATGTAGAGTGCAATAATATACCAATACTGTTGTGTTTTAGATGTGCTTTAGTGCAGTATTATGAAAAAATATCAGATTCACATTGGTGGGACAACGTAAAAACTAGGTGATGGAATGTAACCCAATTTATTTATGTGGCTAATTTAAAATATGTAAATTCACCATTTGCTTGCTTTTCTGGGCCGTAACTCTGGCATAGCACGAGAGCCAGGTCTACCTACCAAAAAATCCTATACTTTTTTTCTGGTATTGCATCAATTAACAGGATAGTTTTCATATGTCTCATAAGAAAACAAATAGGGAATTATATGCAGCAGCAACAGACGGACCGCAGTGCTTCCAGTAACATTACTGATGGACTGCAGAAGCGGGTTCGATTCGCTCTCTTGGATCGCGATCATCTAATCGGATTGGCCTTAAGTCGTCCTTAAATCGTCAGTTTGAATCGAGATACAATCGTAAATCACCAAACGTCCACACTCTGCCGACGCCCTTGAGTCGATCCTAAGTGAAAAATCCAGCGAAAGGGAACGAAGGTCCGGGGAAGTGAATTCCATTATTTGATTTCTATCCAGGCGAGCCAATCGGACACGCCTCCACAGGAAGTTAATGTGACTTTGAAATGGAGCTCCTCAAACTGTAGTGGATTCCATCATTTATTTTGCACTCGAAATTTTTCTAAATTAGGTTGAATTTGATTAATCGTACCGGGCGAGAAGAAAACAAACATTACAGTTTAATTGCAGGATCGTTCGAAAGCTTCAACTTTGCCTTAAAAAAATTCGCGTTTCACGGAAGTTTTAGGAACACAGATGAACACAATTGCTTAGCAGTATCTTGCTGTATATGACCTGCTGTGTAACCACTCCCGTCCTGCACGTGGCATTAGAGGCGACCAACGCGGGGTCGATAATAGGCGACTGAACTTGAATCCCTTCTCATTGGCCCCCAGCTGCCGCTTGGCGGGCGTATGAGCCTTGAGAAGGTGGGTTGCGGGAACCCTAATGCGAGGAAATGCGTATGAAAGGAGGATGAGCTCCATCGAGCCAACGGCAACCAGGGAGGAGATCACCTGGCTGTTGACATAGCCGTGTGCCCGGCATTTCACAGTCAGCTCTTCTCCCTACCGTTCGATGGCAGGATTTATAGTCTATTTTTCCACTTTCATTTTTTCTTTCTTTCTCTTCTTTCTTCCACTTTCTTGTTCTTCCTCTGTGCTAATCCCGTGCTGTGAGTAGGAGGGTCATGGGAGGTTGGTGGAGGCACCCACATGTCCACCGTGACTGTCACCCCTATAACCTGGCGAGCCTGGGGGTTGTGTTAGCCTTGCTTGGTAAGCAGCTCTGACGAGTGGACCGTATTTCGGCCTCTGCTTATCACTTGTATATGGGATTTTTTTATTCTCCTTTGTATATTTCTGTATATTGCTTCATATTTATCTTTTCATTTCTTTTCTACTTCTTTGTGGGGATGTTGAAAATAATTGGGTCGGGCTCGGGGGTATCATCTCCTTTATTGCAATATTAGAGGACTGCATGCGAACCTCGCGGAGCTTGGCATTGTGTCCTGTGGTGTGAATGTCACGTGCTGCTTTGAGACAATGGTGACTGGTAGAAAACACGATGCTCAGCTTGCCTTTGCGGGTTTTCAGCCCCCTTTTCGTAAGCCATGGGGATCGGGGCCTGGATTCTGTGGACCGGCCGTCTATGTCCTGAGTGGTTTCTGCGCTTACCGGCAGCCAGTGCACAAATGCACCTGTCATGAGATCATTGTAATGAGGGTGTGTGGCCGTCTCAATAATTTTTATTTATTCTCCTTATATCGCAGTCCTGCAACTTATGATTCTATAGATGGCTGTTTGTTGACGGCGATGACTTCAATCTAGAGCACGGATCCTAAGTCAGCGTTTGTTTTTTTTTTGTGGGAGATGTTAATGCACACCACAGGGACTCTTTGGGATCTACATCACCGACTGATGGTCATGGTGGGGCTGCGTTGGACATTTGTCTAGTTGTGTGCAGATAGTTCGTGGGTCCACGCATATTGCTGGTAACTGTCTCGACCTCGTCATGACTGATGCCTCGGACTTAATGACGGTGCCAGTTGGCTCCCCCATTGGCAGTACAGACCACTCACATCTTGTTGTGTCCTTATACCTGAACCAGGTTGTTCCTGTGGTAGACACCAAGAGAGTGGTGTTCGTTAAGAGCAGAGCTAACTGGGAGGCTATTACTCGGACAGTAAGGGCGTTACCTTGGCGCCAGATTATTCGCAGTGAGGATCCTATATCTGAGCTTAACGACTTGACTGTGTCTCTTTTGGAGAGGTTTGTTCCTAGGAAGACCATTCATGTGAGGTCTCGGCATAAACTGTGTTTGACGACCAGTGTCGATTAGCTTTCGAAGCCAAACAAACGGCTTATCGGGCATGACGGTGTTCGCTTGACCGCATGTTGGGGCAGACCAATGTTGATCGTAGGGCCGAGCCTAATCGTGTGTATGACGAGGCACAGCATCGTCTGAGGCAGGGTTCCAGGGAATCTCTGCTGAATGTTAACCATCAACGTCGTTAGTGAGAAAAATCGGAAAAAAATATTATAAATTACTGCAACACAGCTACTTCACAACAGCTTCTGCGTAACAATTGCATCATATTTGCTGCGCAGTACGTGCGCTGCGACAGGCGCTGCGCAACAGCCTCACCTCTCATAAGGAATGTCATGGGACCGAGGAAGCCCGCAGCAGCCAGCTGCTGGGCATTGTAGCTGTACACGGCGAGATCCACGTCGCAGTCCACGTATATCCAACCAGTGAAGTCATCTGCAAGGAATATAATTATGTGCCATTTTACAAGTTTGAGGTTAAGTACAGTCATATTTCTAACACCCCACGACTCCTCTACCAAAAGTCAGACCTGCTCAGAAGGTGAGGAGGGCCCAAACCTAACCAGCTGAGAAGCTTACTGAAGCTGCCGCTCAACCGATCTTATCATTTACCGTAACGAGCATGAGGATCAGAACGTTGATTGGTAAGTAAGAATAAATTGCATGATTTATTCTTATAGAGCACACAGAAAGCTAAAACTTTGAAGAGTTATTCTACTAGACTTAATATGGAATGAAAATAAAAGCTCATTGACCTAGTTAATACCTTACTAACAAATTATGAAATGATTGATAGCTAACTTAACTAAACTGGGCGATCAAAAAGTTGAAAATGCTCAACGAAATCCTCGAATTTCATGATTATTCAGTAGTATTTAGTTACTTACTTTTAAGGTAAAAACTACGAATAAGGTTTACTGCTAAAATTTAATCAGTTCCTTGCCCGCTCTATAGCACTATAAACATGGCTATAGGAACTCAGTAACGCCATTGGAAGTTTGAGAACAGATAGCGATGTTACGTACTGAAAATGAAGGTTCAATTAGTGGGTGGCATTGCTAAGATTAGGAGAAAGTCTAAGTGGTATTCTTAGTAGTTTGGAATAATTTGAGAAAACTGGGTCATGTGAAGCCAATAAATCACCACGCGAGCATAGGAACACTATGGCACGAGAAAACAGCTAGATTAGTAGGGCATTCAACAAAAATAGATTCCTCCCCCCCCAACTACTACTTCGAAAATGCCTCGTACTGATAACGTTAGCAACAATGTTTCAGACACACCATTTCCCAAAGACTTAGCTCATGAAATAGATTTGTGTAGTAAAGTACCTTCAACGAAACCCTGCATGTCTGAAGAAAACCAAGTGGCCCGAGAGAAATTTACTATGTATCGCGTCACATGAACGGAAAATTTATGGGATTGATTTCATTCCTCTGATGAGTCAACTTTCCACTTGTTCTGCTTTGATGAGAGAAAGTTCGTTCGACCCACTACTAAGGAATGATATCATCCCCAATGTACTACAAGTTGTGTTAAACTCGGAGAATATTTGGGCCTCACGACCCCAAGGGCCCTTAGTGCCTTCTCCGCAGGGGATGTTGCAGCTTCTTCATGACGAGGTTAGTTCTGTAAAGTTAGGTACGCTCTCAATACTTCCCCTTTTGTTTCGGGAGGTGGGCCGCTGATCGAGGTGGCCGACCTATTCCCACTGGACTTCTACCGTCTTGTATTTCGTTTCCTTCTCCTGCGCGGCGCAGCTGAGCGAAAGCGTTCAGCCGTACCCGGGGGATAGAGAAGCACAACTTGCGCATTTTTCCTGTCAGTAGCGCACTGACCACTTATAATCTGAGGCCTACCGGTAGAAAAGCCGTGACAAAAATGATTGGTAATTTGAAACGAGATGTACTTCGCGCCTTAGTGGTGCACGAGCCGTGTTAAACCACAGGAATAGTTCGGCGCGATATAGACATTGTGTCCCTGATGCGCTAGTAAAACTTCGTACTACTACTAAGTTCGGAAGAGAAAGTTAAATGGTGTTTGGCATGATTTCAGCTGC
Organism: Parhyale hawaiensis; assembly: GCA_001587735.2. NCBI lineage: Eukaryota > Metazoa > Arthropoda > Malacostraca > Amphipoda > Hyalidae > Parhyale > Parhyale hawaiensis. The sequence continues at coordinate 18,602,066 of LQNS02277097.1, forward strand.
TGGTACTTGACCTTTCGCTAGGCTACAAGGTAAAACTACCGCTTCCGTAAACAAGGAGCTATTAATGAACCATGTTTTACCTTATTTTAGGACTGTAGTTAACCAACCAGCCATCTTTATGAAAAATAACGCCCAGTGTCTCACAGCAATATCTGTCAAGACTTCATTTTATTTCTTTCAGAAGAGAATGTTACAGTGATGGAGTGGCCTGTTCAAAGCCCCGACATGAATCCACTCCAGAACGTATGGAAGGTACTCAATGAAAGAGTTGATCAAATAAATAAAATAAATCCAGGTAGTGTCGATGAACTATGGAATAATTTGAAAGAAGAGTGGAAGAAAATATCCCTTGAGGAGTGCTAGTCTTTAATTCTCTCATCTAACAGCACATGTCAAGCTGTTACTGAAAGCAAAGGTTTACATACCAAGTATCTACTAATAAATGGGAACGAAATTTTATTGTTTCTTTAAACTTTCTGCTCGTTTTGATTGCACAATTTACTCAAGATATCTGTCAGTCATGTCATAATTTGTTAGTAAGGCATTAATTAGATTAACAAGCTTTCATTTCTTATTCCAAATGAAGTCTAGCAGATACATTGAGTGCAAGAGTTTACGCCTCCATGATTGTGAGAAATCCAGGTTATGCTAGTTATCTACCTATAACTGGTATATTCGGTGAAGAACTATCACATTGAGTTGAAGAACGGCCCAATTCTTGTGCATAAAACTGTCAAATGAGGTGAATTTTGTAGCTTTGACTAGAAGAACGGAAAAAGTCCTGCAGATGGGCTTGTTTTCAACTCAAAGCTAAAAAAATTACCTCAATTGGCAGTTTCAACGAATATCAGTGGTGACCTCTAGATGGCAGCAACAGTTCAAACATGGATGCGCCTTCAAAACAACATATGTCTAAATCTGAGAATGAACTATGACACAGATGGAAGAAAAAGCAAGAGAAGAAAAACAAATGAGGTCAAATAGCTAAGAGCAGAAGGGAACGAGAATGAAAACAGGAAGTGGAAATGAAGGGGAAGATAAGTGGAAGTTTGTGTTATAGTCACTGCGTAGCTACCGATTCGTCATTGCTCTAGTGTAGGCTAGTACAGAGTAAGCACTGTCAAGATGGAAAGAAAGTACTAGAGCGAAGTAGAAGTCGTTCACGTTGTCCAAGGAACATAAGTATAACTAGAGCACTCTGAGAGCGCATACCTCCGCCAAGTGAGCCAACGGTAGCAAAAATTCAAATTGGCTCTGAAACAATAATTTTCTTTGCATAAACTTCAAAATCTGATCATTTGTGCCTTTTTATA
>LQNS02277097.1:18608204-18621051 GCA_001587735.2 Parhyale hawaiensis
CCAGCCAAACACCCTCCAAGCATGCCTCATAAGACCAATTTTCTGCGATGCACGTGAGGCAACCGAACGAATGTGGGGCTCAAACGTCAACTTTGGATCAAAACTGACACCCAAGATTACCAAGTCATCAACCGTAGGATATGACAGTCCATCCAGTATGACAGCAAGAAAAAGGAGTTTCACTGTGCGTGACCTGGACACGAGCATGGTCTCAGTCTTGCCCAAGAATCAATCACTTCCAAATCATGCTGACTGGATTCTGAAACCTCCAACCTATTACTAGGCTTATCACAAACAACCAGCAAAGAAACATCATCAGCGTCACCAACAAGTAAATTATTAACAAAATCAAACAGGTCCGCTGTATATGCAATGAATAACAAAGTGCTCAGAACACTACACTGTGAGACACCAGAAACCACTTCCAAAAACTCAAACCTTTTCCCATCAACAACAACACATTGACGTCTGTCGGATAAAAAAACTGACGCATTACGGCGAAAACTGTACCACCAATACTCATCAATCTCAGCTTATGCATCGGCAAAAGATGATTCACGCGATCAAAAGCATCACTGAAGTCAATCGTACCAACCTTGCCTCATGATCCCCATCAAGACCTAGCTGTAACACATGAGAATATGAAGAAGAGCATCGCAAGTTCCCAAGCCCTTACGAAAACCATACTGTGTTGGGGAAAGACACCCTGCTTCTCAAGAAAACGACCCAACCTTGACGCAACCAACCTCTCATAAATTTTGACAAAACAGGTGTGATCGAGATGGGTCTATAGTCGGAGGTTCGGGATGAAACAGAGCCCTTCGGAACAGGCGTCACATGAGCGACACGCCAACATTCCGGAAAAGAGTCCAGCCGTAACATCCGACGGAACACGGAAGCAAGCGGGGCTGCGAGCACACCAGCCACCCTTCAAAGGAAGAGAGGAAACATACCCGATGGATCAGTGACCACATAGGCATCCAGGTCAAGAAGAAGGCAGTGCGCTTCAGAAGATCCGAAAGCAAAACCGGAGAGCCTCGGCTCGGGATCACACGCTAAGGGAATGCGCACCCGGTCCCGGCTCTGCTTCCCATCAAACTAGCGCAACACACGGTCCATCTTGGCCGCGGGGTTCGCAACAAGATCACTATCAGCACCTATTAAAGGAGGGGGGAGGGTCAGTAGAGCTCACACCAAGCACAGCGCTCTTCAAGGTGGACCACCACTTATGTGAGCTAACAGACGAAGCTAATAACTCCCTGGACCTCAAATTATGCTTCCTCTAAGCTTCTTCATAAGTAGCACCAGCCCAACGCTGCAGTTCCCTGAAACGCTGAAAGTCAAGAGCAGACCGGCTAGTACGCCAACTGGCCTGCACCTCCCGCTTCAACTGGTAAGCCCTCTTACAAGCTTAAGAAAGCCAGGGCTCATTGCCTGTCCTGACCGTAATGTACCCACATATGAATTTCAAATTTTCATACAAATCACATTCACCCTAGGGTCCTACTTCAAATTTAAAGACAAGCCCCCACACCACTTTTGTTCAGTGTTATCTACCTCTACCGATGCCGGGCCTGCAGCGCCTCATATGTGGGTAGCACTGGACAACACTTCAAAGCCCGTATTGACCAACATTTAGGTGTATCCAGCTGTACCGCTTTACCACTCGCGAAGCCCTCACATTCAGCCCCTCGCCTACATGCTGAGCAAAACAACCACCCCATCAGCAGGAATGATTTTCCACCATAGACTCTTCCAATCTCATCGAGCTCGCAACATTAGAGTCTCTCTACATACATAGAACCAAGCCTAGCCTCAACATCATGACCTCGGCTGTACCGCTCCATAACGTCTATACCTAGCCTGAATTCTGCCGACTGTACAGGAGCTGGGATCCGGTCTCTGCACGCAGCTCCGTTCATTTGCGTTTTAGACTTTCCCCTAACAGCACCCTCGCTCCCCTTATCGATAAGCAAATAAAAAATTTGTATTTATAGATTGTAGCTTAGGTTTTTTTTCCTTCTTTCTGAAAATGGGATTTACTCATCCTGAAACGTCAAATTTTTTATTAGTAGTTTTCTTTAAGTTATAACGCTTTATACTCTTTATTTTCTCCAGTATAACAGTGAAGGCGACAGGCTTACAGCCACCATCACCGACCACCACCCTTAGTACGAGGAAGCTTGCCAACAGTGACGCCATCGATTAGGCCGAGAACCAAGGTTAGGCAAGGCAAGGTTGGTTCTTCTAGGGACCTATGACTGCTAGCATAACCTGCCTTGCTTCCCTAACCTAGGTTCTCGGCCTAATCGATGGCTTCATTGTTTGGGTTGTGCCTCACACAGAGGCTTACGTAACTAAGCGCAATAGTTTCCTAAAACGCGATACGTAAGCTTACCTTATAGAAGTGATCTTTAATTTCAATAAAATTTTAGTCTCGTTGCTGATTGTACGAAACAATGGGGGAGCATGAACTTGTTTTGGTACTGTTTAATAAATAGATATGTAGCAAGATAGTCGTCATAATGGTCTGCACAGCGTCCAAGCGAGGCACGGGAGATCGTCCGTCGCGTGACGGTAAACATTTTTACGCTGTTTCGCGGTGTAACCCCTCACTTTGATAGAAGAGAAAATAAAAAAGTTTAAAGCGTTATAACTAGGAAAAAACGTTATGCGCCGATTTAAGATGTGTATAACATTGGCAATTGGTGAAAGAAAAACGATTTAATGCACAGAAAAATTGAAAAATCACCCGTGCCCCTCTCGTAAACATTTACACTATAAAATATGTGTAAACTGGTTGATCACGACACGACTTCAAACAAAATAGGAATATTAAGCAGGGTCGTGATCTGGGTTACGACAGAGTGAGGCTAGGTTAGAATAGATTCACTTCAACTAGGAGACAATGTCTAACCTATACATGTACAAGTACTCGTACTGCACCGGCACTTATTGAAGTATGAATGACCGTTGTATGTAGTCGTTACTCACCGTCGGCAATATTATATCAATACGTCACTTTGTTGATTTCCAACCACTTTCCTGAATAAGTCCATGAAAAAAATTGACAGTGAAAAAGAAAGGCGTCACATCCTAAAAATATAGGTTTATACATTACAAACAAAATATTTATGTCAAGTAATAAATTTGGTCCAAAATAAAATTAGAGTTGGAGGGTCTAGGGAGGCCCTGAATAGTGGGTTGATCGGCATTTGGCATAAATATTGATCTAGTTCTGACTTGAAGGCTCCGAGGGGTTTGGTAGCAGCAGGAAAGAAAGAAGCCAACGGGAGGTCTCAATAAGACTCAAATAAAATTCAGCTGTGACCGCACGTAGTAAATTCATATCACATCGACGAGTCGAAGTATTTGAGTGTGGGACCTCAGGCCTCCGTAGGTTGTTTTCTTAAGCACATTACCGTATATTTTCGATTAATTTCATTCAATCTCCCGCTCATGACTGGCCAGCTACTTGAGCTGCAAAATACTATAAACTGTTGTCTTTAAGTACAGAATTTCGAGCAATGGCTACCTGTTATTGTGGTATCTCTTGCGTACAGAATTTGTCTATAATGGTGCTTACATTTGTTGGAAAGAAAGAAAATGTCCTGTAAAAAGCACTGTGAACTGAATAAGAAAGGGTAAACAAGGCTTCAATTAAGAAAAAAAGTTAAATCAGGTCGCCAAAACGGACCAAATTCGGCGCTAGTGCTGTGAAAGTTTCAACCAGCATGCACTGCAGTTTTCTATAGATAATTGCTAAATTAGTTTATATTTTCTTAATTTATTTATGCGCTAGAGATGAATTTCTCAATTTAAGACGTTTTTTCTGGTTAAATTAGTTAAAATACTCTTAGGCTGCTCAGCCATAGATTCGTCGATATTACGTCACTTTTTGGTGCTAATTTGTCGTTAGTCCTCCCGTTACGCTCTTTGCTTCTTGGGTAGTAGTGTTCAATATTCTAATATTTGAAGGCATTGCATTGAAAAGACTTTGGCATTGATAGAAAACTAAATAGTTTTGAATAGCTCTAAAACAATTCTTTTGAATGCTAGCAGGGACCAATACAGTTACTGTATATGCTATATGCCTCTTCTCTGACTGCAACTGAAAGTTGGACCAGAGTTTGGAATTAAATTGTGGAGACATTTAAACAAATGGATAATATTGTACCTCTTCATTCTCCGTTGTGCACTGAAAATTTTCAATGATTTAAGTCTGTTCCAGTCGTTCATGTTACTCGTATTACTTATTTGTCTAGTGAGTAGTCTCTGAACTCTTTCTATTTTCTGTAGCTGGATGGCATTTCGGGAAGACCAAACGAGGGAACAATAGTCTAAGTTCGGCAGCACCAGAGCTCTATACAGAGTGATGAGTGGAGTCTTTTCTCTGGTTTTGAACACTCGAAATATCCTGCCACGTATCTGAGCTGCATTGGACACCTATTCATTGACATTTCATACTTCCCATCGTTTTCTAACACCACACACCTATGTCCTTAATAGAAGACACTTGCTCTATGGCTTTTACTTGGTGGGTCTAAATATTGGGAAGGTTCACTCTCTACATAAGTCATGACCTTGAATTTGGTACCATTAAAGGCCATGTTGTTCTGGTTGGGTGGTCTTCCCTCTGCCATAGGTAAGTTTTGTGTCATCAGCATAAGATGAGATGCAGCTGTGTTGAGGAAAGTTGGCCATTGGTGCTAGAAAAAAGATGAAGAGTAAAGGTCCCAAATAATTACAGATGCAGGCAAACGATGCGTTCTTTAGTAAACATATCTGGAATACAGAGTTTATGCCTTTTGTATCCCGCAGCACTAAAGGTTGAACCTATCTTATTCTTGGTAGTTTACTTTATTAATGCAGAGACAAGAGGATATGCACGAGTTTCTCAGTCGCATTAAATATTTTGGTTGCCCCTTGATACTTTCACAGTTGGGTTCATCAGTATTGATTTCTCCTCGTACAGAATTCCTTTTGTGATCGATATGCGTACTCGTTGCTTATTACCTCCTTCAAGCAGATTACCTATATTTTAGTCGAATATGTCTGTTTGCCTACCTGTCAGTTTGTTTGTCTGTCACCAAGATAATTCAAAAAGTTATGGACGGATCTCTATGAAACTTACAGCCATTGTTAGTTATGTTAAGAGTAACAGATGATCAACTGTTGCTGAAGATCCGCTAAACCGTTTGCCTGTATGTCTGCCTTTTTTGTAGCATAACTCAGAAAGTTATGAACCAATCTTTATTGTTGGGGAAATGTTGGGGGTATTACTAGGAGTAAATGACTAAATTATTGTGTTGATCTGTTTGTCCACTTAATGTTTATCTCTACGTTTGTCAAAATGTTTGTCAGTAACATAACTGAAAGAGTTACAAGCGGATCTTCATAAAATTTATAAAAAAATCCACTATATAATAAAACACAGTTGTTGGTCGTTGCTTGTTCCAATGTTGGTCCGTCTCTCCGTCACGCAGTTAAGAGTTTAATGTAAGAAAATTCATGCACTGAAGAACAAGTTGAGATACCATATAATTTAATAATGAACAGTGTCTACAAAGATAGATATTTCACGAATAAGTGCACGGTGTTCTCAGACGTCATGCTGTACCAGTTATTAATAACCTAATATGATGCACCTCGACAAACGTCCAGCCTCGTTTTCGATAATTTCAGCGCTTGGAGTACCGGTGACAAATATAGCTCTGGATCTCCGCCTTTGGATCCTTAGCCTCTGGATCCCCGCTTCAATTGCTGAATGATATCGTAGTAGTTGAATCTTCACGCTGAGCAGACGCCTTTTTATATTGAATTTACATCGCAACCAAAGTTCGACGCTGGAGGTTCAACAATCAGTTGGTATCCACAATACGGTGAGCCCTGGGCATTTCCAGTAAATTCTTTTGACTGAACTATATTTTTCTTAGTGCAGCTTAACGCTCAATTAATTTCAAACTGATATTCACTCCTTCTCTTGCAGGGGGATATTTTGCTATCGCAAAACTGTTGGTTGTACAGCTTGCGTTTCACTAATGGAAGATCAGGCCTGCAGGGATGAGACCTAAAATACAGCAAAACATATACTGAGAACCAGAACAATAAAAAGTCTATCATAAACTTTTGCGACGGCTGGGCCCTCTAATGTTAATAATAAAAGACACAAATGAACATATTTTGGTGATGATCGGTTTGTCCATTTGTAGTTTTAGCTAATGTTTATCTAACTGTCGGTCAGAACATAACTCAAAATGTTAAAAACGGATCCTTAAGAAAATTACAAACGCTGTTGTTACGGTCAACAGGCACCAATGATCAAACTTTGGCGACGATAAAGAGTTAATCAAAGTTTCAGGACCAATTTTAATTTTTTATCAACATTGCCTTAATTGCTTGGCGGAAGTATGCGCTCCCAGAGGGCTCTAATTGATAATGTTGATTTATCTCTTCATGTGAAGTGTTTCATAGCTGGTGATACCGCGCACTCCCAGGAACGCCACGCCCGCGAGGTAGAAGCTTGGGTCGGTCGGCTAGGTAATTGCTGCGGTGACTAAGCTACTACAGTCGATAGTTGGACCCACCACCCCTGATTAATGAACCCGTCGCTTACCCTGGGGAGAACAAAAGCGAATCAGCGAGCGTTGATTGCTACGCTTATGCCAACAATATTTATTTGTCCTTTAGCAACATAAATGCTGTAGAACTAGGCTCCTAGAATCGTTAGTTTGATTTAAAACCTCTGCTTACTGAAGTGTTTGCTCATAATGGAGATGACGAAAAACAAACGAGAGTGAACATAATATACTAAGCTTAAGGGAAATACATTTGCTTCACCATATAGCTATTTATGATAAAGATCTTGCGGGAATATTGACCTACCTTCGGCAACAACGAATCCCACCTCACCTTGCGCACGATGCTTCCGCGAAAGGCGAATTCCTTACGAATGTCTTCTCTGTAGGCGCTGAACACTTGCATCTCAAACGGATAGTCTGCGGACGACACAAAGGCTTCATGTAATGCCGGGAACACACTAGGTATACACACACACAACTTGATGCAAGGATGCGACAGTCAGACGTCATTTATGCCACGGTATCTATGCTGCCGATTTTAAGTATGCAGCGAAACGGCCCGCGAGTTGCACATCCGAGCAACTAGTTGGGAGTAGAAATACATTATGTGTCCCCGGCAGAACCATAGAGACAAAGTTGATAGTGTGACAGATTTTCGTACGGCTAAGTCAGTACAAAAGTTAGGGCCTCAGACAGTTACTACGGCCTTCTGTGGGCTACTATGACCTTACTAATGTATTTTGTCTGGCAAGTATTTGGTTCTTGTAATTAATATGTGCAAATATGGACATTATATTCCAATGCATTGTGACTGACATACATTAACTTACATTATGACTGACATGCATTAACTCAATTCCTTATTACCTTTATTTCCACCGAGTTCATGTCTTAAAACTATACTCACCCATATAAAATGACGGCGAAAATTTGTGATAATTCTCCAACATTAGCCATATTTTCGATTCTATTTTGTTCATAAAAGGAGCCCTGCACCTGACAATTTAAATGATCATACGAGATGAGTGTCTTAAGTTTTGCTTCGATTAAACAGTATAAGCCTTCCTTTCCTTCGGTGATTAGTAGAAAAGCTGATTTCCTTGCAGCAGTTAATCAAGCATCACTCATATAAATTGATGCCGCATAACACAGATAACCACTGATCTTTCTTCATCGAAAGAAGAACACTGACTGGAGGAAACTCACTCAAGTAACGAAACCCTATGTATATAATGTTCTTCACACCTATTCGTAGTTCTCCTGCACTCTGAAGAATATTTTTCCCGGTTTTTCGTCGCTCACAAACTCAGATTGCGAGTCATTAATTCAGAGCAAATAAAGCTTTGATGTGGGGAGAAGTTCAGAGTCAGATCCATAAGATAGCTAAGAGATACAGTACACAGATGGCTTCATGGCTTGTATATCAAAGCTGGTAATACAAGAAGTGCACTCAATTGCGAGACTTCCTTCATCTGCAACTTGGCCTAACTTTCCGCTTTTGGTTTTGAACCAAGGAGGTTCGATAGAAGGAGGGAGCACAGCCACCTTTCGTTGTACTGGCCAGGTAAGCTTTTTGTTCTTCGATGGCTGCTCCCACCAATCACAGGTTCTCAGCCGTCCCTACCCACCAATAAGCTTCCAGCCCTTCCTGCAGCCAATCATCGCGCCAGCCAGACTTCAGTCATGCCGGAAAAATGAGCCTCATATGTCCGTAACCGTTGCTACCTCCTTCTTATTAAAATTTCTCCTTCTTATTAAAACTTCTTGTTCAGAACAAAAGGCGAAACAATGGCTACTGTTGTCTTCAGCCTGCCGTAATTTTTGCTTTGCTTTTTGCTGTAGCTTTATTTTTAAGCGAGGTAGAAAATTTGGGCAGCTAACAAACCGATGCATAGGCAACGGTTTTATCGTAGATCTTGATTCTCATATTGGTAAGCAAGATACCCCCAAGAAGTACTTCACTTCAACAGATTTTAAAAGTCATTTCGTTTAGTCTGGGGATGCTTCACCATTGAATCGAAATATCGAATTAGAAGAAAAGCAGTTTCAGTAAATGTGTTTTAGTTGGTCATTACACATAAAATATCGAATTTTAAGTATGCTTCTTGTATCAGCCAGTAGTCAATTCGAATATCCAGTACCTGTGACTGGACTGTGCTTCATTTTAACGCATTTTCACGCCAGACAATATAACTATGCGTAACTGCTATCAATGGATTTGTGAATTTGCTGACTTGTAGCCACACAAGCTGGGGAGCTCTGCCTCAGAAGCTCCGCGGAACATCAAGCGGGCTCCTGGCAATGATTCAGTTGACACCGAAACTGTTCCGTGACGGCTAAAAAAAATTGTTCGGAAAGTGAAGGCATTGAATATGAACCAACAGGGAGACCAAAATCCGTCATTCATTTGCCCAAGTATTTTATAGCTGAATGAAATCCAAGAACAACGATCCGAAAAATCTTATGAGAGCTACAGACATCTCGCACAACCTTTTCTCGACATTGGAATAAACTTGAAAGAGTCAATAAGATGGATAAGTATGGATAATCAACATTAACTTAATGATAATCAAATAAACAGGCGCCTTACAGCGTGCAGAAAGGGAAATAGGTATACTTTTGAAACGACTCGTTATGCGTGATGAGTAATGGAGTTTCTTCGGTAACAGAAGAAAGAGAAGGCAATGGTTAGATGCAGGAGAGTCACTGAAACACTATCCAAAACAATCGCTAGACCTTAAAAAGTGGATGGTCACTGTACCGTAATCTGTAAATGGGGTTATTCATTATGCATACTAGCAGTGAGGAAAACCTGAAGCAGCAACATCCTACTGTCAGGAATTCTGTCTCGTGTATATAGAAACTAAAAAGAATCAACCTAGACTAGTGAAGAAAGATTTTCTATTTTGCTTTACAAGTATACATTTCCTCATACTTTCCAAGCTACCGTCCACAGGTTAGAGAGTCTAAATTTAAAAATTTTGCAACATCCTCTGTTATCCCTCATATCGACTATCACTTATGTCAACATTTCTAATCTTTTTATACGCAATAAAATGTCCTTAAGAAATGGAAAAGAGGTAACTAAAGCGTTGGAATAGCTGTCAATCCGTATTAAAAATTATCAATCCCTTTGAATACGCAATATATACGTTAGCAGAACGTTCAGTAAAAGCCGTAGATGAACAGACCTAATATTGTGAATAAATTAGTATGTGATACTTGAAAACAATTTTATCTTTGTCTCCTCAAAAGCATCGTTTCATATATGACAACTTAGTAATTTCTGGGCGTGTCGTGCTTCTAATCACTGTCAGTATTTTAATAGCGACATGCGAACCGTGCCGTCAGAAATCACGGTAAAACACATTGTGTTCACGCCCGAGGTATAGTGTCTCTCTCTTCCAGAGTTGCGCCTGTATAGTGCATCTGGCAGGCTGCTGTTCCATATCAACGATCACTAGTTCGGCCAATTCCATTTCTGCAGAACAGCACAAGGAGCGTTTTCGTGTTGACAGCATATGCTGCGAAAGTTAATATTGGTTTTAAAGCTGGCCGACAATAATTATCGTCAGTAAATATGCTGTGTTGTGGCCTTGGAACGGTACAGTACTGATAGACTGGTTGTATCAGGACGGTCCACACACACTCATCAGGCGTGGTGCACAAAGAGCACATGAACAAATAAACTGAGGAACAAATCAACGGATCAATACTCACCTGTATTCATTTGATTAATGCTGCTTCTGCGACATTGCGATCTTACTAATGCACTTGTTCCCGTTGTGTGTGAATTCGTTATATCCGAAATTCGTACTGACGCGAACGGATAGCCTTAACGGCTGATTCTATGAATCCGAAAATAAAAAAAAAATAACTTTTATGCGGAAAGCGAGGCTGAGCCTGGGAGGCAATGCCGCAAGGCACTATCTTTTTCTTGTTTTGTTATTTACAAGTTTATTTCCTACATAGAGTGCAGTAAGATACCAATACTGTTGTGTTTTTGCTGTGTTTTAGGGCAGTATTATACAAAAAATATCAGATTCACATTGGTGGGACAGAGTAAACACTAGGGATGGAACGTAACCCAGTTTATTTATGTGGCTAATTAGAAATATGCGAATTCACCATTTGCTTGCTTTTCTGGGCCGTAACTCTGGCATAGCACGAGAACGAGGTGTACTTACCAAAAAATCCTATCCTTATTTTCTGGTAGCTACTGCATCAGTTAACAGGATAATTTTCATTTGTCTAATAAGAAAAAAATATGGAGTTATTTGCAGCAGCAGCAACAGATGGACCGCAGTGCTTCCAGTAACTGATGAACTACAGAGACGGGTTCGATTCGCTCCCTTGGATCACGATCATCTAATCGGATTGGCCTTAAGTCGTCCTTAAATCGTCAGTTTCAATCGGGATACAATCGTAAATCGCCGAACGCCTACGCTCTGCCGACGCATTTGAGTAGATCCTAAGTGAAAAATCCAGCGAAAGGGAACGAAGGTCCTGGGAAGTGAATTCCATTATTTGATTTCGATCCAGGCTAGCCAATTGGACACGCCTTCACAGGAAGTTAATGCTTACCAACTTTTGTGACTTTGAAATGAAGCTCCTTAAACTGCAGTGGATTCCATCATTTATTTTGCAGTCGAAATTTTTCTAAATTAGGTTGAATTTGATTAATCATACTGGGCGAGAAGACAACAAGCATTACATTTTAATTGCAGGATCAGGATCGTTCGAAAACTAACTTTGCTTTAAAAAATTTCGCGTTTTACAGAAGTTTTAGGAACACTGATGAACACAATTGCTTAGCAGTATCTTCAGAATAACACTTGCTGTATAACACCTGCTGTGTAACCACTCCCGTCCTGCACGTGGCGTTAGAGGCGACCAACGCGGGTCGATTCCAGGCGACTAAACTTGAATCCCTTCTCATTGGCCACCGGCTGTCGTTTGGCAGGCGTATGAGCATTGAGAAGGTGAGTTTTGGGAACCCTCATGCGAGGAAATGCGAATGAAAGGAGGATGAACTCCACCGAGCCAACGGCAACTAGGGAGGAGATCACCTGGCTGCTGACATAGCCGTGTGCCCGGCATTCCACAGTCAGCTCTTCTCCCTACCGTTCGATGGCACGATCTAGTCTATTTTCCACTTTCATTTTTCTTTCTTCCTCTTCTTTCTTCCATTTTCTTGTTCTTCCTCTTTGCTAATCCCGTGCTGTGAGTAGGTGGGCCATTAGAGGTTGGTGGAGGCACCCACATGTCCACCGTGACTGTCGCCCCATAACCTGGCGAGCCAGTGGGTTGTGTTAGCCTTGCTTGGTAAGCAGCTCTGCCGAGTGGATCGTATTTCTGCCCCTGCTTATCACTTGTATATGTGATTTTTTTCTTCCTTCTCCTCTGTATATTTCTGTATATACCTATATATTGCTTTATAATATTTTTTTCATTTCTCTTCTACTTCTTTGTGGAGATGTTGAAAGTAACCCGCGACCGAGTCGGGCTCGGGGGTATCATCTCCTTATTGCAATATTAGAGGACTGCATGCGAACCTCGCGGAGCATGGCTTTGTGTTCCGTGGTGTGCATGTCGCGTGCTGCTCTCAGACAATGGTGGCTGGCAGGAAGCACAACGTTGAGCTTACCTTGGCGGGTTTTCAGTCCCCTTTTCGTAGGACACGGGGTTCGGGGCCTGGATTCTGTGGACCGGCCGTCTATGTCCGGAGTGGTTTAAGCTTACCGGCAGTCAGTGCACGAATGTACATGTCATGAGATCATTGTAGTGAGGGTGTGTGGCCGTCTCAATAATTTTTATTTATTCTCCTTGCATCGCAGCCCTGCAACTGATGTTTCTATTTATGACTGTTTGTTGACGGCGATGGCTTCAATCCAGAGCATGGATCCTAAGTCAGCGTTTTTTTGTGGGAGATGTTAATGCACACCACAGGGACTGGTTGGGATCTGCATCACCGACTGATTGTCATGGTGTGACTGCGTTGGACTTTTGTACCTTGTCTAGTTGTGCGCAGCTAGTTCGTGGGTCCACGCATATTGCTGGTTACTGTCTCGACCTCGACATGACTGATGCCCCGGACTTAATGACGGTGTTGGTCCGCTCCTCATTGGCAGTATGTAGGGGATTTCCCGTCAACTCTGCAACGCTGGTCAGAGGCCGCAACCTCTACGTGTCCACGTAGCCCCGGATCATTTCTGCCGGTCGTGTGCGTGCGAGGTGGTGGCCACTCATGTGACTTCCTCCTCGCC
>LQNS02277097.1:18636034-18679079 GCA_001587735.2 Parhyale hawaiensis
GTTGTATGTCTTTTTTAGACCCAACAGACTGGCGTACTCCCCCATCAGGTTGCCTAGTCTCCCTATTGGGTGCACAGCGATGACGGGCAGAGCCAATCCCCGCCATGTTGTGCTGTAGGGAAGCCGCGCCCTCGCGTCTAGGGCAGTTTTGGGCAGTGGTCGGTCGTCCGCACACTCTGGGCAAGCGTACCTCCAGCGAAATTTCTGAAGGCATACGAGGGATTACTTGATACATAGTGAACTATATACAGTGTTTCTTATATTTTTTCAGTACCTCCAGCGAAATTTCTGAAGGCATACGAGGGATTACTTGATACATAGTGAACTATATACAGTGTTTCTGATATTTTTTCAATATGTTGCCACAAAATGCCTTTCGCAATTATTAATTACCCATTTGAACATTTATACATATCCCCGGCAATAACAGATTTTAATTTTTTGCAGTTACATGATGAACACCCCTGGTTATACTTTCATAGCAGGCATTAATTATCAGGCTACCTCTTCTCACAACGAACATTCATTACTCCAAAATATAGGTCAATTACTGTAGTAAATTGTAAAACTTGGTTCAGATCAAAGCTCCTCTCTTCTTCGACGCGAATATATCAGTCTGTCCTTCTTGGTTATGGTAGGCTAGAGCAACTCCTTGCTCCTTATATACGTGTGTGCCCTTACAGTCACAGGAAATTTACTTATTTACGCCTGGTCTCATATTTTATGTTTCATAAATAATTATCGTTTTAAAACAGCTTCACTTTAATACTGAGTTGCATTAAATTATTCAGTGATTTCCATTTTTTTTATTTTAGGATAATATTCATACAGCTGAAAACTATCTTTCCGTCCCTCTCTGCCGCGTCTTCCCGTGAAGTGCGAGAGTATCTGCGGCAATACACGTATGATAGTTTTATGTTTTCCAAGTGTTTACAATTTTTTATTGTACGGTATGTTGTTTTCTAAAGGTTTTCTATATGTTTTCAGATGGTAAAGCTTTGGAATTTGGAGTAGGCTAATAAAACTGTAAAAGTCTAAATACAGCTACGACAGATTGAGACAGCTAGGGAATTCTGAAATATTTTAAATATGAAGAAAGCTCTAAGTGTTGGATAAAACATATTAATTTTGACTGTTGGTAAAATCATGAAATTTGAAATAATGACCTGAACTTGAAGTGTATGAGGCTCAAAAGAAAACTGGTCATAGTTGCTAAACATAGCGCAGTTCTGCCTAAGCTTTTTAAATCAGATGGGGCGTTCAACTTGATGCTCACGTCATGGAACGAGCCTAGTCATTACCTACTTTATCTGAAATTGACTACGGGTACATCGGATTAAATCATGGTAAGTCATGGAACCATCTAGAACAAAGGTCGATAAAGTTTGTCAAACTGTCTTTGGACGTTGCTTCAAAAATTATAAATATAACTTCAATACCCAGATAAATCAATAAATTCTTGCGTGTTGATTTACTGACGCGGAAACGGCTTGGGCAAATGTAAAGTTCCCTGGAGTCGATAAAGACAAGGCCTGACAGAAAAAGGGGACTACAGCTGCAGAAGTTTGAAGAGTGATTTGAAAACGAGGCCTTAGCTCTAACTTTGATGGTAATTTTATTTAGTTCTTTTATCTCCCAGTCAGAAACCTTCGTCGGCAGCGGCGGTAATTCTCGGCGTACCCAAGATTTTATGGGCTATTATGAACGGATGACCGATTGACTCTACCGGCATGACACCTGGAAGATCTTGAAAGACGCCCCTTGATTACAATGGTTGATTTTTGCTTGGACAATCGCCCATTATGATAGGCGATTATCGCCAACTTTCCTCCAATTAAAGTTTTCATTCATTTCAGTATGTAACTGTTTATATGTATATGTATGTATCGGACGTCAGAATAATTAAGGAGCAGGCTTGATGGCTTGATCCCCTGTCCCGTTTCAATTATGAGACAAACCCTGAGTTGTGAAAAATGACTGCGAGGACTTTTGTGAAGACCCGTCTTCATATACATTTGTTACTAACATGCTACTAAAGGACACGCTACAACGGACAACTAAAATTGACGTTAGAGATAAGTGCTCTCTCTCTCTTTCGATTCATCTAAGCAGCGCAATCTTCCTCCACCTTAGATGACAAGCGCAAAAAAATGAGCTTATGATAGCAAGCTCTAAAGCTTTACTGAAATCAATTTAATTTTTCTCCTCGTATCCTATCTACCGTAGCGTATGATACACCTTCAGTACATTGAAATTTTTGCCTCGATGTGAAAACTGCTTCGTCGATAGAAGAAAGCAAGCTGGAAAAAACATATTTTTTATTGATATCGCTCCCTGGAAATCATCGCTTCGCTTATTCTTCGTTGATCATGTACCGAATTAGTACGACGTGAACTGAGAGAAAATATAGTGCCAAGGTAAGTGAAAAGTATAAAAAATAATCGTTATGGCAGTGCTAAGAGATGCTTCATTATTATTATTGAAACTCCACCGCTGGCTGAGCAAGATGTGCATTCTGCTACAGGGATAAAGATCTCTTTTTCGTCATTTTCTGCAACCCGGCCAAGTTTTTGCTTAACGGTCTCAATGGAAACGCAACATATCAGGTTGGTATAAAAAATATCAGATTTTCTGAACAAATATTTCAGACCGAATTTGATAAATTTTAAACATCTTCTCGTAGAAATAAACAAACTCTTTGCCTGATTTGTACTATTATCTGTGAGATTATGTAACGCGTGCCAATAACTAAATAAATGTCACATATTTGTCTCACTTTAAGGTCACGTAGGAGAAGTTTTACTCTGTGAATTTTATAAAGGTGTTGATCCAAATGCGACAGCAAAATTTATTCAGAACACTTTAGAGGAAGATGTGTGAATGGAAGAAATTGTAGTTGATTTTCCCGCCTTCGAAGAGGTGAGTGATTTCTCTTTCAAAGCGAAGCCAAAAATGAAAAAAAAAAACGTGTAAGAAACGTGATTCCGCATGTTTTAAAGCGTTTGTTTTTGAAAAACCCTACTATTACAACTTGAAAACACACAGAACAGCGAATGTCGCTCTTGCGATGAGGTGCGTTAGCTAAAAGATATTACCTTAGTTGTTTTTAAACCCTATCTGCTCCTAGGCGTGATAAACTTGTACTGCTCCACCGTTTGTCCCTCACTGTTCTACTCCCAGTGATTTTCAGTGCCCAAACTCCGGTGACTTTTCCTAGCTTCTCATAAATATTAATAAAATTCTAATATACCCGCACTCTACAGCCGAATATCTTGAATAGGTATATAAATATTTTAGAAAATTAGATGATAACACATCTGTGAACGCGCGCTTCTGGACCTACGTCAGGCTGCATCACAGCAGCAGCTATGCATTGTTAGTCGCCCACTAGCAAGCTACGACTAGGGTACTGTGGCTCACAAGCTCCTCACTGTTTAAATGGTGTGTATACGTAGAATTTTTATAGGAAAAAGAACTTTTTAAATTATTATATAAGACAGGAGCAAGCCCAGAATTAAAAAATAGAAGCGATAATATGTTCAGATCCTTGCAGTAAAAATCAAGATCTAACTAGAACACTCTGAGAGCGCATACCTCCGCCAAGCGAGGCAACGGTAGCAAAAAATTCAAATTGGCTCTGAAACCATAATTTTTTTTGTATAAACTCCAAAATCTAATCATTTGTGTTATTTGATGATAATAACAGCTTGTGCAATTTTCTTGAAGATCCGTTCATAACTTTTTGAGTTATACTGCTAACAAACGTTATGACAAACATGAGTCTAACATACAAACGAACAAACCGATTTGCACCAAAATTTGATCATTTATGTCTTTTAACATTACTAACAACCCCTATAAATTTCATAAAGATCCATTCATTTTTTTTTGAGTTATTGGGCTAACAATCATAAAATTAAAAACAGAGACAAACGAACTTACAAACAAACGGATCATTACCAAAATTTGGTCATTTACTCTTTGTTGTATACCTAACAACTCATATTATTTTAATAAAAATCCATACATAACGTTTTGAGTTATGGCATTGAGAAAAATGAGCCAGACAAACAAACAAACAAACAAACGGATGGACGAATCTTCACCAAAAGTTAATCATCTTGTTCCTCCTAACATACTTACCAATCCCTGTAAATTTCGTCCAAATCGGTTTAGAACTTTTTGAGTTATCTGTGTGACAGACAGACTGGCAGACAGACAAACAAACGCACAGACAAACACGACGAAAACATAACCTCTTTGGAGGAGGTAAATATTCAACATGCAGTTGGTAGTAAAAACAGAAGCATTGACAGTAGCATTGTCACTACTATAGAATTAATACGAAGTCATGGATGAAGCATAATTGAAGTCCTAGGTTAGTGAATAACTGAT
The DNA here is from genome assembly GCA_001587735.2 of Parhyale hawaiensis. Classification (NCBI taxonomy): domain Eukaryota; kingdom Metazoa; phylum Arthropoda; class Malacostraca; order Amphipoda; family Hyalidae; genus Parhyale; species Parhyale hawaiensis. The sequence continues at coordinate 18,640,430 of LQNS02277097.1, forward strand.
TAGCCTAAATATATTAGAAAGAAGAGATGGGTTAATTGAAGTATAATCCATTCTAACTGATGTCTGCCGTAATTACCTCCGCCAAGGAGGTTATGTTTTCGTCGGGTCTGTCTGCTAGGCTGTTTGTCTGTTAGTCTGTTTTTAGGTTGTTCTGTCTATCACCAAGATAACTCAAGAAAGTTCTGGACGGATTTTGACGAATTTACAGATATTTTTAGGCATGTCAGGAAGAGCAGATGATCAACTTTTGGTGAAGATCCGTCCATTTGTTTGTTTTTCTGCCTCATTTTCCTCAATGCCGTAACTCAAAGAGTTATGGACGGATTTTTATGAAATTTACATGAGTTGTTAGGTATACCACAAAACATAAACATCCCAATTTTTATAAAATGTTTGTTCGTTCATATGTTTGTTGCTGTGTTTGATTCTCTGCTTGTTAGCGCAATAACTCAAAAAAAGTTTGAATGGATCTTTATGAAATTTACAGGTGTTGTTAGTAATGTTAACCCTATCTGCTCCAAAGCGAGACAAAAGTGTACCGTCCCACCGTTTTTCATTCACTGTTCTACGCTTAATGATTTTCAGTGCCCAAACTTCCGTGACTTTTCCTAATTTCTCACTAGCACAAATAAAATTCCAAGATACCCGCACATTATAGCAAAAACCGTGATAAATATCACTATTTTAGAAAATTTAGTGATAAAATTTTCGTGGGCTCGCACTTCTGGATCGACGTCATGCAGCACCACAGCAGCAGCAGCTATGCATTGTCAGTCGCCCATAAGCAAGCAAGGACTATGATAATGTGGCACACATGCTCCTCACTGTTTCTATGGTGTGCATTCATAGATTTCTTTGGGAAAAAGAACTATTAAAATGATCAGTACAAAATAGAAACAAGGCCAGATATAAAAAATAGAAGCAATAATGCGTTCACCACTCTGAAGTAAAGATCATGTTCTAAATTTACAACATACAGTTTGTAGTAAGAGCAGAAGCATTGCCACTGTCGCCGCTGTAGATGTAAATACGCCGTCATAAATAATACATAATCGTAGTCATAGTTGAGTGTATAGCTGATTAGCCTAGATATCTCAGAGGATTAATGATTGAAGTCTGACCCATTCTAACTGTTCTCTGCTGCAACTATCAGTGCAGTGCCGCTGTGCAGTTGCCTATAGCTTCTGCAGTTAGCGTGATAGTATGAGAACTGCTGCAGATGTGCAGCTGGGGCATTCAGATTTAATCAACAGTAGAACTACTCTTAGCCATTATTTTTTTGAATAAATAGGTGAAGTAATAGCTGAGTAAATGACTTTGAGACTCTGAGAGTTGGGCCTTCATTAATTTACAAGAGCAAAATCCTCCTGCTGTAAATAAAAGCCAGAATGTCACTTTTCAAATGCCTGACCGTCAAGTAGGACCAAAATAGTTCAATCGAAAGAATTCAGCGGGAATTTCCGGTGCTCACTGTATCTTGGATACCAGCAGTTCGCTGAACCATCAGGATCAAAATTTGGTGCAATAAGAATTGATAATGTTTTGGCCTTTACTCAACGGTTGCAGTTCAGTTGCTACGAGGAAACTCTGCTAAAAAATATATGCGAAATAGCTCATGCGCAACAGGATCGATATGAACTATCAAAGATACAGTCTTTCATCCACCACGCTCAAACGAAGAATCATTTCAAATAGTACCGACCTACTTCTCAAGGTGAACCCGGCTTTCGGATATGCAGTATTTCGACTTCCGAACATAATATAATATTTTATTCCAAGAACTTACAGTAATTTGCCATCGTAATTTCAAGCTGAAATTTTCCCGTATCTCATATTGTTTTTCAATGGACGAATTTTCTTTTATCAAATGCTCAAGAGCGAGACAGAAAAAAGGACCAGCCAACCAATTGAATAAGCAAGCAACCAATTAAAATCTGTTTATATTATGCTAGTGGACCCGTGCGTAAAAAAATCCCCGCAATGATCGATATGTTTGCCTTATACCTAGGGGCGGAATCTTCTCTGACTTACTTTTTCATTTTCTTCATTAATCCTCTATCGTGCTCTCATCCTTAGGTCTGCTATATCTCAAGGCAAAAGCAAAAACTTGAGTAAAACACTCCAATAAACTTCAATGCAACACCAGTCAGGTTTGCTTATATACAATGTTGGCGCTCAGTAGCAATGATACCGTCCTTTCCACTCAAATATCTGCTTCATTTCAAGCGCTAAAATTTTTTGCCTATGAAGAGAAAACTGCTTCGTCAAATAAGAAAGACAGTAAGCTAGAAGAAATGATGGTCTACTGCCCGTGAAAAATCACCCCCTCGAGAGCGCTTCGTTGACCTTCTGCCGAATTTATACGTCGTGACCTGAGAGAAAAAGTTATAAAATCGGACTCCAGAAGCTGCATATATAGTGTTCCGATTTCAAGAAGTGTTTCAAGCAAGAAGTGTCCTTAGATAAAGGGATAAGGATCAGCCTTCGCCATCTTCTGCAACCTGGTTATCGATTTACAAAATCTGTAATCTGGCTTATGTTTCGCCTATTTCCTTCAAAACGGACACGAAATAAATAAATACACGAAGCCTTTTAAATATTATACAAGGATAATGATTATTAGAAAAGAACTATATCTTCTACTGTTTCGTAACATGATAAGTTTCTTATATATGCTAGATATTCCGTAAGTTTTATACATGGAGTTCTCCAATTGTGTTTTAGTAGGAAATACCCTGTCAAATTTGGAAATCCGTACTGTTTTGAATATTTGAGTATTAAATGAATAATTCTAATAATATAAACATTAAGATATATATTTGTACAGAAAGCAACCGCAGATTCTAGAAGTAGCTGGGCAAAGATTGCTTTCGTCGTTTGAGTCACCCTCTAATTACCTGCAGACATATATATGGCCTTACATTTATTTCCTAAGTGTTATAAGCTAGAGCTGTAAGTTTGTGTATAACAGTCACTATAGAGTGTATTGAGAGTTTGTTTCATTCCGTTGCAGTGGCTTTAAATGTTAGGCTTCAGCTAGGCTGTCAACTCAACTTGCTAATAAACACCTTTTTTCGCTTTACAGCTATGCAAAGTGAAGGAAGACATTGGACACCGGCACATCGCAATCACCTTTAGCCACCAGCGAACACTAAGTATATCAGTTCTTCCGCATGGCAATGGTTGTCAATAAGCTCTATGAGACCACTTACTGACCAAGTTCTCTTATGCCTGAGCAAACAAGAGACTCAGGCAAAGCTTCATTAGTGGAGGTGCGGCTTGCACGTTATTTACGCCACCGTATCTATGTTACGCACGAACGATGGATTTGGACAATCGTTCGATCGCGCTGCGCAAACGGTGGCTGTTGTAGGTATTAATCGAATGCGCACCCATCGATCGATTGCTTTGCGCGGACAATCAATGTTTTTCTTCAACTTTCCCCCTATTTCTGAGTATGTTGCATCATATTTAATTAGTTTTAACTATATGTAATAAACATGTGCATTTATTAATTAGGTTAGGTTAGGCGTTTGAACGATCGATCGATCGCGCAAATCGACCGATCGCGCCCAACATCTATGCTACCGACCGTTACTTTAGCTACCGAGACGCCATGCTAGCTGTACATCCTGTAGTCACGTTGTGCGCGCAAATGTATCCCATGGCTCCGGCACAATGGAATGTAGTGAGGAGACAGAACTGGAAGTCTTCAAAATGCATCCGACATAGGCTCCTGAAAATACTGTCGACTCGACACGGGCGCAGCGAAACGCGCAGTTAATACACTGCCGTCCTCTGTGTCAGACCGAGGCCCCCTAGAACACACACTGTCTAGGGGGCTGTCAGACCAAGGCCCCCAAGAACACACACTGTCTAGTGGCCTTGGACAGATCTGACACGGGTGCATAGCTGCTCGATCTTCGCTTCGAATCGAAAGGTTTGTTTTGGCCATTGATTTACTTTCTCTGCATTTTTTTTTCAAAATTTACACATTTTTTACTCCTAAATGACTCATAAAGTAACTGGATATGATCCATAATGGAGGCAGTATGTGAGTGTAGACAGGCATTTTTACTAATCTTCAAACAATTTAAATTCAATGTATTTATTTTGCCATTGATTAATACAGTTTCATTGAGATTAACTCTTTTCAATTGCTTAGTTTGCTTCATCAATTTTATTTGATTAATTTCGGATGGGAATCCCAAACAAATGAATTTTAGGTAGATGGAGTCGAGCTTGAGATGCATTTGTATTAACGCCTGAAATCTAATGCAGTGCTGCGGAGCCAATGTGCTGCACGTATTTAAAATTAGCTCGTCGTGACTGAACAATCCTTATTAATAATACATACCTTTGTTCATCACATGACGGGAGCTGTGGGCCAGGACCAAGGTTCTTATAAGAACCTTGAAGTGCAGTTATGAAGCGTTTGTGAATGCTTTACAGTATGTCTAATACTGCCAGTATAAGACATACAGTATGCCTTATATTACATTCGAATATAAAAAGAGCATTAGAGTAATATATAACGCAATGTCAGGCTTACAACTGGGGGCACTGTGCGACCTCCCACTGCAAGCGCTATTTCGGCACTGTATCACCAAGCGGTAGGAAACTCCACTCACTGGCATGCAAAAGACAAATGCTATAGGGCGACCTCAAACTCGCAAGTCTGTGGAGTGTAAGGACAGAGAAGTGTCACAAGCGCAGGCACCAGCAACTGTCGCACTCTATGAATGGCCCCCATAACTGACCAATACCCCCTACCTAGTGCATTTTGCTTAAGGAGAAAGAAAGTAACCGAACACTCGGTTACATTTCATACTTCACTAAAGCTTTTTTCTCAATCCACGCATATCATCATCTGTACTCCCCCTTACTTCACTCCTATTAGAAAGCGTGAAAACACGGGCTACAGGCTTGCCATGAAATACTATTAAAATACCAACTCCTCTATAACTGAATAACCTAGAGCATAGATCACCCTATACATTGACTGGACACTGAAATCGGGCCAGTTGCAATTGGGCCTGGAGGCCGATTTACGTAAGTGCTAATAAAACGAGTTCTAATAATCAAAGGGACCTCAAGAAAAGTAAATTTCTTCGTCGTACCATAGGGAATTGTTGCAGAGCAGGGAATCTAAATTCACAATCATTTATCTTCAGTAGGTAATATACATCATACCTTCGGATGCTAAGATAAATTGAAAATTCATAATTTCTAGGAATATAGCATTTGAATTTTATAGAAAAATTGGCTCATAGATACTACACGTAATGTACTTTAAAATCACATTCAATTGAATTTTATTCCTATATGACGGATTTGGAGCAATATCCTCAGAAATTGATGTATGCAGAGCTTTCGGTAGAAAGCTGAAAAAGTGAATTAAAATCAGAGTAATACTACATTGCTACCAATGAACTAAAAACACATGTTTAACTGTGAGATAAAGATACCAAGACAGACGGGAAATGATATTGAATTATAGCAAAGAATGGCTGATACAACTCTTCATTATTGGAACCATGTAAAGCTTCACATCGTGATTGTCAGTATCATTTCACATAACTGCCTAGGTATATTACACCACTTTGTGGTTGCCTATGTTATTTTACTTCATGGTTTCGTAGGTCGGGTCACTTTTTGGCTACCTCAGTTGAACACATCATGGTTGCCGGATTTAAATAATTTCACAGCGGCCTACATTACAACACCTCGATGCGGCCAATCATATATCACTTAACAGCTGTCAAAGCTACATCACGTCACGGTTGCCAATGCAATGTCACTTCACAACTGTCAATGCTTAATCACTTCACTGCTGTCAATACATCACTTCATGGCGGCCAGTGCTTCATCATTCAGATCACTCCACGGCCGCCAATGCTATGATATCACTGCACTGCTGGCAATGCTACATCACTTCACTGCTTCCAATGCTAGATCACTTCCTCACGGCCAGTGTTTCATCACTTTACTGTTGACCGTGCTCCACCACTTTATGACTGCAAGCTGCTCCAACTCACTTTCCAGCTCTGCAGCCTGTTCTAATTTTCTCGCTTAGCCCATAAAGCTACCTAAAACAATTCGATACATAACATTTTCATCACCTGTTTACTTGGCGTTTCATAGCTAATCGAGCATATCACGAATTTGAGAAGCTTCTGTCCTCTAAAATGAGACTGCTGATTTCACTAACTATTGCGAAATTAGTTTAGTGCACACAACAAAGGCTGTCATAAAGAGTTGCTGTACGTAATTACACGTCAAGCCTAAATATTTTTTTTTGTGAATTTGTTGCGTATAGAAGTTTTAAAAATACAGTATGTACAGGTTAGCCAGTCATTACAAACTGTAAAAGAATTAAGTCAAATACACTAAACAAAACATGAAAAAGTAATGAGAGCACATATATGTTGTGCGCGTTTGGTGGATTTGCGCGATCGATCGTTCGCGCTGCGCGTTTGGTGGATCGTTCAAATTTTTAAATGGAAAACAAAAAACCAGTCCTTGCCTCCCCTAACCTACCCAACTTTAAACCCGAATATAGTTCAACTTACCCGAAATTACGTCCTAATAGCTACAATATCCACCAAACGCGCGCAACATATATAAACTAGAGCACTCTGAGAGCGCATACCTCCGCCAAGCGAGGCAACGGTAGCAAAAAATTCATATTGGCTCTGAAATCATAATTCTCTTTGTATTAACTTCAAAATTGAATCACTCGTGTCTTTTTATAGTAATAACAGTTTGTGCAATTTTCTTGAAGATCCGCTCATAACTTTTTGAATTATACTGCTAACAAACGTTATGACAAACATGAGTCAAACGTACAAACGAACGTACCGATCTGCACCAAAATTTGACTATTTATGTCTTTTAACATTACTAAGAAGCGCTATGAATTTAACAAGGATCCATTCATTACTTTTTGAGTTATTGGGCTAACAAGCATAAAATTAAAAACAGTGACAAACGAACGAAAAAGCAGATCATTACCAAAATTTGGTCATTCACTTTTCGTTATATACTCAACAACTCATGTTAATTTCGCAAAAATCCATCCATAACTTTTAGAGTTATGGCAGGGAGAAAAATGAGGCAGACAAACAAACAAACAGATAGACATATCTTCACCAAAAGGTAATCATCTGTTCCTCCTAACATGCCTAACAATCCCTGTAAATTTCATTCAAACCGTTTCAGAACTTTCTGAGTTATCTTGGTGACAGACAGACAGAAAGAAAGACAGACAAACACGACGAAAACATAACCTCCTTGGCGGAGGTAATAATGCATTTGCAGCACAGTGCAGTTAGACATAATTGCGGGACTGAAATCGGCCTTAGGGGCCAGTGCCCAGTCAATGTATGGTCAGTGATGGGCACTAAATACATCAAAGTATTTAAATACTAAATACTAAATACATCCGTAAAATGTAATTAAATACTAAATACTAAATACATTTTTNTTTTTGCTGGATTTCCTTTAGCAGCGTTTTGGGCTTCCCGGTGTTGCAAATGCTTCATTTGGGTTGTATTACCTGTCCGTGGGAGCCCAAGCGTGAAGTTTTAATAATAATAATAATTCGAACATAAAAGGAGCATTAGAGTAATATATAACGCAATGTCAGGCTTACAACTGGGGCACTGTGCGACCTCCCACTGCAAGCGTTTTTTCGGCGCTGTATCACCAAGCGGTAGGAAACTCCACTCACTGACATGCAAAAGACAAATGCTATAGGGCGACCTCAGACTCGCAAGTCTGTGGAGTGTAAGAAGGAGAGAGATTCGAGGTGTCACAAGCGCAGGCACCAGCAACTGTCGCACTTTATGAATGGCCCCCATAACTGACCAATACCCCCTACCTAGTGCATTTTGCTTAAGGAGAAAGAAAGTAACTGAACACTCGGTTGCATTTCATATTTCACTAAAGCTTTTTTCTCAATCCACACATATCATCATCTGTACTTCCCCTTACTTTACTCCTATTAGAAAGCGTGAAAACACGGGCTACGGGCTTACCATGAAATACTATTAAAATACCACCTCCTCTATAACTGAGTAACCTAGAGCATAGATCACACTATTCATTGACTGGACACCGAAATCGGCCCTGTTGCAATTGGGCCTGGAGGCCGATTTACGTAAGTGCTAATAAAACGAGTTCTAATAATCAAAGGGACCTCAAACAAAGATTCATTTCTTCGTCGTACCATAGGGAATTGTTGCAGAGCAGGGAATCTAAATTCACAATCATATATCTTCAGTTGGTAATATACATCATACCTTCGGATGCTAAGAAAAATTGAAAATTCATAATTTCTAGGAATGCAGTATTTGAATTTTATAGAAAAATTGGCTCATAGATACTTCACGTAATGTACTTTAAAATCACATTCAATTGAGTTTTATTCCAATATGACGGATTTGGAGCAATATCCTCAGAAATTGATGTATGCAGAGCTTTCGGTAGACGTTATTCTATTGACTGCAACAAAAGAGATGTTAAGAAAATCCAGTAATGAGGAAAAAGTGAATTAAAATCAGAGTAATACTACATTTGTACCTATGAACTAAAAACTCGTGTTTAACTGTGAGATAAAGATACCAAGACAGACGGGAAATGATATGAATTATAGCAAGTTATGGCTGATACAACTCTTCATTACTGTAACCATGTAAAGCTTCACATCGTGATTGTCAGTATCATTTCACATAACTGCCTAGGTATATTACATCATTTTATGGTTGCCTATGTTATTTTACTTCATGGTTTCGTAGGTCGGGTCACTTTTTGGCTACCTCAGTTGAACACATCATGGTTGCCGGATTTAAATCACTTCACAGCGGCCTACGTTACAACACCTCGATGCGGCCAATCATATATCACTTAACAGCTGCCAAAGCTATTTCACTTCACGGTTGCCAATGCAATATCACTTCACAACTGTCAATGCTGAATCACTTCACTGCTGTCAATACATCACTTCATGGCGGCCAGTGCTTCATCATTCAGATCACTTTACTGCTTCCAATGCTAGATCACTTCCTCACAGCCAGTGTTTCATCACTTTACTGTTGACCGTGCTCCACCACTTTATGACTGCAAGCTGCTCCAACTCACATTTCAGCTCTGCAGCCTGTTCTAATTTTCTCGCTTAGCCCATAAAGCTACCTAAAACAATTCGATATATAACATTTTCATCACCTGGTTACTTGGCTTTTCATAGCTAATCGAGCATATCACGAATTTGAGAAGCTTCTGTCCTCTAAAATGAGACTGCTGATTTCACTAACTATTGCGAAATTAGTTTAGTGCAAACAACAAAGGTTGTCATAAAGAGTTGCTGTACGTAATTACACGTCAAGCCTTAATATTTTTTGTGAATTTGTTGCGTATAGAAGTTTTAAAAATACAGAATGTACAGGTTTGCCAGTCATTACTAAATGTAAAAGAATTGAGTCAAATACACTACACAAAACATGAAAAAGTAATGAGAGCACATATATAAACTAGGGCACTCTGAGAGCGCATACCTTTGCCAAGCGAGGCAACGGTAGCAAAAAATTCAAACTGGCTCTGAAATCATGATTCTCTTTGTATTAACTCCAAAATTAAATCACTCGTGTCTTTTTATAGTAATAACTGCTTGTGCAATTTTCTTGAAGATCCGCTCATAACTTTTTGAGTTATACTGCTAACAAACGTTATGACAAACATGAGTCAAACGTACAAACGAACAAACCAATCTGCACCAAAATTTGACTATTTATGTCTTTCAACATTACTAAGAAGCGCTATGAATTTCACGAGGATCCATTCACTGTTTTTTGAGTTATTGTGCTAACAAGCATAAAATTAAAAACAGTGACAAACGAACGAACGAAAAAGCAGATCATTACCAAAATCTTCTCATTCACTTTTTGTTATATACTCAAAGACTCATGTTAATTTCATAACTTTTGGAGTTATGGCAGTGAGAAAAATGAGGCAGACAAACAAACAAACAGATTGACATATCTTCACCAAAAGGTAATCATCTGTTCCTCCTAACATATCTAACAATCCCTGTAAATTTCATTCAAATCGGTTCAGAACATTCTGAGTTATCTTGGTGACCGACAGATAGACAGAAAGAAAGACAGACAAACACGACGAAAACATAACCTCCTTGGCGGAGGTAATATTGCATTTGCAGCACCGTGCTGTTAGACGTAATTGCGGGACTGAAATCGGCCTTAGGGGCCAGTGTCCAGTCAATGTATGGTGTGGTCTATGCCTAGAGTTATCCCAGTCCCATGTCGTATTTTTTACAGTAACACCAACCTGAAGACCTTGCAGCAAAAGTTGTAGATTTTCGTCACTCTGATGCAAAGCAACACTTAGCAACTCAACCATACGCGGATTAATGACTCCAGTTAAAGTCAAGATGAGTTCCTTGAGCTGCTCCGCAGTAGCGACACCTGCACATATGAATTAAATTTGGCAGGGTAGTGGCAGCAGATACAGTTGTGTACTGGCTACAGTCAGAAGGAAACAGCAGGTACGTATGATGTTCAGTTACATTTATCCAGGAGATTTTTATGACCTTTGGACAACATGATTTTCAATGAAACAGTATTTGCAGTGCCACGATACAATAATACTTTTGACGATTTAAATCCACAATATACACGGCGAGTGATGGAAACAGTATCAATAGAAATCTTGAAATACTATGGAGTGGGAATGCAAGGTAATTCTACTGTTGAGGACCATGAGCCTAAAACGGTAACCGTAGAACAGCCAATGAAGTGTGCTCCTCATTCGAGCTTTCTAGTCGCAAGCGGCAGACATAATGCCCAGTATAGAGAAGTCCCTGACATTGCTCAGGATACTACTGTATATAGTTTACTTCAATGGATGCCAAGGGTGAGAAAAGTCCTGTAGCTTTCTTAGTAGGTTTAAGGGAAGTACACGATAGTTAAGACCTTGACTATTCTCATAGGTACTGAATCCAACGGAGATTTGAGCAATGGGAATGTGAAGAAGCGAGCTGCTGTCAGGCATTTGCAATATAGTGAACACTGACTACAGATAGTAGCGTCATCGGCTGTAAAGAAAACTCAATACTTCATTGTACAACCAGGCTGTTCAACAAAATTCCCCTACATATTTGCAACACCGGTAACACTGAGGTAGCTGAAAAAAAAAATCGATACTCGTAGCTGACTGAAAGAAGCTGTAGATAAACTCTCTGTGATTGGGTGTTCGGAGGAGGTAACTTGCATTGCATCGTGACTAATACGTACATGCGACTTGTATAACACAACCTAGACCTCGTCTGAAAAACATCAAAGTATAAGCACTCGCCAGTGTTTTGCTTGGAGTCTACGTGGGTAGACAGCTTCTGTTGGTGCGGGTGGGAACCGCTTCTGTGGTGGTAGAGGGAGAGGTGCGCCCGGACCGCTGGGACGGACCTGATATTGTGCCCACCAGAGCTCCCGTTGCTGCGTGGCAGGGCAGCCGCAGCATCGCAGTAGATCTTGTGGTAGTCCGGCCGGGGGGCTTCGAACAGGACCGGGCCTGCGTATGACATGCGAGTAAAGTGTTGTTACGGTACAAGGCCAGTGCATTACCACTTTTTCTTAAGATAAATACACAAGTTTTTCTTTTACTGCCCCTTAAAGTTTAATGCGCAGAGAACAATTTTAGTGGGAGTGGCAAGCAGACTCCAAATACGGCAGCGGTTCCCAACCGTTTTCAAGTCCGGCACCCCTAGCAATCTTTTAATATGTTCTCGCTCCCTCTACAAAAATAATATCTCATCTGATGGTAAAGAAATGAATGCGTACCATATTTGTTAAGAAAATGATTCGCACGATTTTATTTTCATAAAAAACTTAACGTTCCGGGAATTCAATTTCCCATCCTCAGAAGTTAAAAATTTATAACTGACATAGGATGAATAATAATAAGAATGTTTAATTTGGCTAGATCTAAAATTGAGTAATTGTTTGCATGAGGGACCTAAAAAGCAAATGACTGCAGTGCGCAACGAGGGTCTTTATATAAGCGTCGGTCGGTATGGGAAGCGGAGGGAAGCGCGCAAGTCCAGTCGGAGGCAAAAGCGTCAGTCATGGATCGTGACGAGCGGTACAGCTGAAGTCATAATATTAAGGCTACGTTTCGGTTTAGATATACTGTATAGTGATTCTAGAGTTGTGAGTACTATTGGATTAGAATAAGCTATGATAGAGAAGTCTTTCCTGCTAATTGGATGGTTGTTTTGCTCTGCTTGGAGACAGTGAGCTGAATGAGCTGGTTTTGCAAGTGGTAAACCTGTTCTGCTTGATATGCCTAAATGTTGGTCAACGCGGGCTTTGAAATGCTGTCCAGTGCTGCCGTAGTACAGAGCTGAGCAGCTCGTGCAAGAAAAGACGTAAACAACACTGGACCGGAGGTTTGTGGGAGGTTTATCTTTGAATTTAAAATAGGATCCTAACGTAAACGTATTTTCGTAAGAGAAACTAAAGTTCATGTGCGGGTAGGCCTCGGAGAGGAAAGCTTTCAGGGAATTGACTTTATCGATAGTGGTTTTGCTGTAGTATGGGAGGGAATGGAAAAAGTCTAATTTACGGACGGTAGGTTAGACTTTTTCCATTCCCTCCCATACTACAGCAAAACCACCATCGATAAAATCAATTCCCTGAAAACTTTCCTCTTCGAGGCCTACCCGCACATGAACTTTAGGTTCTCGTAGAAAAATACGTTTACGTTAGGATCCTATTTTAAATGCAAAGATAAACCTCCTACAAACCAGCGGTCCAGTGTTGTTTACATCTTTTCTTGCACGAGCTGCTCAGCTCTGTACTACGGCAGCACTGGACAAAATTTCAAGGTCCGCGTTGACCAACATTTAGGCATATCAAGCAGAACAGGTTTACCACTTGCAAAACCAGCTCATTCAGCTCCCCGTCTTCGTGCAGAGCAAAACAACCATCCAATTAGCAGGAAAGACTTCTCTATCATAGCTTATTCTAATCCAATAGAGCTCACAACTCTAGAATCACTATATATCCATAAAACGAAACCTAGCCTTAACATAATGACTTCAGCTGTACCACTCGTCTCGATCCATGACTGACGCTTATGCCTCCGACTGGATTTGCCCGCTTCCCATACCGTCCGACGCTGATATAAAGACCCTCGTTGCGCACTGCAGCCATTTGTTTTTAGGTCCCCTGATGCAAACACTTACTCAATTTTAGGTCTTGCCAAATTAAACATTCTTATTATTATTCATACTTTGTCAGTTATAAATTTTAAACATCTGAGGATGGGAAATTGAATTCCCGGAACGTTAAGTTTTTTATGAAATTAGTAGACAATCGTATATTTGTTTTATGATATTAGCTTTAGTTCAATATATGATTTTATCTTATTTCAGATATCCCACCCTTTGGAAAGCCATCTCGCAGCCCTCAGCGAGTGCGCCCAACTCCGGTTGAGAGCCCCTGCCTTTTATTTATATTGATTGTAGCGGTTGCCGTTTGTATTATGGCTCGATTGGGCGCGTTGAAGCGTTAATTTCTTCCTTTCTTCACAATCGCGGTGCATGAAGTAGTTTAATTTTTTTCCCCTCGCAAATTTCCGTTTGAAACGCTATCCCCAGTCATGCTCAATTTTGCACCTATCATTGAATATCACATCACTTGTAACGGCTGCATGGACAAAATAATTATTGCTCGATCACTATCGTTTAAGCGTAAGTTTCTTCCTGATTACATAATTTTTGTGAATGCCAAAGTTTCGCTTGTCTATCCCATCTCAAATTTCCTTTAGTACTGTTATCCCCAGTCTTGCTCAAGGCTGCATGCAGCTCCCCCTATATATTGCATATAACGGCTGCTTTTGCACAGTTATGACTCAATTGCTTTAATTTTAGCGTCAATGTTTTCCTTTTTGCATAATTTTGGTGCATACTTGAGTTTTATTTTTATGTCTTATCTCAAATTTCCTTTAGAAACTTGATTCCCAGTCTTACTGAATTCAGCATTCCCCTCCTCTTACATCAGAAGGTTCCAATGAAGCGCCCCTGGAAAACTTGAAATATGTTGTCGCTCTCCAAACAAAAATAATAACTCTTCTCTTCAATGATAAAGAGTGAAACTTACTTATAATTTGTGTACAAAATTATGTATCTAACTTTATTTTATCCAAGATTTTTCATCCCCTCAAAGGTCACCACGCATTTCCAGTTGAGAACTCCTGAAAGACGGTCTTTGGGAGGGGACCGTAACAAAACTATTTATACACGCGATTTACAAATTATGGAAGAGTGCTTCTATCCAACAGTGAGAGTTAAACATATAAGACATGGCTTAATGCAAAGTGTCGAGAGACTTCATATATTTATGAATTTGGCACAAAGAAACTATTTTTATACTAAGTTTATGATATTTTTTATGATATTTTTATGATAAGCAGGTCCAGTCACACATTAAAAGGTAGACAACTGATCCGGTAGGTCACAGGCGAACATTTCATATATAAAATATATTTGTATATATTTCAATTTCTGGCACTCTGGTTAGAGACTAGTAGGTAGCAGCAATGGACTTTGAACCGCATACGTATGAGGCGCTTAGCAGTTTATACCCATCGCATATTAGAATTAAATATATCATATGCATCCATATACAGTAATACACAAAATAATGGACCACAGGTCTGCTAGCTCACAGGTGTAGAGATTTGATAAAAAATACGGTATTTTTCACTGAATTTCTAGATTTAATCAACGGAGACATGAATGGATTTAAAATCGCAAGCGATGACGGGTAGCTTATCAACTATGAATACTAACTGATAGTTTACCAGATAATGGCATTTCTATAGAAAGCAATGAGACCTGTTAAGCAGAAACAACTAATTGGATGTTCAACATAAATTTAATATTACCATACTATGCTGAAAAGTATTTAATTATTGTTTAAACGTAGGAGGGACAGTTCCACAGAATGCTCTCAAGCAATTTAGCGTTAACTGTGAGTATAAAAAAGCCGATAGCACCAATGACAAAGACAATATACTGAAGCAAGAAATCAGATTTTTTCCCAAAACGTCCCCAAACTTACGTTATATACTCGTAAGATATTGGGTTATCGACAATTAATTTTGGAAATCATTTCCAATGTTACCATCAGAGTACGAAGAGCAAGAGTTGTTTGCTTATATAACTGTACAATTCGTGTCCAAGCGGATGCCCTCTCCTTGCATTTGCAGAAGTAGATGCACATGAAGGTGCTTAATTTTCAAGCATGTAGTGGGAGAGCAGAGGGATGTGTTTACGTAGTTTATATCAAGTTAGAAAACACCCTTGCAAGAGATAAAAGGGTCTAAACTGAAAGTAGCACACCGTCCCCTTTTTCTGTGCATGGCTATTGAGGTGGCGGGCATTCATGAGTGCATGCAGGATATCACGTATTCAAGGGGTTCTCTCCACAGTTTCGGCTTCCTGAGACCTGGGCCGGTATGGTAAATACTACGCGCTTCAGGTACTTAGCACTTCAAACCTTTGTGCAACGCTACTACTTCGCATTTCAGACCATAGTGCAACGCTACTACTTCGCATTTCAGACCATAGTGCAACGCTACTACTTCGCATTTCAGACCATAGTGCAACGCTACTACTTCGCATTTCAGACCATAGTGCAACACTAACACTTTTAAGTGAAGTGCCCACCGTCACACTACTCTTATTAGTGCCAGACTCCGCCGGACGGTTTGCCATGCAATATCTGGTGAACATTGAAGTCGTCACTTTAATATTTTGCAGCGTCCTGCAGACTGCCCTACGAGACGACACTTTACTTGTATCCTGTTAAGTTTTGTTTATTTACGTCTTTGCCATGGATCTGTTCAGTTTGTGTAGAAGGATCCATCGAGAAAAACGCCAGGTACCATGACTGAAGCATATAAAAGAATATTTCGACATACAGAAGACCATCTTCAAACAATGGCAGCGCTAACTCAACATTAATAACACTAGACGGCCCGTGATCCGTTGGGTCGTCATCAAGATCGTCTTCGCTTTCGCAAAAAAAGCAGATGTTATTTAGACTAAGCTTTGGTTAAATTTCAGCAAGTAGACTACCTTAGTATGTTTGGTCTGTTTGGTTGGCATTAATTCAATGTTAGGAATTTAGGGATATGCCAAAACCATAGCAATTTAGAGCACTGAGCATATAGCCAAATAAGTCAAGGCCCATGAACTGATCGGACCGTCTGACGATAATGAAGAACTACCTTTGCCAAGAAAATACTCAGGGCAAAAAATAAAGGACTCACAAAAACGAACAAGTCATGACACAAAACCTCAATGTCAGTAGTACGTACAAGTGCTACTCACCATTGTAAGTCAATACGAAGACAACGACGGCTGCCAGGAAGTGCAACTTGTGCGATATTTTTGCCAGTGACCTGCTGATGCGCAGCCTAAGATTTCTCACGCGAGTGACTCTGAACAGGGTGCAAATGTGCTTCGTAGAGTGAATATCATAAATTAAAGAACTTCTGATCGTGAAAGCGGCCATAGCACAGACCGGCAGCCCGTACGTAGCGTACACAGGTTACAGCGACCGCCACCGTCAGACTGTGTTTGTATCAATAAAAATTACTGCGCTGAAAAACATTAATTCATTAGATTTAAATAGCAGAGAGCATTGTTTAAAGACAGAACTTGAATGCAGTATAGTAGACGTGTGCTGTACATAATCACTGAAAATCCCGCGCTTCTCCTACGCATTCAAGCTAAATGTGTTAGTGAAAATAGTGGTGTTTTCAGTTCATCCAGACTGTACAAACTACAATAGTACATAATATTATGAAAGGAAGGAAAGAACGGTAGAACCTACGAAATTCACACGTGTATATGAATTTATATCCAATCATTGCACACACTGGGGAACAAGCAATTCGTCGCTGGAATTTTATCAGCTATATTTCCATCAGTTCAACCCACAGATTCCAAATCTAAAAACCGCTTTTGTCTATCACGTCCAATTTTCCAGCAACCACATCTTATTTTTTGTCCTTTATCGGAGCTATTCCTACCGAACGCCCACTGGAATAATGTTCAGACGAGTCCTATAATGCTCTTCCTACGAAAATGTTGAGTTCAAATCTACAACATAATAAAGACCGACGTGTATTTATCTGTTTGTTGATTTATTTATTTATCCATTTTCTGTCACGCTTTAAATAAACAGATAGGCAGAAATTAGACCTGGTTGGAGGCTGTCCATGGTCATCCTGTCAAGATTCATTTAAAACTGATTGTTAGGAAATCGGCCAAGTTACAGAAGATGGCAAATTTATCTTAAACCTAGAACCATATCATTCATTCTGAGTAACATGAAACACAATGCAGGGAGAGTTTCACCCGTTATTGAATTGTAAAAAATCATGCTATTTTTCAATGAATGTGTATAATATATTTATTAATAATAATATATTTACTGAAAAAATTGTTGATACAAATAAAAAACATTCCAAAGTTACATTAGTAAAGTGAGATAAGAAAAAAAAGTACTTCATGACATATTTTCAAGCCCCTTATTAGTTCTAATGAACTATCCGAGCAACAAATTTGGCAGATTAGCAACCTAATTATCTAGAGATAAAAAAATACAAAGTGTTCAATTTCGTGGGTGACGTCCATAAGCTCAACATCTCAATAGGAGCTCCACAAATTTAAAACCAGGACCCACGGCTACACTGTCAGCTCAAGCAGCCCCACCTGCTATTCCAGGAGAAAAGAAAGAGAGAGAGAGAGAGAGAGAAAAAAAAAATTATTTGGGCAAGGAAGCACTGTAAATTTCACAAAGTTAGGCATCTCCAGCCAGCGCACAGAGGGATGGAAGAAAGTGAGCACAGAATATAATGTACCAGGAAGGCCTAACCAAAGATAGCACCCGTCAGCGAACGCACAGACAGAGTGATGAAAGTAGGGTGGGCACGGGACGTGATAGACAAAGAAGGCCTAACCAATGATAAGGCGACCCATGCTTCCGTACGATGCGCAACCTCTCACAACGTTGTATAGAACACCCTGAGCAAATTATACACCTTAAAGGGCAGGTCCCATGCCGACGCCGCCTAACTAGGTCCGACTTGTACTCCAAACAGGTACAAATAATTAGGAAACCAACTACTTGATGCGCCACGCAACAGGTCCGTCCCACGGTCCCCAGTGCTACCGAGATAGGATAAACGACCGCAGTTCAACTTTGAATGAATGAATACTCGTTATGTTTCGCAGCGAACACGACAGAGCATTCCAGACATGCTACAGAATTGAAATAAAATGACTTTTGACCTTTGGTGGTGGCGAAGAAGAGAGAATTTAGGAGTTCGTTACATTTAGCTCGTGTAGGGTAACGATGAGAAATTTGTAATTCAGAAAATAGGTTATGAAAGAAAGTGGTTCGCTTTAGATGCAAGTTTTAGAAAGTTTTGATAGCAATGAAGTACTGATAGATTTGGTCGATAGTGAAGAGCCTATTAGTGTGGTAGGTAAGAGACAAGGGCTGGTGAGGGGCCAACAGCGCCACACAGCGGTGATGTAGCCGCTGCAGCCTCGCCAGCTCCACGCGACTGCCGCCGCCCCACAGACACATGCCGTACACCAAGTGTGGGTAGATTAAAGAGAAGTACAGTTTTCTTAGCACGAATGGAGGGATAAAAGTAGTTAAAGTACGTAGCACACCACTGGATTTCGAATCAGAATGCTGAACCTGCTGTGTGTGGCATCGGAACGTTAGCTTACTGTCGATTGTGATGCCTAAAAATTTAAATTCATCCACTTAGGCGATAGGACTGCCGCGAATTTTTAAGACACGATCTGAAATTTTACACAAGTTGGAAAGTACCATGTGGTTTGTTTTAGACACATTAAGAGATAGGCGATTGTAGGAGAGCCACAGGTCAACCTCGGCCAATTCTCGGTTAATCATGCTAATGAGCGAGTCAAAATCGCTGCCACTCGTATATACCGTCGTGTCGTCTGCGAAGTGGAGAAATTTTAAATTAGTTGACGCTCTACTCATGACGTTAATATAAAGTAGAAACAAAAGTGGACCGAGTATTGATGCTTGTGGCACTCCAGAGGTAACAGGCAATTTGGAAGAGTTCACATCCTCTACAGCAATATAGTGGTAGAGATTACTAAGATAAGATCGGAACCAGTCATGAGATACTCCTCTAACACCCAACACATCGAGTTTGCGCAGTAAAATATCGTCATTCGCCGTATCGAATGCCTTAGAGAAGTCTAAGAAGACGCTCAAATGATACTTCTTAGAGTCTATGGTTTCATATATGCTATGAGAGAATTCAAGAATAGCATCGTCTGTAGATTGCCCATTGCGGAAGCCGAACTGAGTAACGACTTTGTAGAAGCGAAGTTGAATAGACGGCCGTACATTATTCTCGTGAAAACTTTATTACTGAAAAGTAAGGTAGATATTGGACGGTAATTGTCAAGCTGGTTTTTGCTACCTTTTTTGTATGCTGGAGTAATGCGTGCAATCTTCAGAGCGTCAGGATAGACTCCTTCACGGAATGATCTATTAATTAGAATTGCTAGTGCAGGTGATATAGCATCAGCAATGAGTTTATATATAAAACAGGTATAGAGTTTAATCCTGATGACTTATTTGGAAACGACTGGATTGTACGAATAACTTCCGCCGCATCGATTGGCAGACACACAAATGAACTAACCTGCCTATCAATATACTCCAGTGGACCCCTTGCTACGCACGGAATCTTGCTGTCGAGGGCGCCAGAAACTTCACTAAAATAAATGTTAAATAAAACTGCAATTTGTTGCCTGTTAGTAATTAGTTGACCCTCATGCAAGAGCTCTATGGCTGTAGCCTTTCCCTTTCCCATTACATGATACACATAGGAAACATACTCATCAGCTTTCGAATTATGCCTAGTATTCCTAATTTGTACTGATCATCACCCGCGAAGAGAGTGAGGGAGGTGATAATGTTTTCGTTGAAGATTTAAGTATATATATATTTGCGTATATAGATAAATATATTTGTATATATGTCTGTCCACCAAATAAGTGGTGGAAGGAGTTGAACGATCTTCATAATTTTTAGTAGGGTGTTTGGTGGGTCGACCTAGATGTGACTCATACAAAAAATGGACCTAAACGGCAATAAAAAATGACTGCGATGAATTTTGCCTCCACCGCGGCAGATCGTCTCGCGCTCCGAGGCCTCCCATTTTTCCTATTTAATTATTAAGAGCGCAGGTGAGCCCAGCGCCTGCCTTGTTTCCGTATGTTATTATTGAAGAGCTAATCTCGGGGAATGAATGGGGCTGTGCCCTAGCGTCGCTCATCAAAAATGATTTCGTTGAATTTGCCCCTACCGCGAGTGATGGTGTTACGCCACCGAGGCGATCTAGTTCTTAATGCTGTTACTGACTTTACAATGCGCTAATCTAAAAATGACAAAATTTTAAGATGTGCTGAGAAAAATATAAAACAAAAATAGTTCGGCTCTGGGAGACTTCTCCTGTTGTACAGCGGTGCTGAGGTACTTGATCCCTCGCCTGAGTTAGTTCCAGCTCTCTACTGCCAGTGGGAGCTGTAGGGAAACGTGTCTAGTACCCGTCCACGGTGCTAGTAGCCGTCCAGTTGGCACTAAAAAGCTTCCTGTGTGAAAACTAGCAGTGCTAGAAAGCCGTACATAGGCTTAAACTGTAGGCTAAGTAGTGCCGCACCATCCCTGAAAATGACGGGCATAAAAAATAAAACAAGAAACAATGTTGCTGGTTTTCTCATTTTTTCCACTAAAAGCATGAAAAATGTGAAAACCACCACCATTTTTTCTTGATAGATTTTTGAAGCCCGTCATTTTCAGGGATGGTGCGGCACTACTTAGCCTACAGCTTAAGCGTATGTACGGCTTTCTATCGCTGCTAGTTTTCACACAGGAAGCTTTTTAGTGCCAAGTGGACAGCTACTAGCATAGTGGACGAGTATGGACTGCACCGTAGAAAGTAACCTTTAATGTTGACAAATATATTCTGTAAACCACATATGGCCGTAGAACCCCCAGTCCTGCGAGTGGAGTTGGACTGAATCAGTAGCTGTCACCCAACAATGAATATCACCACTGTCACACAACAATAACTATCACAAACAAACCACAACACAGTAAGTTGACAGGAGTGTCAAAATGGCAAGCAGAGCACAGGGATTCATCACCAGGAATTCTGAGTATAAATCAAAGGACTTAATCATTTCTTTGCACAAATAACTAGTGCGCCCGTATCTAGCATTTGTTAATTAATTCTAGTCGCCATATGAGTGCGGCGATATCGATGAATGGAAAAATTGCAACGCAGAGGAATTAAATCGATACCTCAGCTGCGGAACATGCCGTACGAGTGTCACTGATAGGAAGCCGGGCTTATCTCCCTTAATAGAGCTCAGACGACGCAGAAGGCAACTAATAGAAACATTGAAGTACTTGAATGGCTTCAACAGGATTTTTGACAGAGAAGAACCTATAGATGAACGCCTCCGAATCAACGGCCAAAAACTCAAACATAAGGATAGAAGAATTACTCTAAGCTAGCAGTTTCTCCTCTACATCGTAGTGAACATTTGAAATAAACTCGTTTCCAAAGTTGCTAGTGCAGAGACAGTAAATGCGCTTAAGATTCGTCTTGATAAACATTGGGAGCAACGCCCACCTAACCTACGAACTGCTGCTCCAGGGATCACAAACTCCACGGTCGAAGATTCAGAGGACACTCTAATCAATCACTGTTCACGTCCAAAGTAAATTACAATAGCTTCTCGAGATCTACAGCATTTAACCATGCCTGCACAGTTATTCCTTAGAAGAGTTTATTATCTTCTTTTCTTCCTCATGTAGTTGTCTGAATGACTCTGACGTAAGAGCAGCAGCGTACGCGTCACTCGAGCTGCCGTCTGTAGATGGGCCTGTTTGTCCGTCTTCTGCCAGCCATCTAATCTAATAATCTATAACTTCCCCGAGATAATGACTACGAACGTGGCAGTGATTGCCGAAAATTAGGGGCCTGGAGCCTAGTTTTTATACATGCACATTGTACATCTGCAGCGTCGGTCTGCTCGTAAATTATTGAAATCCCTGAATTAGTGACTGGCAGCCGGCCCTAGTTATCGTTCTTCCGTATTTTTGGCTATTGTGAGCCAAGTATGAACGAGCAGCGTGTCTGCCGACCAAAGGTACTAGGATACTAGCACATACTGTATATACTAGAGAAGCGTGCAGACAGCTCATACCTCCACAAAGCAACGCAACGTTAAGGAAGAACTAAATTTGGTCATGCATCCAGGATTTCCCTTTGATCATCAAGATAAACTTGTTTATTTATTCCGCTTAACATAGCTAACAGTTCTTGTAATTTCTTTAAGATCGCTCTGTGATTTGTCAATTATGTCGTGACAAACACATAGTCAAACTCACAAACGGACAAACAGAGTACTTTTAAAGTGTGGTTACTCGCTCCCCGTAACACTCCTGACAAATCTTGCAAATTTCATAAAGATCTGTTTATAACTTTTCAAATAGGGTGCAAAAAATAAAACAGGTAGACAAACAGTTGAACGGATCTCCACCAAAAGTACATCATCTGTTCCTCGTAACATACCCACATTACTCAGCATTCCCTGTAACAGAAGATCCTTCCACATCTTTTTGAGTAATCTTGGTGATAGACAAACACACGATTAGGCAGACTCCGAGAGCAGCATAGTTTCCTAATCGCAAGTAAAAATCAAAAAGCTGCGGGCCTTTCTCGTAAGTTTGTAAAGAGAAGCCGATGGAAATCACAGACAATGCGTTCTGGCAATTGCACTTAGCTGTCGCTCTGCGGTGGCGAGAAAACGCTATTTATTTCCATTGTCTGCGCATTCCTCCATGTTGATGTTTTCTTCTTTGATGTGTATACATGTAAATATATATGGGAATGGGCGTATGTCACATCTTAACTCAGGACAAGACCAGCAGACAAACAAACGCCGACAAAAGCAACCTTGTCGTCGGTATTTATTATCGAAGAACCCACGAATGTAATTTTGAGATCGGGCCAATCAATATAAACAGCTGGCAAAGAAAACATTGCTAGTATTGCATCTGATTGCATGATTCAAATGTTTTTTCTTTACTTATGGATCATTGAAAAAGCGACAGTTTATCGGTAATGCGGAGCGATGCTCAAAACTAGTTACATTTTTATAAAAATCAGCAAAATTGGATCAATTGAAGATCTTCCCAAAAGCAGATTGAGGGCGATATTCTTCAGCTGCTTGAAGAAAGAGAAGACTATTTTTTAACTGTTTCAAGTTTGGAGGAAGGGGTTCTTCAGCTGCTCAAAGTTGTGAGGACGAGTTTCTGCTGGGAGTATAGGGAGGTTTGGCTTGGAAAGGTGAGGCTAGGCTATGCTATGACAAAGTATAGGCAGACTAGCCCTAACCTATTGTAACGTAACTGAGCCCATCACAACCTGTCCAAAGTAACCCAAGCGATCTTTATTTAATTTCAACAGGGAAAAAGTCTTGGTGTGGTTCTAATACTACTCAGAGCTGGGAAGAGGCAAATATTCTTCAACTGCTCAGAGTGGCTGAGAGTGGGGAGTGTCTTGAAATGGGGGCATTTTGTGAGGATAATCGAGTTATCCGTCAATTCTAACATCACTTCTCTATAAAGCAATAACTGGCCCGCTATCAATATAACAGATTGAACTAACCCGTTGCCTCCTGAAATTCAGATAACATTTTTTTTCACTTTTTTTTTAATTTATGAAAAATAGGTTAGTTAAACACATATTCGGGCAAAAATTTAGTTTTACTTGCAAAAAACAGTATTTTTTGCAGATGACGTCAGTGTCTTGGGTAATTTACATGATGCATTGCTTTTGCATAGAGAAAAAAATAGAGAGTGGCATCTGATGATGCCGTCAGGAGGCAAAGGGTTAGTTACGTCAATCCGTTGTTCAACGCGCATTGGCTTCCTGAAGCTAGCTGTTTCTCAAGACCGGGTCCAGCAGAGTCAAACTTTACAGGAGTCACCTGGAAATGTTCCCTAAATTAAAATGTATTTTTTTTCGCAATTCAGGGATAAAATGGTAATATTGTCCTAACTCTTCCGAAACTGAGCAACATTCTCTTTCAGTAGAGCAGAGATTTTTTAGAAGTGCTGTCATGATTCGATACAAAATACAGAAATGGAAAAAAAACAGTTATTTCTGCATAAAAATATCTCACAGTTGTTCTCCAGATCGAAGTCCGGCCACACCATTAGATTCTTTCCACTGAAGTGATGTTGCCTTGGAAGGCATTACGGTTATATTGCAGTACCTAGTCAATGCGGGCGATAAAAAATCTTTGAGTGTCTTCATAAATATTTATGGTTGTACCAATGCAAAGGAAATCTAAATATTCTGACATTGATTTATTGATTGGCCTGTGCGGCTGCAGTGAGGGGTCGAGGGTTGCGTAACTTTCCCATGAGTAAAAATTAAATGGGCGTAAAGACGTGTTTGGAAAGAAGGCGGATCTTGCAGAAGCAACACAACTCGTCACATATTGCTAACCTCCCGAGAGCTGGCTTTTATTAGTAAGTCCTTCTGAGGGCTAGTCTATGACTGTGTAGGCCCATACAGAGCCGAGTTGAAGTGTCCAGAATTTCTAAATTATCCCAATTGTGTAGGTGTTCTGAAACGATGGCACAGCGTTTATAGCTGCTGCCGCCTAGCGGCTGAGTATTCTGAGCAGACCGCTGCGGCCGCTGTTGTGTTGCTGGGGTGGAACCTTTTCTGGCGTATCTCTATATTAATTTTTTTTTTGTGCTCTGTGGCACTTGAGAATACACCCACGGATTGCCGCTTCCTTGAACTCTTTCCTTTTTTAATACATCATAATTTAAGAAGGTCGTTGGGTCCTATAAAATAGACAGCCACACGACGGTGCCATTAGGTAAAGCCGGGCAATTTGCCGCGCATCAGTGGCCACCACTGAGCGTTCGCATTCTAGCCGGCAGTGTTGCTATAGTAATAGTCGCACGGCTACCTGCGTTCAATACGACCCTCTCCAAGGCTGGTAGAATATCACGCACGTCTATGTACTCAGACTCATGCACGCTCTCAGTGCGTACGAAGCCTAACCATTCCGACTATGGCCAGTGTTAGTTTACTTCTCCTTCCAATGGTCAAAGTGAGGTGTTCGTTCCCTCTAACGGCATATCTTAGCACATCGTTACTTCCAATATAAAGTCTGAGCATATCGTTATTTCAAACACATATTTACAGTCTGAGCTAATCGTTACTTCCAGTATACAGTCTGAGCATATAGTTACTTCCGATACAGAGTCTGAGCATATCGTTACTTCCAATATGAAAGCCTGAGATTATAGTTAGTTCCAATATTAAATTCTGAGATTATCATTACTTCTAGTACACAGTCTGAGCTTATCGTTACTTCCAGTATACAGTCCAGGGAATAAATATGACGGGAGGACCAGGTATCAGATGGTCGAAAAATAGTGACGTCACAGCCCAAAAAGCGTCCAACCTGTGACGTCAGAGCTGACCGCCCTCGCTTTAAGCTAGAAGTAAAGTAACCGTTTTGTAACCATATATTATCGGTAATAATATAACGTAGGTAACATTTTACAAATATAAATCAATGAATACGATGAACTAGACGTATTGAACGGTATTTTTCTGAAACAAGATATAATGCCGAATCCTCTATGTCAAGCTACAAAGAAGAAATAATAGACAAAATAATGGAATTAAGAAGTGATGTTGATGGTAAAGGTGACACTATAACTTTGTCAGTGTAGTATATAGCACGAGAAACGTCGTAAGCAACGCTGGGCGCGGCCTTTTTTGTCACTGCAAGTTAAGCTTTTATGAAGGCTTGACTGGCTGTGGCTCTGCCGCAGTTATGGCCAGTGCTCTTTATGTTAGGGTAAATATAAATTTGTCACTTCCGGTACAAGTTCTAATTATAGTTTTATATATATATATATATATAGGATATCTTGGATAAAAAAATGATTGGTCATAGCTTTCTATAGTTTTAGAGAACGCGGCTACATGGCCTATAGTTTGTGTCAAATCTGTCCTTGAAATGCGCAACTCGCCATAAATCGCAGGAAAAACCCGCCATAGCATTAAACGCGGCCCATCGTGTATTTACATGGCGAAGTAGAATGTCTAATTAGAAGCATTAGAAATGACTGATACAACTCAGTACGCAGGCGCTTAACGAACTGAAAGCTACGCGCTAAATTTCGATCGCCTGCCTGGACAGCATGCGGGCGTCGTAGCGATACAACTTACACCACTTAGCTACTTGGGCTGTGGTGGGACGCTTGAGGTGCTATGGCTACCAGCAGGGTCTTTATCTATGAGTATTGCTAGGAATCCATCCATCCCATCTACGAAGGGTACGAAATGTTATACTGAAATAACTGTAATCGCGACAAAACTCCACACTCAAGGTTTTCTGGCCACCACACACAAAGAACTACTTTGTTACATTAGCCAAATTTTGGTGCCCGTAACCCGAGCATTTTCCCTGCTGAGGTTCAGTAATGGTGCTATTTATGACAACCAAATAAAATAGCTCAAAAATCTGGATCCAGAACCAAAAGTTTTATTGGACGTACCGAGAAAATCAGCCTATGTACCTCAGCAAAATTTCTGGCTGCTGCTGAAGCTCATTACCTACTTTAGCTTCTGAGCAGTAGGATTACTTCTTTGCCGGGCTGTTATTACCAACTTTTAAATGAAAACACTGGAGCGCGTGGGAAGCCCGTCACCAGTGATAAGGAGGAGCACAACGTGGAACCGAGAATCAGTGACAGCGATGAAGCTCATTCAACGTTGTGTGGGACTGGCGGGAATAGGATGAAAGTCGACACGCGGCCTCCTCTACGCTGCGAATTCAAAATTTCCATTCACTGAGAAACACTGAATGAAGATCCGTGTCGAAGCAAAGTAATTTTTCAGTTTGTCTAGCATTTTTACAGCGTATTATCGGACTTTCACGCTACGACAGGCACTGCATAATAACTGAATACCCAAATATTTTCGAGCAAACGAAAAAGGCATAGACCACGATAGCAATGTGAACTATCATTTATGAAAACGAACGTTGGCTGAATGTTACAAGTAATTAGCGCAACTGTCGAAGTAAAATGCAGAATAAAATGACATGCGTGTTTTTCTTTCAGGGTAAAATGCAAACAATATTTTTCTCGAACTTCGGTCGCAGGTTCCATACTTTCTGGCCTTCTGCATTGGGGTTTATTTACCTGGATTACAATGAATAGTTTACCCTTTGTCTAAAAATTTTGCTTCGATTATGTTCAGCGACTTTTATATCCGTGGGCTCGTATGTCACTTGTGAAGGTCTCGACGTCCAGGGGATATTGTGACAGAGTTCACGCCTCGTGTCAATTTCTTTCATTGCTGAATAAAGCAACATATTATCCTAAACCGAATGCGTCACTCGTTCAAAGTTCTGCAGTTTTCGTTACATGCACATGGTTGTACTTATTTCCTGCACAGCGCTCAAATTGCAGCCAGCATTTTCACTACTGGACGTACGTGCCCGCGAGTGCGCCGGGAGCCCCTGCGTGACGGCAAGCTTGGCGTTCGATATCCGCCGCGCAACTGGTGCGTGGCGGCCGCACGAGCCACAGGTCACAGTTGGTTTCCCTCGTTACTGTATGTGAGCCGCCATTGGAGCTCCGTGCCAGGATTAACTACTTCGAACATCACCACCTGTCGTCAAATAAAAACAGCTCGCCAGGCCTCCGTTTCCTAGAGATCATACGCTTGCGAGTTTAAAGATATTGTTAGAAAAGTTAACTAAAAGATTTGCAGTGGTCGAGGTGGTGGCATTAATGTCTATCGACTGACGTGTTCGAAATGGGATAGAAAATGATGAGACGCCACACTTTTGAAGCCAACTGCATTTTCATAGTGCCATCACAATCATCACCACCACGAATAATAATATTGTTGTTGACTGCTCTGATTGGCTGGTTGTGCTGCCAATATGAGCCTCCAAACAGTAGCTGATATTTCGTAATATTTCGGGCATAAAGAATTATTAGTCAATTGAAAAAGTGTTGTTTGATGAACTGAAACACACCATAGCCAATTCTGAGCATGGGATTATCGTCTGCGATAGAAGAAGAAAAAAAAAAGAAATTATCGTTTTGGGAACGTGTGTTTGATTCGTATCTACTTACAAAGTTGTAACCCGTTGCTTGCAGAAGCTATAGCAACGTGTGTTTTCGTGTAGACGTTTGAAACGTTCAGACTCTGCAGAAATGAAAAAAAAAAATGAGGCCAAACCTAACAACACAAGAAATTCTCAAATGCCTCTTATTCTAGCAACTGCACTGGTTTTCCGGCGTCGTTAGCCAGAAAACGCCTGCCTGTGATTGGCTGCTCAGAAAGGCCACGTCGTTATTTGCCGCTTCCCATGCAAATACTATGAAGTGCACTGACGCCGTGCCGACTGATTTTCAGCATACATTGTCAAAGGCGTCGCATACTGCCGGGTACATGCAGGCAGTACTAGTGCATTATCCTCACCCTTGCATTTTATCACCCGCGACTGATTTTCAGCATACATTGTCAAAGGCGTGGCATACTGCCGGGTACATGCAGGCAGTACTAGTGCATTATCCTCACCCTTGCATTTTATCACCCGCGACTGATTTTCAGCATACATTGTCAAAGGCGTGGCATACTGCCGGGTACATGCAGGCAGTACTAGTGCATCATCCTCACCCTTGCATTTTATCACCCGCGAGCTAAGTGAAGTGAGATGTTTGTCTGCCCACCCAAAAAGAGGGAGAAAGAGTTGAGTAATGTTCATAGTTTTTTCTTTAGGGAGTCAGGTAAGTTGACCTCGATGTGAAAAATGCCAAAACTCAAGAGTAAACTGGCCATTAAAAAAAGCGGTGTTGAATTGTGTTGTTTGCCCACCCACAAATGAAAAATGCCAAAAATCTTTAGTTAGCTGGCCATCAAAAATGACGGCGCAGAATTTATCACTGCAGGTGATGGTCTTACTCCACGAGGCGTTCCGATTGGCAAATAGCAACGTAAAATCCTAAGATCCTTTTGCAGCCAACTGAGGCGAAGCGGAAGCGCGCGTAATGTACAGGCAACAGAGTGGAGCTCTACACCCGAGTCCGAGCCCAGCAAGCAATGTCTGTTCAGAGTTCAATGCGTATCACACTTGTCGGCATTGTTGTGCTATCCTGCCAGCTGCGGGTATCTGCAAGAGCTCTCGTTTCTAGTAAGACTAAATAAGACACGAACTGACAGTTCTTCTGTATTTTTTTCAAAAAATTGTGGCTGAATGATGACGTCACCGTCGTCAGTTTGTTGTTTTCTTCATAAGTTGGCATACAGCAGTGTTGTCCAAACTGGGGTCTGAGTACCTAGTTCATGAGGGTACGCGAACAAATATGAAACACACACGCACAACGTACCGAGGCAAAGTAATATTCAAGTATTTTGACATTAAATCATTTATATTTGTGCACTAACTCTGAATTTATTGACCTACGCTCCTCTATTACAGTCTTCTCATAATTGATATACTACTGACATGATTGTCTTGAATAGAACTGACTTTGGGCAGTCATGGCGAGCGGGAGGGGGTGGGTACGTAATCCTGGGTAGGCGTTCACACACACAACTTGAAGTAAAGATGCGAGACTCGGACGTTATTTACATATGCCGCGGTATCTATGCTACCGATTTTAAATATGTATCGAAACGGCCCGCGAGCTGCTCATCCCAGCAACCAGTTGGTCGTAGTAAATGCATATGTGGCCTCGGCATGGCAGTAAGAGAAGGTAATAAATGGTAAGATAGGCGAAAATGTTTGGACAACACTGGTATACGGGATACTAGGTTCATCTTCATGGCTCAGCAGGTCGGAATCTCATCGATCTTTTCAGACTAGAAAACTCTGGCCCAGCAGGTTTTCGAAAATTAAATAATTCGATGAGTGATTCTACTTTCTAAGAACTTAAAAATAGGCAGTACATTTCACTCATTAAATTTACCACTTGTTAGTTAATCAATCATCTATCTATCCTCTATATAATAATACACAGTTGTTGGTCGCTTGCTCCGCGCCCATTTCTTGCTTGCTTGCTTGCTCCAATGTTGGCCCTTCCTTCCATCTTCCATCCGTCACGCCGTTAAAGATTTAGATAGGAGAAAATTAAGCTACTGAAACACAAGTTGAGATACCATAGAAATTCAGCCCTTGGAGTAATGGCGACCAATATATGTAGCTTCTGAAATATAAGGTCAAGAGTGGAAATTGTGCATTTTCTGTACCACGCTTCACTTTTGAAACTAACTTGGTATTGTTTGATAGGACTCTGACGATTATCTGAGCGTGGTAGACGAAAAGCGCTATCTTTGATGGAGTTTTTAATCCTTCGGGTATCAGCTACATATGTCTCATATTTTTTTAGCTGAATTTCTTCGTAGCAGTCGGAGAAGCTCAGTCTATGTTGGAGTTTTAGTTTCTTTTGTGCATATTCACTTTCGCTTATGCTTTCTTTGGGTGAATCTCTTCGGTGCAGTTGAAACTTCACGCTGTGCAAACGCCTTTTTATATTGAACTAGTTTACACTGCCGCCAAATTTCATCTCTTGAGGTTCACTTATCGCTTGGAATCCAGGTTACGGTAAGCCCTGACCTAATGCAGCTCTTCTCACCTAACCTACTCTATAAATAACACCCAGCACTTAATCCTGGCGAAGTGCGACTAACCTCAAGCCTGCTGCACACGAGATCGTTTCTCTCTATCTTTCTGATTGCGATACCAAGGATACAGCTTCGACTTTGCTAATATTATAGTATTCAAAATCTGCAAAAACTCTGAGCCCCCGCGAGAGCCATTCCTCTATAGCGAGGGCCCGTTTCTCAGTTTCGAATCTTTCTCTTAATTTCTATTGAAATACAATTTTCAATGGTTCCTATTTCGATGAACCCGTTATCACGCGCACAGAAACATCTATTCAAAGAACATGAAGCGCTTCCGTTTTCAGACTCGTACGCAATGCAACGGGCTTAACTTAGCCCGTGTATGCCAAGTTGTAGCCCGCTAGCCTCAGTCACCTAACACAACCTATCTATAGTAGGCCCTATACCACCGTCAAATCTCGCAGATGTTTTACCACCAACGGTTTTTGCCTTTGTATATCTTGATGGAGACATAAAGACAACAAAAACACAAATACAGTAGTCTCACTCTTCGACGGTACTTCTCTTATTGCTCTTCTTTTGAATGTATAAACCTGCACTAAGCTCTGTTTCTCATCTTGTAAAGATAGCATTATTGAGGCTTTCATATTATGAACATTGCCATTTAACATCGGTAAATCTGATTATTTCAGTTCTATAGCTAAACCTGTGGATATTCTACCTATAACTCATCATTTTGCTGCTCTATTCAACATTTTTTCCAATACTTAATTCTTCTTGCTGAACCCTCTCTTTATGTCACTGTACTTGATTTCTCTAAACATCATACCTTCACTTTCAAATTGCTTTAGAATAAAGTAGTTCAGAATAGTTCGCTTTGCATCGTATCCTGGCTACGAATTTTCCCATATTTGGATCGTTTTTCGACCCCAGCAACGTGAATATTACAAGATATGAAAATCAGTATGGTATATATGATACGTGTAAAGTTAACTTCATGTCTTTGCTTCGAAATTGACTGAAAATTTCTTCAAGAGCAAGCGAAAATAAGAAAGCTATGGTTGAACTTCCTTCCAGAGAAAATCAGAGAACCTTGTAAGTTAAAGATTCCGCTGCCTAATGCTGAAAAGCGTAACGTACAGACACATGGACGGGCGTGCGGATGGAGCCTGAGGTAGAATTATATTATAAATTATTGACTAAATTTGAGAACTGTGCTTTATTTTGTTCTATAGCTATTGCATAAAAAATGATTGGCTCCTCTGTAGAGTAGCCATAGCTCCAGCTATAGAACTGAAATCATCAGATACACCCATAACAAAATGTTAAAATTGTGAAAGGCTAAATTTTCTCCAGACGATGATAAATACAGCTTAGAAAAGGCCTGTAAATGTGGATGAGGAACAAAGCAAGCAGTACGAGCGAAGAGTTTATATTTCTTATGTTTGGTAAGTTTTCTATTTCTTTATAAAGATAAAAGTACAAATCTATTGCTGGTAGAACTTTTGCGAAATCCACAGATGATATCAGACTATGAACAAAGGCTATAAAAGGTGTGTTAGAATAAACGGACTACGTTAAGACCGCTGCTCATAAGAGTCGGAACTCAGGATTGTTTCACGTTTTTGGAGCAAATGGATCCGAGAGCGTGACAACAGCTTACCGTGTTTACGCATATCGATTCAAAATACTTGTCGTTGCGCATTCAAACACAAAAATTGAGAGAGATATTTGAAACTCCTGGCACTCTCTGGAACAGAATAACTGCCTTGGTGGTACATATTTTAAGCAGTTTTATACAGTAGAACATAGAAGCTCGTTCCAAAAGTAATGCAGCATATTTTTTTTAACTCAATAAAGTTAAAAATCTACGAAGACTGAAGTGGCACCAATAAAACAAGCGACCGTTTGTGCTCCAAAATTTATTTTTCTCTGTAGTCACCACCATTCTCAATGCACTGTTGCCAGCAATGAAGGAGAGCCTTGATGCCTCTGTCATAATGGTCAGCGCCTGCCGAGACAATTCATTTTTTCACGGTTGTGATTACGGGATTGTTGTCGAGGAAACGTTGCCCGCGCAATGTATCCTTCAGAGGTCTAAACAATTAAGTGGAAGTCTGACAGTGCCAGGTCAAAACTATACGGTGTGTGAGACATCACCCTCCAGCTGAACTTAGCCACACATTCCGTGGTCTTCACAGTTGTGGGCCGCCTGGAGCTATAGTGTTGCAAACGGAGTGTTTCTCTTTTCTGTGCCCTTACATGGGCAATCGTGGCCTTCAGCTTGGTCAACGTTTGAACGTAACGGTCCGAGTTATCGGTCGCCCCTGGTTCCAAGAATTATTCCAGGAGGATGTCGCCCTTCCTGTTCTGGAAGACGGTGCTCATCGCTTTGCCTGCGTCTTAAACTTCTACTTTGCTGGGGAGTGTGGGTGTTGCCATTCGAACAATTGCCGTTTGGACTCCGGCTCGTACTAGTGATTGGCTCAAATTTTTCTACATAAAGGAATTCAATGACGCATGTCTACTTCTGACGCACGTCCATGACAGGGATTGCATTCTTAGAGTGTCACACCATCAATATCTGCAACAGCTAGATGAAACTTTCATGTCATGAGTGCATAATTTCAGTTATGCTAACAATGCAATTTGCAAATCCCTTCGCATCCCTTTGGGCGGAATAAAAGAAAAATATGAGGCATTGCATTTGGAACTACCCTCTTAATATTGGACAAGTCGTTGCTGCCCCGGCTGCAACTTGAGCGGAAGAGTTGAGAGGAAAGTTCTCGTGTTTCGACTTTTGTGTGCAGCAAACTTTCGGTTAAACGGAGCGTTTCGGTATTAAGAGACGGGCGTGAGTTTTCACGGGGTAAGTTCAGTTAGAAGAGCTACGTTATAACAGTGTAGCTCGAGACTGCTGTATTTCAGAAAGTAAAAATATTAACAGAGGAATTTCCATGGATTTCGCTAGTATATGAATAAAGATATTTATATTTTAAGCTCATTCTTATAGTAGAACTAGAACGCCTCGATCTTGGCCTAAGACCATCACTAGCGGTAGTAGCAAATTTCATAACCGTCATTTTTGATGACCAGCCAATCCTAGTTTCTTTGGCATGGGTCACATCGAGAACAACCCACCAGACTCTCAGCAAAAAAACATGATCATTGCTGTACTCAGTCTACCACTCTTTGGGTGAACATACAAATATCTATACATATATCTATCTGTTTTTATACTAAAACTCCGTGAACCTTGCTTGCTTGTGTTTATTTGTGTCTTGTTTGCGCGCACAGTTTTTTACCTTTAGAAGGGAAGAAATTCGAGGTATTGGGGAGGGGGGGGCAGTTGCATTCTTTCCATGGAAGCTCTTTAATTCGATTGTATCTGTGATACGGAAGTTAAACTGAGCTGTGCTTCAAGAACGGGCATGATAAATTCATCGGTTTCATGGGCAATACAACTGAAATACGTAACATATAATAATTTGACTTTGCTTACAACCTGGGTGTTGAATATTCGTTGGAAAAGCAAAGAATCTGTTGATAGTGAACCATACCGGCCGCTCCTTGACGGGCAAAAGAGGATAGCCGAATAGCGGGTGGTCTATGCGCAGCTAAATAGCACCTGTTTTTTTTTTTGCGAAAGAGAAGACGACCGCAATGACGACCCAACGGGTCACGGGCGGTCTAGTATATACTTAAATCTTCAAAGAAAACATTATCACCTCTCTCACTTTGTTCGCGGGTGATAAACACACGTAGGAAAAAAAATAATAAATCATACAAAAATTTGGTCATCCACTCATATTGATATACGTAACTACCATTGTAAATTTCGTAAAACTCAGTCCAATAATTTTTGAGTCATAGTGTGAAGAAAAATAGACAGACAAACAAACAAACACACAGATGATCGGATCCTCGCCAAAAGTTAGGTATCTGTTCCTCCTAACATATCAAGCTATCTCTATAAATTTCGTAAAGATCATAAATTTTTTAGTTATTTTTGTGACAGACAGATAAACGGACAAACTACTCTAGTTAGAGTCTAGTAAAACATAACCTCTTTTTCTAAGGTGATTACAACAAACACACTTAGATTAGTAGGAGCAATACACTGGTGTTTTACAGGGTACAAATTCAGTAACCACGATCACCCAGGAAAAACTTAGTAAATGCTGGAATGGCAGCAATAACATTTTTAATTAATCTCGATCTGTCTCTAAAAGCGTCTGCGTGACTTGAACTTCTCTTGCAATGGAAGCCGTTTTCATTTCAATCTGAAAATTTTCCTCATAACACTGCACGTTAGATTCACTAGTAGAACTACGAACCATGGCATGGTCACGCGAACACTTGTCAATGCGTACTGATTTTGTACAAACTTCTGATGCTCAGTTCCAAACCTTTTCGTTACTATTTATTTCATCAGGTGGCCTTGTATCAACACAAGTGTTGGTACAGCAGGCAGGTTTCGATGTATACAAACTCGCTGTGTGATGAACACCTGCTCTGGACTTGACAAAGATATAAATACACGTTGTGAGTATTAATGCGCTAGCTTCAGCCTCAGCAGCACTGCAGAAAAGTTAGATTATGGGGACCATGACAGCAGATTGTACACCTCAACTTCTGGCAGCAAAGTTATGCGTAATGTAAATGGGCCCTCACAGTCTTCACAAAATACTTACTACCTACCCAAAATGTTTCAGATTCATAGCCCCACTCCCACTTTTAACTGACTAGGATTAGATTAGATTAGATAGGCGGCAGTAGACGAACCAATAGGCCCATTCCCAAAGAGACACCGGAACATACGCCCCGGTACTCTATGAGCTATTGCCATTATGTTAGTAGGATATGGAGGACAGGAGAAAAGAGAGAGAGAGAAAAAAAAGAGGGGGGGGTGAAGAGTCCCTGCCCAAGAAATGACCTTGAATGCACGCAAGCACGTTCAAGAGCCGCTGACATGCGGAGCTTAGAGATATCAAACTGTGTAGTTGGAGCGGGAGAGAGAATGAGATGGATTAAGGTTGCTTCGGAAGCTTTGGCCGTTAAGTGTTTGCAACTCCCGGAGGAGGAGTTCTTAGTTGCGGAGGATGTCTCTCCCAATATACGTCGAGACGATTTTTAAACGCGTTGACTGACTCCGCACGAACAACATCGGAGGGGAGTCTATTCCAAATGCTGACTATGAAATACGGAAAGAACTGCTGACATAAGGTCGTTCTTCGAGCTTTATGCTTGAGTTTTTGACCGCTGTTTCGCAAGCGATCATTGAGGTCTCTTTCAAAGGAGTAACATTTACGGTCTTCATCTAACTAAAAAAAGGGAAGTCTGTTGGTTTCTCACATGAACAATTCCAATGAGTGAGCGGAATCAAGAATCAGAAGAATATAGCAGTATAATTAATTCACGGATACTGGGAGCTTCTATGTAAAGCTGCAGAAGTCAAATACTCTACTCGCTAGAGTAGACCGGGACAGTGCTACAGTATTTCGTTTAGTGCTCTGCTTGCTTTTCAGCCCTCAGAGCATTGAAATTGGAGCTACTGCGTGAAAGACTGGCGTTCCAGAGATCGAATTCCTATGAGCCCCTAATGTATATATATATTTAGAGAGAGAAAGAGAGAAATATTGTGACTAGTCACCAAGCTTTCTATCTATGAGAATTTTTTACAGTTATAGAATAATTACGAACTGTCATAGAAAAATGGTTTCTGCAAAGATATATTTGAAATAAAATAGTGTACTTTTACATACAAATCCATTCATACCTATTAACGATAGACTACTTATTCTGCACAGTTAATATTGTTTTACCTTTCAAAATAATTATATCGGATATATAAGTAGATAAGTATCATATTAACTCGTGTGTGTTTGTGTGTGTGCAGAACTGCTCTTTCTAAATTTCATTATAATCTAATACTCTACTATCGATAGTGGTGTGTCCGTCGTTAGTAGCGCTCAACAAATATACATAGTATGTACACTATCCATAGTATGACTAAAGTAGAGCACTCTAAGATCGCATACCTCCGCCAAGCGAGGCAACGGTAGCAAAAAATTTAAATTGGCTCTGAAACCATAATTTTCATTGTATAAACTCCAAAATCAAATCATTTGTGTCTTTTGATAGTAATGACAGCTTGTGCAATTTTCTTGAAGATCCGGTCATAACGTTTTGAGTTATACTGCTTTCAAACGTTATGACAAACATGAGCCTAACGAACAAACCGATCTGCACCAAAATTTGATCATTTATGCCTTGCAACATTACTAACAACCCTAATACATTTCATAAATATCCATTCAATATTTTTGAGTTATTGTGCTAACAAGCAGAAACTTAAAAACAGTGACAAACGAACGAACGAACAAACGGATCGTTACCAAAATTTGGTCATTTACTCTTTTTTATATACCTAACAACTCCTGTTCATTTCATATGAATCCATCCGTAACTTCTTGAGTTATGGCATTGAGGAAAAAAGAGGCAGACAAACAAAAAATAAACGGAAGGACATATCTTCACCAAAACGTAATCATCTGTTCCTCCTAACATACCTAACAATCCCTGTAAATTTCGTCCAAATCGGTTCAGAACTTTTTGAGTTATCTTGGTGACAGACAGAAAAACAGACAAACAGACAGACAGATATACAGACAGACAAACATACAGACAGACAAACATACAGACAGACAAACATACAGACACGACGAAAACATAACCTCTTTGGCGGAGGTAAAAATTGACATGGCGAACACTTGACTCCACGATGAAGGTCCTACTTCGAGTGATATAATCATCGTCTTTTCGCTGGTGAGTGCGGGAATTTCAGCGTTTCAGTAATATATTAATTTCTTTTTGCTGTGAAGTTTGAATTCTCAAATCCAAGTAGTTTTTGAATCGTCATAATAAATCAAAATTGAACTTTTCTAATTAATACTGATAATAGTAAGTTTCTAAGAAATTGTAAATTTCAAGATTCAATCCTAACTTTATATATTCTTTCAATTTACTCCAAACAGAGCTCATCGTTCCCCCAATACATAAGCTGAGGTCATCGTTCCCCCAATACCCAAACTGAGCTCATCGTTTCCCCCAATACCCAAACAGAGCTCATCGTTCCCCCAATACCCAAGCAGAGTTCATCGTTTCCCCCAATACCCAAAATGAGGTCATCGTTCCCCCAATACCCAAACTGAGCTCATCGTTTCCCAATGCCCAAACTGAGGTCATCGTTCCCCCAATACCCAAACAGAGGTCATCGTTCCCTCAATACCCAAACTGAGCTCATCGTTTCCCAATGCCCAAACTGAGGTCATCGTTCCCCCAATAACCAAACTGAGTTCATCTTTCCCTTAATTCCCAAACTGAGCTCATCGTTGCCCCAATACCCAAACTGAGCTCATTGTTTCACAAATACCCAAACTGAGCTCATCGTTGCCCCAATTCCCAAACTGAGCTCATCGTTCCCCCAATACCCAAACTGAGCTCATCGTTCCCAATGCCCAAACTGAGGTCATCGTTCCCCCAATACCGAAACAGAGGTCATCGTTCCCCCAATACCCAAACTGAGCTCATCGTTTCCCAATGCCCAATCTGAGGTCATCGTTCCCCCACATGCCCAAACTGAGCTCATCGTTCGCCCAATACCCAAAGTGAGCTTATCATTGCCTCCAATACCCAATGGGAGCTTATCGTTGGCTCCTATACCCAAAGTGGGCTTATCGTTGCCTCCAATACCCAAAAGGAGCTTATCGTTGCCTCCAATACCCAAAGTGAGCTTATCGTTGCCTCC
>LQNS02277097.1:18687907-18701144 GCA_001587735.2 Parhyale hawaiensis
GCCAAAGCGATGGTCATTAATGCCCGCAAGCATGATCGATGGCCGCTGATATACGGAGCTTAAATATAGAGATGGAGCGGAAGTGAGAAGAAGTCAGCTTAAAATGGCCTGGGAAGATTTGACCTTTACAACTCCTTCTAGGTAGAAGGAGTTGAGCTATCTTCATGATTTTTTGCAGGGAGACTGATGGGCTTTCCTCGATGTGACCCATGCCAGAAAACTAAGATTAGCTCACCATAAAAAGTGACGGCGATGAAATTTGCTTCCACCGCGGGTGATGGTCTTACGCCACCGAGGCGTTCTAGTATTAAATGTTATCGTCAAGTAGAGAAAGTTCGAGCAATAAATAGGCTAACTGTTACTGTGGTTTCTCTCGCGTACAGAATTGGCTACAATGGTGCTTATATTTGTTGGTAAGGAATAAATATATTCTGTGAAGAGCACTATGAACTGAATATGGCGTGTAAATAAGGCTTCTATTAAGAAAAAGAAGTTAAATCAGGTCGCCAAAA
The DNA here is from genome assembly GCA_001587735.2 of Parhyale hawaiensis. NCBI lineage: Eukaryota > Metazoa > Arthropoda > Malacostraca > Amphipoda > Hyalidae > Parhyale > Parhyale hawaiensis. Next base: position 18,688,420 of record LQNS02277097.1, read on the forward strand.
GGGACCAAATTCGGCGCTAGTGCTGTGAAAGTTTCCATCAGCATTCACTGCAATTTTCTGTAGATAATTGCTAAATTAGCATATTTTCTCTTAATATCTTTATACGCTGGCGATGAATTTCGCAATTTAAGACGATTTTTCTCATTTAATTAGTTAAAATTCTCCTAGGCTGCTCAGCCATAGATTCGTCGATGATGACGTCACTTTTTGATGCTAATTTCTCGCGAGTCCTCCCGTTACACTCTCTACTTCCTGCATGAACCCAAGGAGCCTCATCGAGCCTAATTAACACACCAAATAAACTACTTTGGAGAGTCGAAACGGCTTACACAAAAGAGCACATCTTCAGGGTTATGAAATCGTGAAAGTTCACAATTATAAAATTTTTGTTTCTCAAAAGATAATAACATAGCAAATACATTTAAGCTTTGAGTTTATTACTAGCATAATAAGGTTGTCATTCCGTTTGAGTATGCTTGTTGAATGGTGAAAATTCATTTTTCTGTCATACCAACATATGAAACATGTATTTCTCATCCCCATTACTGTGTAGCGTTCTATAAATATTGGTGTATCAATAACAAGAAATTGTTCATGACATTAATTGTGTTTCTTCATGGCCTGATTTCACCTTTTGTTCTCGCCTATGCTCTAGCAGCAAAGGATTCTTACTTGTACGAAAAATTTGGCAGTAAGTAACTGCTTCTCTCTGAATTCGACGTTCATGACAAGAGTGTAGTCCTTTACTTTATTCTCTTTACTGCTTGCCCGCAGTTTTCCGATGTACTTGTTCTTCGTGCATATTCACCTGCCTTTCCTAATCGCTATTTCTCGTAGTTTGCGTATAGTTTTACCTTTCATCCATAATCCTGCACTTTTCTATTTTCATCTCTATATTTTATACGTTGTAAACATCACTGCGTGACCTGTTCAGCCCTTTCGACGTGACATTTTTCTGCTAAATTCAGGTCCATTCTAGCCTGTTTTAGAGTCGATTGGGATAGTAATGAATGCTCCTACAAGGTTGACAGTGTTTTTTTTTTGTAAATTTTCGAACGGAGAGATCTATGTCTTTTTAGTAGTCCGTTTCCGTTGGTAGTGGGACCTCTGTAACCCAACAGTAAGTTCCAGAAACCTGTTTGCACACACATCCAAACTAACATACTTTTTCCTTATTCAAGTAGCTAATGAAAACGTCAAAAAAGAAACGTTTATTGAAAATAATAATGCACTTATCTAGATTGAACAACACTTTTATTTTCTAGCAAAATTGGATACTACGAGTGACTAGCCTTTCAAATCTAGAACTATATCACATTTAAATTTGAAATAAACTCTCCTATGGGGAAATACGTATAAAAATTTGATCTACGAAAAGGAAATACTGGGACATACATAACCCAATCGCATCGAAAGGTTCAAATTACAAGGTAGCCAGTTTTCTTTTATTTTTTAGTTGATGTGGTATATACGGAACAAAATGTGGCAGACACCACGAATTAAGACAGTGTAACAAACTCCACCGTGTGTTTATATGTTGATATCTCTGTATGTTTCGTGTTACTCCCAGAACGAAATAAGTGAATGATGGGCCTGGTTGCACATTTTTTAGCTGTGTTGCATTTTGATTGTGATCGATGAGCAAAAATTAGCCCAGGCCGTAAAACATGGCTTCAATTGCGAATCCTTATCCCTATAATTGAAAGTACTTCATGTTATTTGCTCAGCCGATGTTGGAATCCAAACAATGAAGATTTTTACAGCTTCCCTTGGCATGCTCATGGATTCCGATTTTGTTATTTTCTCCACACGTCAAAACTACATTCTTTCTCAAGTCAAGACGTATAAATTGAGTAGATGGTCAACGAGGCGTAGGAGAAGGATTTTTCTGAGTGGAATACACGCGACTATAATTTTTCCAGCTTACTTTCTTCCGTTTTCGCATCTGCAGTTATAGCTAGAGCGCAAAAATTTCGATGTAATAATGCTAGCTGTAATATAACAAACGATCATTGTTGCTGTAACTCTCTCTATTTTGAGTTTGGTACTTTTTGGCGCCGATGTTTTGGCGCCGATTTCTTGCCACACTTTTTTTTGGCGTAGATGTTTTGGCCGAAATTATTTTTTACTCTTACCTCAGACTCAAATCCAGTATTTATGTTGACATATTTAGGTAGAATAAGGCATTCTAAGACTTTATCATGGCTAACGTTTCCGTTGGAAATGCTTATTTTTCAAGATATTTGACTTTGAAGTTCTTATTGTTTTTCTTTGAGAGAAAATACCTGGCGTCATTATAGGCTGGCTAACGACCCCATAGGAACCTAACCGAACCTATCTAGGCTAACCTAACCCAAATTAACCTAACCCAAACTAACCTAACCCAGTCTAACCTAACCCAACCTACCGTAACCAAACCTGCCTTAACCAAACCTGACGTTATTCAGCCAAAACTAACCTAAACAACCTATGAAAAGAGGTTTTCCATCAGACCGTACCAGTCGGCTTATTTTCTGTAATAGAAAAATAATAAGAACTTCAAAGTCAAATATCTAGAAAATAAAGCATTTCCGACGAAATTCTTATTCGTGAAAAACGTCTTAAAATGCCTCATTTTACCTATATATGTAAACAAAAATAGTGGATTTGAGTGGGGGATAATAGTCAAAAAAATTTCGGCGCCAAAACATCTGGGACAAAAAATCGGCGGCAAACATCTGCCCCAAAACATCGGCGCCAAAAAATCGGCACCATAAAGTCCCATTCCGCTCCATTTTTGCGATACAATATTATTTCCTTCATCAATCCCACTTCCATTTAAAAACGTCGTTTCGGATGGAATATAGTCCATCAGTAGCCTACTATAGTTCATTGTACCCCGTACTGTATCCTGGCAACGCATTTTAATATACTCGGAATTTGATGTTCATGCTTTCCTAAGAAGATATCGGCAAGTAAATATTATATGACGTATCAAAACAGTGAAAATCGGTAGGGACGTTTTCGGTAGTACAATAGATCGGGAACATCCGACTTGTAAGAGTTTGGCTGAGAAACTGTAACCGTAGCTATATACTCGAAACTTAAATTTCTGCTACTCTCAAAGTGAAAAACTAACATATATTTTCTTGTCATCATGCCTACCCAGCAAGGATTATGAGACTAACAGGATAACTCGGGGGGNGGGGGGGGGGGGGGGAGAAAAGCTGTACTGCATCATGGGTAATGAGGCGTGTGACGTCATAGAGTTCAAGTACGGTGATTCGTAGCTATTTTACATTATTTCTCCATCATTTCATTTGGGCCTCCAGAGAGTCCTACATGTCCTACAATCATTATATGTAGTTGCACAAAAATATGTATCAAAGCATCTAGGAACTTTTTTTGCTCTCTGAGGGATAAAATTTTATTATTATTTTGGTTGATTTTCCGTGAGAGGCTCGCGCCCGGTCGGAGAGTGTCGGTAAAATGTTAGCCTAAGCTGTGCCGTCGCGTATGCGTTGTTAACACATCCGCCTCTCCTAATCGTAAAAACTATAGTATCAATGGAAAAATTATGGATTTAATATTTGCCAATGAAACTCGACGTACGGCCACCTCCACCCATTGAATGCTAAATATTGACCTCCACCAATTAAGGAGGCTATGATTGTGACGGATGTAATTGTCTGCCTGGCTGTCTACGTATCACCAAGAAATCGTCTAAACGTTATTTACGGATCTTGATGAAATTTACAACGTTTGTTAGGCATATTAGGAGGAACAGATGATTAAGTTTTTTGTTTAATCCGTCCCGCCGTATTTTTGTTAGTCTAATCTGTTTTAGCTTGGCCACAAAACTCAAAAAGTTATGAATGGATATTCATCAGATTTGCAGGAACTCTTAAGAATGTTGCGAGAAACAATTGATCTAATTTTTGTTTGTAATATATTGATTCGCTTTGTTGTTTGTCTTCTGTTTACCTTTCTGTATGTCAAAACATAACTTTATTGGTTACCAAGGTGGATAGCACGAATGAGAATTTTTCGCTAGCAAAGCTCTGCTTGGAGGGAGGTCTGCGCTTGCAGAGCACTCCTCCAGTTTATCCATTAGAGAACATTCAGTAAAAGACCACATATAAGCAAACTATTTATTTTACTAGAGTGCCCGCGCTATCAAAAAATCACAGCGAAGAATTTGTGATGATCCGTCATCATGAATCATAGTTTTCATATTATTGCTAAGGCTTAGCAACACCAAGCTTTTTTTCGTTGATGCGCTGGAAAGCAATGTTTTTTTTTTCTTTGGCCAACAGTCGACATTGTCTCCTAATAAACACTGAGCTCTGTATCCAGGATACTGACGCTGCCATTTAGGCCAGCTCGGAAGTTTTACCTCCTGTGAAATGTTGATCTGTTGAAAGAAGAATCCAAATTGGAGAAAATTATTTGCTGCCAAGAAATCATATGCTTCTCCCGCCTCCTGACTATTGAAGAATATCATGCCCCTTGCTTCGATGTCATGCAGCCGATAAGAGAAGCAGTATAAACTCAGGGCAGCTGAAGTTTGAATGAAGGAAACCTCAGAAGAGAGTATGAATCACGATGCAATAGAGTATTTATAGAAGTTTTATGTGTCTACACTGAGTGAGCTACAACGTTGGAGACGAAAGAACTGCATTGAGATATACGACTACCATCATCTGAAACCTGGCCTATTTTCTACTTTTCAGTTTTCAATGACGCGAACAAAAACATGTTTCGCTGTATGAAAAAAGTGATGAAAATCAGTTCCTTAACCACGCTAAGAGAAGCTCAAAATAGATTTATGATTTCGATGTCAAGAACTGTTTCAAGCAAGAAGTGTATTAGTATATAAAGGAAGAAGGATCCCACTCTTGCCATTTTTTAAATACAGTCTGGTCATCGATCTCCATGGAAATGTAACCTAATTACAAAATCTGCAACTTGGATTATTTTTCACGCATCTATTTCTTCAAGAGGGGAGACACGAAATATACAAATTTATAAACATATAAATATATAAACAAGTAAACACACGACAGCGTTTATTATATTCTGTTGATTTCAAGTAGTATTTCTACGGAGCATGATCAAACTTTCGCGTTAGAACGAGCACTCAAATTTGTTGACTATTCACATGGTTTCTACTAAACGAGGGAGACATAGACCGTACGAGCGATGTGAATAATGATTAATGAAAAACGAACGGTTGAAGCACGCGTAGTTTGGGCTAAACAGTCCAATATTTCTCGAAATTCTCAACTTCTCAGCATCTTCGTCGTACTGCATTTAGTTGTAATTCTGTCAATATGAAAAGTTTACCCTTATTTAAAATGTTAGTCTTGCTTACCGGAACGTTTTTTGTATCTTTACATCTGTCGGCCCAAGTCTCACTCGCCAAACACTCAATTTCCAGCGTCACAAATTCTATGCCTCACGCTAGCTTCTTCCGTAGCTGAAGCGCTTACACAAATCTCACAAAACAAATGTTTACCTTCGTCCGAAGTAAGTAACTGCGTTTTCGGTACGCCAACAAAGCACTACTTGTTTCTAACACAGAGCGTTTTCACAGTCAGTGCATTTGTACACGGGAGCACGAGACACACAGCAAGGGAGCTCCACGTAACGTATCCGTTGCACAACTGGAGCGTGACTACAGCACGGCTACAGCAGGACAAGTGTTGCTGCGAGTCGGACAGCACCAAGTGTTCGTATCTCCCGGTGCAGCTGTGTGCCGGAAATGTCAGGCATGAATATTGTAGTCCAGGTGTCAGTACAGTCACCGGACCCCAATTTCCAGCCAAATATGCATTTACGAAAGTAACAAAGTTACGAGTTTAAAAAAAAAATTGGTAGGGGACGGGATGTTAAAGGAGCATAGATATGACTGGATATATATATATATATATATCCTGCTAAAGTGTCAAATTGCATTTAAGTGATCATGTTGTTGATAAATAAAAAAAAATAAAGAAATATGATCTATAATGAACATGCAAAAAAATTGTAAATTCATGATAGTACACGTGCCCTCTGGGGAGGCGAGTCAGTCCTCCAAATCCTAATAACATAATTTTATAGTTGGAGCTTGAAAACCAGTGAAAGGATTAACCGTACACTTGATAATATCAAAACATTTACTGGAAAAAACATGATAATTACAAATAGTAAAGCTGTTGGATCTTGAAAAAATCTATTGTCTCACGCAATAAATTAAAATGAACACGGTGGAAATAAGCTCGGTGTTACATCCAGCAAGCATAACGCAGGAGGTTTAAACTATGATGTCATCAACGAAAGGCTTACAACATTTTATAAACATGACACAGGAATGATGTTCGCCAGAGCCCAAATGTTACATACAAACGCCCATATAGTGAATACATAGAAACGCCCATATTTATAGTGAATTGATGTTAAATGTTGATTGTGAATTCTCTAAACAGTAACTAATTAGCGAAAATAGAAGCTATGAGCGAGGGGCGCATACTTTATATGAAGCATGATATAAGAGGTTCTGCTGCAAACCTTCCGGTGCAATTGCAAGCGTACGAGTTATTTCTCTAAATTTTGAAGAATGACTTCATGAAATACATAAAGTATATTTATGGTCAGATTCACGAGGCATGACCTGCAAACCTGGTAAATCCGATGGTTTACATATATCTTTACATACTGGGGCGAGGAGACCTCCATATCTAAGCAATGCATCGCATAGCTAAATTTCACAATTATAGCTGCGCATCAAAATTTAACATCAACACCACCAAAATTATTTATAAGAATTTCTCGATTATTTATTTTTCTTGGCGCTCGCACACGCCCAAGATTTTCCGCGCTAATACTGATGCCAGATCACTGGACCTTGGGAAACATTTCACTGCAAATGTCTACTTAGCATATAGTCACTGAGCATTTTTCGGCACTGCGCCACCCTTGGGCAACCTATAGCGTCTAAAACACTTCGAACTACTGAACACATACGCGTTCCAACACGTGAATTTCACTGACCTTACACTGAGCTTCGATTTTCCCTTAGCGCAAACACTTGACAAAAGTGGGGCGGCAGCGGCCTCTTCGAGGGACAAGGCTTCAGCGAACTGGACTGCAATCATCTCAGGCTGTAAACAATGGGGACAAGGCCTCACCGAACTGGACTCCAGTCTTCTCAGGCTGTAAACAATGGGGACAAGGCCTCACCGAACTGGACTCCAGTCTTCTCAGGCTGTAAACAATGGGGACAAGGCCTCACCGAACTGGACTCCAGTCTTCTCGGGCTGTAAACAATGGGGACAAGGCCTCACCGAACTGGACTCCAGTCTTCTCGGGCTGTAAATAATGGGGACAAGGCCCCACCGAACTGGACTCCAATCTTCTCGGGCTGTAAACAATGGGGGTAAGGCCTCACCGAACTGGACTCCAATCTTCGCGGGCTGTAAACCATGGGGACAAGACCTCAAAGAACGGGACTCCTATCTTTGCCGGCAGTAAAACCCATATAGGGGATAAGGCCTCACCGAACGGGACTTCAAAATAGGCACATCAAGGCAGGAGAAGCTTACTGGGACTTCCGCACAAGTGAAAGTTTGTGCACGCCACAAAATATATAGAGAACCCGCCAGATACGGGACGAAAAAGGAGAACTAGGGACTCATTGAGCATCTATGCCAACGGGACGTGGTTGTGGCTTCACAAGGATGGGTTTTCAGTATGTGCGCAGCAGAATTTATGATAGGCTCACATGTGAGTCCTACATAAGTAGAGTTGATTGATGACACTTTGCTTCAGGAGTCTAGCTCCTGGGAGATTCTTGGTGTTGTCTTTGATGAGAAGCTTACTTTTGAGCCGCATATTAGGAGGTTGGTGCCACGTGCTTCCACTAAGACTGGGCTCCTGCGTAAGGTGAATTCTGTGTGTGATGACAGTCAGGTTGTCCGCAGATATTTTTATTTATGCTGTTTTTGCTGCCTGTGTTAGAGTATTGCTCACCGGTCTGGGCTTCAGCTGCTGACACTCACTTGCGTCTGTTGGACCGACTGGTTAGTTCAGCCAGCAGGCTGTGCTCTCATAATGATCTGGTGTACCTGTCCCGCAGGAGAAGAGTAGACGAGCTATGTATGTTTTATAAGGTGTACAATAATGAAAGACATTGGTTGTATTCTTCTCTCCCTGCCCTCAAGGTATTTGGGAGCAAGACTCGTGCTGCGTGCGGAGCGCACTCTTTCACTTTGGAGGCTGTCGTATGTCGAACTAATCAGTTCTGTCGGACCATCTAACCTATCTTAGTACTCTCTGTTTACCTGTGTATTTCGCTTAATGTTCTGTCAGCAAAGAGTTCGTACTTGGATCGTGATGAAGACAAAAGAAATACGAAAGTACTTACTGTATTGTTCTAAGCGTTTTAACGCCTTTTCTAAGCTCAGTTTCCCATAGCATAGAGCTAATTCAACCTTTCATAATCGTAGACATTTCCATTTTTCGTTGGCGTATCTGATTAGAGCTTGCAAGATGAATAGTTGAATTTTCCCCCATCTCATACTAAATGCGTTACGTGCAGATACATGGATGGACAGACGTATGGCACCATGAGCAGAATAATATTATAGACGTAACGTACAGACATGTGGACATGTGGACGGACGGAGGTAAAGAACTATAAGCAGAATAATATTATAGATTTACTGTAAACTGCCGATGCCCAAATTGAATATACTTTCAACGAAGTGAATAAGTCAAACATTCTTCACTAGAACTAAGGCGAAAAAAACGGGTGTTTCATTGAACGCATTCTATTTTCCAGTTAAAATATATTATTATTTTTGATGATGCAGTTTTTCGATGAGATGAAAAATCTAAGTGAAGTTATACCTACGAGCTTCGACGATACGCAGATGAAGTTCATGGTTTGATCAATACTGACTACCAGTTTAAAAGGAAATATATCCCTAGACATCAAAAGAAGGGGACAGAAAATATCGCGCTGCTCTGCAGTACAGACGTTACAGCGTTAACTTCTGTCGATCACTGAAGCTGACAGCTATACAGCATCTTTACAAATGAAATCAGTGCCCCAAGTATGACCAATGGAAAAGTAGCGTAAATTCTTTCCCCTTCTTTTTTGACCCTCAGGTACGCTAGCTTTACCGACCTAGACGAAAACTCTTGGAAGAATAAAAATATGCGTGGGCGTAGTTTCACTTTCGACTTTGCTTAATTTCATGCTAAAGTACAGGCAAAGGTAAAGTCAACTTAGACCACACCCTCACCTGGGAAACCCACATGCACTGGTTGGTGCTGCGGGTATAGGCCAACTGGCCCCAGATGAGTAAGTGTAGTCGCAGTCGCATTCGGGTCACCAAGAACTATGGCACCAATTTGACGGAAGGAACAAATGACCCGAGACCCCCACCCCCCTCATCTCTGAGGAAGGCAGTTCCGCCACGGCGCCGTGCATGCACACGCAATTGCCGAGTCAGCACACTAAGATCTGCAAAGAGCTCGTGTGCCTCATGGGGCATCGAACGAGCGATACAAGGTGTTAGAGCTGAGAACGGAAGCATGCAGCTACCGTGGCGGCTAAAGACGTATCAAAGATACGCTTCCAGAGGTGAGCAATATTATTATTGTGCTCTTCTATAGAGAGGAAGGAGCAAGGAGCCTCGCCCGTGAAGCTCAAGAGTCTCTTATGGTTGTCAGCCAGTTACCGTATGCACCAATCGAATATCAGTAAAGAGTCGCTTATGGCTACAGCCAGTCGCGTATGCGCCAATCGCATATCAGTAATTCGATTTGTTCTGTCGATGCTCCCCCGTGAAAATCACTGGTCCCCCTTCACTCCCATCAATAAGATCCATGGACGCGTCTCACAGACATAAATGATCTAATTGACTCTCTGGCGAATTTGTGCATGGGCCGCAGGACTCCCTCCTTCTCTATTGAAGCTCCTTGTCGGCCACATACCCTAACCGGTTTCTGTGTGTATTTCTCATTAAAGCCACGCGAGAAAAATTAAGAGGAAATCCGCCTGGTTCTGCTCTAAAATTAACCACACAAACATCAGGTACGCAGATTTCAGTGCAACTCCAATTGAATAGCTTAAGGTATATTCTTAGAATATGCAGAAAACACACAAATTTTCGGCCAACGATGAACGTATGAGATTTAAAAAAAAAAAAACTTGACACATCCTTATCCTCTTGGAAGATGACATGCTGCCCAATTTGGTTTTCAATATTGGGAAGAAATTCGATGTTGAGCACACTCTAAATCATGACGATGTTAGAGTTTGAGGTAGAGCTTGATCATTGGAAGGAAGATGAGTGGCACGTTGCTAGAATCCACTGTCGGTATTATGTGGGCTGCAATCAGTGCTTCCAATCGATTTCTTTCGTTATTGTTCCTTTAGGAGCCTGAATTAGCAGCCAGAATTACATTACTGACATGCTGTAAGAAGAGCTTTTTCCTTGAGCACGTGATCACTTCTGTGATGCATCTTGAACCCTTCAACAAGACTATACTCCATCACTTAATTAGAAACAAAATATGTTCAAAATACGCTTACAATGACAAAGTAACCAATATTACACTATGTGGCCTTGTCACATAAATAGGTGACCACGCACAAAGAAAATACATGGATACACTCGGCCTACACCTGCTGGCGTGATTGGCATTAAGCAACTAGATTTTACAGAAAACAAAGATGATAGAAAAGAGAGCAAAAACAGTTTACCGCACTCCTACCGAGAATATTCGTCAATGCACCCTACTGTTGGTGCATATCAATTCACAGACCTCCTATTGGATCACTCATGGAGCAGTAACTGGTTCGTGACATTTATAGCTCCACTGACAATGTTTGGCAGTTTTATTGTATTACTAACACAGAGTAATAAGATAGAGCTAGCAAAGAGAAAATGTCTGCGGTATTAAATGTATTACGACACTCTCCTAATTGGTGGATGTTATTTTTTAAGATTGTTACCGCCTAATGCCACCTGATCATCAAAGAAAACTTTTTCATTTTAAATGGTGACTGCATAAAATGTTCGCAATTCATTTAAGCAGTCGCTCAGTGGAAGTAGAAAATTAGATTCAGGAGAGATGGGAAGAATTAAGTAAATAGAAATACTATTCCACGAATAATTAGGTAAAATGCGTTTTCATGCACATAGCTGATTTTTTTTTTATCGATGTACTTTTTGAAGTACTTTTGAAGTTCCCATTGTTTTCGTATGGGAGAAAATACCCGGCGATGACAAGAGAGTAATGGAACATCTTTAAAATAAGTTTTTTAACCTAACCTAACCAACCTTCCATTAATCTTTATCAACGCCGGGAATTTCCTCCCAAAGGAAAACAATGGGAAGTTTAAAGTCATATAACTCAAAGTAGAGCCGACCGCCAAAACGGTTTTCAGATTAGGATTCTACATCAAAAAGTACATCAATTGAAAAAAAAAACTTTTTGGCTATATACATTAAAACGCCATAATACCATAATTTATGTTTGGTGCATTATTTTCTATGCTTCCGATAATCTGGTTTTACCCTCTTTACTAAATACAAGTATGATATTTTCTCAAATTGGGCTGATAGCCTCGAAGTTAGGAGAAGAAAATGCGCTCTCAGTCTCCAGCTCAGGATAGAAAAATCTGATAATTCCTAAGTCAAGGTGATTCGTAAAGGTATTGGCTACAAACTATCTAAGATGTACAACCGATGGAAGTGTATTCCGTTCGCAAACAAGGGCCAAATAATGAGCCGCAAAGCAGTATAGTTTTTTTTTCATTTTCCAATCATAATATTACCTGCCCCTGTGTCTAATGTAACTCTAGTATTAAACTGTACCTGATGTACGTGTACTATGTCCCTATGTGTATCTAATAAAGTGTATTCGTTCATTATTTGTAATGCAGGTAACTACCAACATCTACAATAATACTGCAGTCAGTCAGTGCCTATTGTGAGGTCAGGTCACTGTGTGGCAGAGGGTCCGAGTGTCTCAAATAAGTTTCAGTAGAGGTGCGTATATTACTGAAGCTTTTTGAATCACTGCTGGTGGTTGATACTGTTATTGCCTCTTATTATGCCGTGGATATAACTCTTTCTTTGTTTGTTTCAATCAGCCAGCGGCAGAGCTTGCTAAGCACAAACTGTTTGATGTTAGTATTCTGTGTTGCGTAACCGACGGCTGTTCTCCACATTGTCCATTAAACTGCGTCTATCAAAACACCAGCGAAGTGGCAATGAAAGCTCAAGCGTGCCTCTTAACGAAAGCCGTAACTTCGAAAAATTTCTCACTACAGTTCTAATCACAATATACATAGTATACAAGGCTTAAGGTTCCTCCATATTACTTTGTCAAAAAAAAAAATTGCTTCAAAATTAGCCGCCACATTGTTTATTTCAAATACCTAAATTTCAATTAGCAGCAACGCATGTATTAATGCGAGCTTCAAGCACATTAAACTCCATATCGGAGCTTCGGCTCTAGTGAGCAGTGGGCTTCTAATTACGAAATTCAAAGGAAGATGGCGGAAACTAGGGAAAATTATCCGACTTTGGGGTAGTTTTGGGCCACCATATCATCTAACATAGAGGGTTGTTGGGTGGTGTCGAACTGGCTGATCATTTTAATAATTATTTTTGTTCTGTAGCAACAAATCTAGTACAATCACTACCTAGTAACCATGTGCAATATGAAGTTCTTAGTCAACGACT
>LQNS02277097.1:18702628-18723785 GCA_001587735.2 Parhyale hawaiensis
ATTAGATATGTGCCCTATAAGCTCAAAGAAGCTTTCAATGGGTTTGTTCTTTGATTCTCTGTGAAATTTATCAATGTAGTAGGCATTTTTACAGATTGTATGAAGTGAATTGAGAACAATAAAGGTATAAAGGTACAATAAAGGTATAACAGTTTATACTACTCTTTACATAGATACTAGCCTCCATTAGACAAATCTGACATCTCCACATTTGTTAATAAAATTTTCAACTTTCTTCTACGCACAAAATATAACTAGAGCACTCTGAGGGCGCATGCCTCCTCCCAGCGAGGCAACGGTAGCAAGAAATTCAAAGTGGCTCTGAAACCATAATTTTCTTTGTATAAACTCCAAAATATAATCATTTGTGGTTTTTGATAGTAATAACAGCTTGTGCAATTTTCTTGAAGATCCGTGCGGTCATAACTTTTAGAGTTATACTGCTAACAAACGTTAAGACAAATATGAATCAAACATACAAACGAACAAACCGATCTGCACCAAAATTCAATCATTTATGTCTTTTAACATTACTAACAATCCCTATAAATTTCATAAAGACTCATTCATTATTTTTTGAGTTATTGCGCTAACAAGCATAAAATTAAAAACAGTGGCAAACGAACAAACGGATCATTACCAAAATTTGGTCATATACTTTTTGTTTTATAACTAACAACTCATATCAATTTCATAAAATCTATACCTAACTTTTTGAGTTATGGCATTGAGAAAAATGAAGCAGCCAAACAAACAAGCAAACAAACAAACGGATGGACATACCTTCACCAAAAGTTTATCATCTGTTCCTCCTAACATACCTAACAATCCCTGTAAATTTCGTCCAAATCGGTTGATAACTTTTTGAGTAATCTTGGTGACAGACAGACAAAGAGACAGACAGACAATCACGACGGAAACATAACCTCCTTGGCGGAGGTAATTAGCAGGAATTTTGATTGGCGGGAACGCTGATCACTGAAGCGCGATGCGTAATTGTCGCGGGGAATTGGATTCTAACACGAGCGCTACTACAGGCCACTCGCCATTTATTATACAAGAGTGCTGTAGCTTTGATACCATTTCTTGGTTCAATGATGTTGTGTCTGTTGGAAGAAATAAAAATTGCTCAGTTACATTAGGGTAGATGCAAGGTTACAAATGCTTAAATTCCCAGAATTGTGCGCTTGAAATTAAGTTATCGACATGGCCGCTGCATGATGTCTGTTTCAAGATCCTTTCCGTAACAATTGTTTTGAAAAAAATTATTCTAAGTATTTAGAATTCTCTACCAATATCCAGTCAGTTTATGGCCTGATGCTGGTAGATATTGATGCACTAATCTAATAGTAAGACAATTCAAGAAAACCGCAATAACTTCGACCATAGACTACACCATATATTGACTAGACGCAGGCGCTAAAGGCAGATTTCGGTCCCGCAATTGGGCCTGACTGCACGGTGCCGCCGATGCATTATGTGTTCCCTAGGGTGGGCCTGGGTGGCCATATTTTTTTAACTTTTAAAAAGTTTATGGGGCACCCCTCAAAAATGTTCCATTATATCTAAAACATTCTGGCTAAAGGTAACTTAAAATTAAGTGCTGTTTACAGGTAGCGCCTGACTTTCTAAGTTTTGTACTGTGTAAAAGACTCTAGAGGGTTACCAGATGCATAGGTTTTGGCGTAATCAGAGAAATGCTGTGTCAGTATCCCATGAGTTCTCATAGAGGGAGGGTGTATTTCAGTCATCTACGGCAATATGTGATTCTGCTAATACATTTCTGAAATGTAGTTCAAGAGTTTTGCCATAGAAGCTGACATAGCTGTGATGGGGTAAAATTTGCTGGGTCTCATTGGGCGGGTGATGTAAAGTCAGTTACCCTCTTCACTGAATCGTAGCAATATAGTTTGTATAATTTAATTGGACTGTCCGCCAGTAACATGCTTTCACAATGATTGTGGGTCTTGCTATTAAATACCTTATTAGATCACTATAATGATACTTCTGATTTACTATGAAGTTATTGGCATCTTGTTTGGAATCTCTAAGGACACTACGCCCTCCTGTACGTTTTACTAAAGTGTACAGGGATATCCTTGCAGACATAGTTAGGAAGATTGTGCATTGTGCAAGGGAGAATTATGCACTATGTGATGTAGCATTCGAGTATTGAGTATATTTTTATTATTTTAACTGTTATATACATTTAGCTTTTATTTACTAAAACAGTTTTATTGAAAAAAAAACACCCGCTGGGTTTTTAGGCAGGTTGTTTGGGTTATATTGGGTGGGGATATTATCGTCAACCCTTAACCTACTTGACCTGCTCGAAACCTTAGACATGAGCATTAGATTTGTCACTTTAAGATTTGTCACTTTAATTCCTACTGCAGGTGATAAAAGCAGCGCCATTACCTTGATTAAAGTGATAACTTTATTTTATGGAGCAAGATTGAGCTTCTAAAAATCTTGAGTAACTTCAGTAGAGGGTCGGCGTCTGAAAGTCAATTCAGCGGGTCGCAGCCGTCGCACCGATCAGCAGTTTCGGACATCTTAAGTCCTGAAGGCTCAACCGCGCCCCAACACAGGTGCCCTTAATATCCGAAGGCTTCTGTTTGGTAACTACGCAGTGAAACTAAGTTCAGTGTCCGTCTAGAGTGCAGACAATATAAATCCGTTGAATATTAAATGACTATCAACGAGCAAGCAACAGCCAACTTAGATATGCAGACTAACTTAATTTCATCAGGGAGATTGCACTATTCCTCTCTTAGTAGTTCATTTGAAGCTGATTTAGGCATTGGTTAATTCAAGTAGTAAGTAAGGCGGAAAGCACGAAGTACAACATAATAGTTACCGCTTGATGAGTAACAAATCGTGCCAGAGCTCTAGACACGAAAACTGCTTGTTATGTAAAGATGCAATGTCTTTATTGCCACGTGCTGCTGGTCAGTGTGCTGAAGTAACATGTCCACCAAATTCGGATGTTTTTATTTAGTGCCTGTAAGTTGTGAACTTTTTCATTTGCTGAGGGTAAGTGAGGAGTTGAACTGTCGATCGCCATCTACAGCCGAGTTCATATAAGCTGAAACGTGCCCTTTGGAAGAACGTACACTTCTAAGCCCGGGTGCATCTGTATGTCTGTATTCCGTGCGGTAATTGGTGTCGACTCAGCGGACAGCTTTTCAGAATTGAAGAAACATTTGCTAGTTTTGAAATTTTATTTGTACCTCTCGAAAACTCGGTATCATAGTTACACCTTCCTATGTTATCCTCCCCAAATTTCACATGATCTTAATGAATTAAATTCAGTCAACTTCAAGCCTCCCACCTGATGAGCTGAGGCTACAGCGAAACTCGTCGTGCGTAACAAAATTTCATCTGTTTCTCATCGATTTCTTCAATAAATCTATGCTATTTAAAGAAAATAAATTGATATGGGAAGCCATGGCAAGTTGATTCATTGTATGCAGCAGGCGGCGGAACTGCAAATGTTTATTGGGCATGCTGCTTACTGAAGAGCTAAAATGATCTCAAGAGGCCAACCATCGCTTTCTAACGACTAGATGCTCTCGTCCATTGAATTTATCTTCGTCTGCATTCTGCGCTTCTAACAACAAATATGGTAATATTGCTAAGGCTGTAAAGATTACAGTTTTTAAAATCAGAAATGACTGCAGAGAAATCTTAGCAATCAAGTCAAATCTAACTTCTTGCGGAAAAAAGTGTTTTATTAGTCAATTTTGTCGAGTTGACAGGCAGCTGTGCACTCACCACCGCAGACACGCGGAATGGCAGCGCAAGGGCGCAGCAAGCCGTAGGTTGCAGTTTAGTTGTATCGAAATATTCTCTTTCTCTTAATTATTTTGTTTTCCTCTGTTGGAAGACATAAATCATACTAACGTTCATATAATCTGTAACACTGAGCTGACATCATGTTCCGTAGCACGTGCACTAAACTGTGACAGCTCCTACGCCAAAACTCCAATTGAGCTTACGTTACGCTGAACTGCTCGGCCTAGTTTTGCGGTAGTGTAAAAAGTCAATTTTAGTATTAAAATGCTTCATCTTTTGATCGCCTAAAGCACTACACAGACTACACGCTCTTAACAAAATAAATAGGAGAAAAATGTGCCAGATCACATATTTTTTATTATGTTCCATATTCATCGAGATCGTTGACCAGGTTGCAGAAGATGGCAAAAGTGGAATCCTTATCCCTTAATCTGAACGCACATCTTGCTTAAAACACTTCTTGAAATTGAAACAATTAAGATACATGCAGCTTCTCTTAGCTGTTAGCTCCCAGTTAACGACGTATAAATTCAGTAGATGGTCAACGAAGCCCACACGCAGTGATGATTCTGCACAAAGCAGTAGACGCAATTATTACTCCATGGCTTGCTGTCTTTCTTTGACGGAACAGTTTTCGCTTCAAGAGAAAAGCTTAAGATGTACTGACGGCTAATCCTTCGCTATCTAGGATACGCTGCAGGAAATTTAATGAAATTTAATAATGTTTTTCTGTTTGATAATGAACGATTTTTCCGTATGTCACCTACGGTGGGCGATGATTGCGCTACTTAGATGAATAATTATTGAAACGGAGAGCACTTATCTTTTATGCCAATTACAATCGGCTGTTGCAACGTATCCTTCAGAAACAATGGTAACAAAAGCTTGTAAATGAAAAATGGTCTTCATTACTTCCTCGCAATCATTTTTTACAGCGCGGGTACACTAGTTAGTTAAATAATACTGTACAACACTTACCAACCCAAACGTAACCTAACGAAACCAATCTTTAACTAACCTAGTCTAGCTTCTTCTAATCGAGAGTAACATAACCTAAAATAACTACCTACTCCTAACTATACCTAACCCATACTGACCTAATTTTATCTAGCTTCTTCTAATCTAACTTAACGGTCCTTACTTGCTTGCCCTAACATAGCTTCACTTACCAACCTAACCTTATCTAACCTGACCTTACCCAACCGCATCTAACCTAGTCTAACCTAACTTCACCTAAATTAACCTGACCTAAATTAACCTAACCTCACCTAAATTCAACTCACCTCAACTGACCTAACTAAAGCCCCGTACAGACTTTGCATCACGTCACTGAATCTCGTCGTCGTAAACGCTGCCGAGCGCTCGAGAAGGGGATATTTGCAAGATGAGCGGTAAGTTCAGCCAGCCTGATTGCTGTTGCAAGTGCACTGATGTAGTCGCGTTCAGCAGTGCTGCCATGTGCAGGGTAATTACCCTATTTTAGGGTAATTTTAGTGAGTTTAAGGTAACAGAGTAGAACTTCGAAAAATTGCCAAAATCTAGGGTAGTTTCAAAGTGTGATGTAATAAATCAAATAAAAAAGTATATATAATTAAAATGTGCACATAATTACATATATATTTACACAGAGAGAAAGAGAAGAGGCATTTCTTGGTGACGTTTGACATTTCTTGGTGAAATAAACAGAGGCCGTCGAGCTAGAGCCTCCTTCTCGGTGGTCTTGGAAAGTCTAACTGTAAACCGTCGCGTGTAACTCCTATAGCAGCCTAACGTCACTTTTATTTTTTTTTAAGGCGCAGTAAGATCAACCAATTTTGCTCTTGTTTACCTTATGATCATTTTGAATTGTTATATTATCAATTAATAACACAGTACTTGTAAGTTTAATATAAGCCTGTATTTAATATTATATTGAACAAGTATCCAACAGGGACCAGCAGCATGACACGCAAAATGCCGCCCGGAGGGCCGCGTTTGTGAGTTTCCCAATAAAGGATTGATACCTGCTTGTTCATTAATTTAAATTCAATTGCTTATTTAACATGGGGCTAATTTAAATTCAATGTGAATATTTTTTTTAGAATTAGCCACCGTGTTTTGGCTAATTTTGGCCTATTATCTATTCGTGTATAGTCAAACTTTATTATTTTGTATATAGAGTGTACCGAATAGAGCATAAAATGCAATGATTGTTTTTATGTAGTTGTAACAAATAGAGCATAATGTAAAACTTTTTTGTATTTGTATGCAGAGTACAAATTGCACAATATGCAAAACAAAACTGAACGTGTTTGATACCGGTATTATACAGACAAGTACAGTTCAGCGTTTTGTGTGCGCGTCCTGAAGAGCTTTATGTCTGCAGACCTGACGCCAACACACACAGCTTTACTTAGAATACGATTCACTTCTATTTTTCTTGTATCTTAGCGCTAATATATGTATTAACAGTTAAACATAAAATCTAAGATAGGTTTGATGGAAACAGGGTAATTTTGTGGAATAATCTAGGGTAATTGTAGTAGTGTCGGTGAGGCGCTTCGCGATGACTGGTGATGTTCATGCAAAAGCTGTCGAGTCGAAAAAGAGCTGTCCGTTGTACTACATAGAATTGTTAAAAGAGCATCTTTGCCTTTGGAATGTCAATTGCAAAGAATATACAACTAGGAAGCTTCGCAGTGCAAGTTCTGAAAGCGCGCGAGAGAAGTTGGCTGCTGTGAACTCTGTTGTGCACAATGCAGACATTATTATGAAAAAGATCTACACCCTGAATACTCAGTTTCAAATAGAAGTGGCTGCAATTAAGGCGTCGAAAAAATCTGGTACTGGAACGGAAGAGGTCTACAAGCCAAAATTGTGGTGCTTCAAAGAGCTGTCCTTTTCGGCTGAGGGAGACACCAAGACGAGCACTGGGCCGTATGCTCTCTTGAAGGATGGTGTCCTCCTTTGCTGTCCGTGGTTTTACTTCTGTCAATAGTTCATGAAAACGATAGGCATGCGGGCATAATTCTCAGAGTCTTCCAGATCCTCGGCATGCAGTTCCAAAAATATTTGTGCGTAGCTCCCGCTTATGCTCGCCGAGAAAGCCATTTTTTGCACCCCACAGTCCTGCGCTTTTTTCCCAGTTTTTTTCTTTGCGGTACACACAGCCACTATGATCCACAGAGCAGCCGCCTCACAAACTAGATTGTCGTCAGATATATTCACCCTTCCAAAGCCTATCATAAATTATATAAGCTCCTTGCTGACCGCTGCTGCAACAGTACATTCCTCCAGAAGCCGGTGTGTACGCAGCGGTTGTTTTTAGACGCCACTACTGCGACGAGATGCAGCGATGTAATGCAAGGTCTGTTCGGGGCTTAACGTAACCTTACATTATCCAACGTTACCTTACCTATCCTCACCTAACCTTACCAAACCTAACTGACCTCTAAACCTAAATGAACCTCACCTAGTCTATTATAGAGCATCTTGCAGCCGACGTTCGTTTATACAAATGATAGGTAAAACTTAGCTTAGCATTATTTCTTATACTTTACTTAAACATACTGTACTCAAAAGAAATGAAGAGGGCTTTCAAACAAAGCTTCAGGAGATAGGTTCGTTTTTTTGGGTGATTTTTGTCCTCCGGGGCTTCTTTCCTACCGGGTCTTTTCCCTTTAAGCTTGTTTTCCGGATACCACACAAACAAAGAACCATGAAGTGCATCCACTGATTTTGCGCATGTAGATAATAGCTACATATTGTAAAATTCTTGATGACTTTTCGTTTTTGCTCGGAGTAACTCAGTTGACGAACCCATAACAATATTGTAAATTTCAAATAAATCTGATAACCAGGGTGATGAAGTAGCATACACCGTACCCAGAGTAACTCTAACATTGGGTTCAATATCCGAAGAGCTATGTATGTTTTATAATGGAAACTGAGGCTTGTTGTAATAGCTTCAGGGCTACCGGTGCTACACCGATGACCCTCGTCTTCTCACAGTTTGTGTCGTGATCACAAGGATGGTTGTGACACGGGTGAAAGTAATACACGCAATCAATCACAAACCTCCAATTCAAACTAAGAGAACAAAAAAAAAAAAAAAAACTAATAATACAAGTTATCAACGAGTGAACTCCGTAGCGAAAATTGCAATTAGCGTTGAATTTCATTATTGTTCAGCTTACACCGCTCATCGATAGATGGCACTCTCATTGCGCTTTTTTATAGGATTAGTCTTTATCAGGTTGTAGACTGCAACACGCCTCAGATGGTTGAAACATAGTTAATCAACAACAATGCGGGAGAGAAAGTTACAGTTCCATCGGGTTTTATTGATAAATTATAGACAAGCTGACCATTGTGGCGTGGGTGCGGTTTCAAATACACTGTAAAATGGAAAGCATTTACTAAGGGAAACTTATAGTAGCAGTTCAGCAAGCTATTATGAGTCAGTTGGCTTGCATTTCAACTTCCATATACTCAGCTGTTTGCAAAGCTCAATGTATTTCTAAAGTGTTTACAGTTCAATGTTCACACGTTCATTGCTACAGAAGCAAATATTGTACTGGGTAAGATGCCAGCTCCCTAACCCGACACAGCGCTCAAATGAATAAAACGAGGTGAGATATTAAGAACGTTTAAAAAAATATGGAGCGCAACCATGACACACCGCGCTCCGGAGTAGCCGTTCGGCAATGTAGAGGACAGAACGAGGCCTCGTTAGCATGAGCACGACAAATGAAGTAAGCAATGTAGGCTAAGGGAACCCTACATGTTTCTCCCGGGGCGTAAATCGCCAAGGCAGATAACAGGCGATCAATTTTCGCTATAAGTATATACAGTACACGCTTCGAGTAACATTGAGCTCCTACGAGCGGTAAAGTCAGTTTGGTGACAAAGATGTAGTGCATAGATGCTTTTATGCCTCTTTGCTTCCTGTGTCGGAGTATTGCTCAGTAGTCTGGGCTGGGGCTGCTGACAGTCATTTTGGTCCACTGGAGCGACTTGTTCGCTCAGTAAACAGGCTGTGCGCTGAGTCATTTGGTGAATTTATCCCACAGCTGAGGAGTGACTGGCCTCTACACGCTTTCTGTGGTGTACAACAATGAGAGACATCTGTTGTACTATTCTGTCCCTGCCCTCAAGGTCTTTCGAGGAGATGCACACTATACGGCTTATGCGCACTCCTTCACTTTAGAGGCTGTTAGATACTGAGCTCATGAGTTCAGTCGGTATATTCTGACCTGGTGCGTTTCGGTCTGCAATTCATTGCCGGGATCAGTTCGCGGTCGTATCGGTCTGCAGGCGTTTAAGTCAGCTGTTACGACTTTCTGGTGCATTTCCCTAGGCAGCGTTTCGGGCTTCCCGGTATTGCATTATGCTTCATTTGGCTTGCGCTACTTGCATGTGGTGGTGCAAGCGTGAAGTTTTAATAATAATAATTACTACAGAAATGAATGATGCCGCTCTGCTTTGGAAGCTGATTCTCAGAGATACCCAATAGCTACTTAAACTGAAGAAGTACCAATTTTGAATGTCCGCTGCGCACGAGATTACAATATGCGAAGCTTTTCAGGTACTTAGAAGAAAGGTTTCAGTCACTGTGACTGAAACTTAACGTGTTTCAATATCGCATAATAGTAGCAAAATTTGTGAGTTCAATTTCCCCCAAAACTGAGAGATGTATCCGAAATTTCACCTTTGCCTTGAACTGTAGTGCGAGAATTTTAGTGACTGCTTATATTTTGAATGATTTACTGTAACGACGTTGAAGCCGAAGCCGAGTCTCCTATAACGTAATCGGCAGATTTGTAATGTACGTTTCGCATTATTTTCTCTCGTTGATAGCTGTTCTGACAAGTAATAAAAATGACGTTATGTGTTTGCATTCAGAACTGTCAGAACGACTAACAACATAACTGCAACGGCAGCACTGAACCAGTTCACTCTTTGGTTCTTCTACTGGAACGCTACTCAATAAAATAATATGGAGAGCAAAGCTATGACTGTCATGGCTACTCTAATGTTAGACGCCCAACATAAATAAGGCAAACTGTATCTGAGTCAGCAGCGTTTATGGTCTTCGAAGTGCCAAGCTAGTAAGCGTTAAAAAGCCAAACTCCTTGGCTTTCCAATGAACTCTTATAAGCATTAACGACAACGCTGAAGAACAGCCTCTGTGATTCTTGATCGATGGAGCAGCAACTCTCTTAAGAGCGGCGACCCTGCATTAAACTTTGACATTGAGAAAAAGTGGAAGGCTATGCTACTCAAATAAAATGTTAGTTTCGAACCGACAAAGTAACCTTACGATGTTTTATGACCATGATAAATTATCTGAACATTAAAGGGCTCACGAGGAAGTGCATATCTTGGGAAGCCACTATACTTCATACCAAGAAAGGGAGGATAATGGGATTGTACCCTCAGGGTGCAGCTGAAGCTTTTAGAGGTGGACGATCTATCAGCCTCTAGTGAGAGGGTTCGGTGTGTGTGCCGTACGTGGCCGTTTGGTGAGGAGGACGCAACTGCCCGGGGGCACTATCGTCGTTCACGACGATTTTGCGTTCAAGTAAGCTTCCTGCGCGCGCCACCACTAAAATAAACACTACCTAGAGTAACCTAACCTACCCTAATCCAACCTACCCTTACCTAACCTCCTAACCTAACCTCCTAACCTAACCCAACCTAACCCAATTTAACTTTTCTAACGTTACCTAACGTTACCTTACCTAACCTAACCTAGCCTAACCTAGCCTAGCCTAACCTAGCCTAACCTAACCTAACCTAACCTAACCTTACCTTACCTTACCTTACCTTACCTTACCTTACCTTACCTTACCTTACCTTACCTTACCTTACCTTACCTTACCTTACCTTACCTTACCTTACCTTACCTTACCTAACCTTACCTAACTTAACCTTACCTAACCTAACTTAATCAGCTTTACAGCGAGTAGCGCGGCGCACCAACCTGAACGCCGCTCACACGCACACGATCTGCTTACACAAACACGCACACAAATCGTCGCGAACGATAGCGCTGACCGGGGCTACTGGCGTGTGAACGGGAGAAACCTGTATTGCGCCACTCGCGTGTCGACTGGAGAAATCTGCATTAGGCGAATCGCC
The DNA here is from genome assembly GCA_001587735.2 of Parhyale hawaiensis. Lineage (NCBI taxonomy): Eukaryota > Metazoa > Arthropoda > Malacostraca > Amphipoda > Hyalidae > Parhyale > Parhyale hawaiensis. The sequence goes on from LQNS02277097.1 coordinate 18,713,549, forward strand.
CGTGAATACGAGAGACCGGTATTTTACGACTCGCGTGAGACAGGGAGAAAACCCGTATTGGGCTACTGGCGTGAAAACAGTAGGAACCCGTGTTAAGTTATTAGCTTGTAAATAATACAAACGACTTTATCTGGTTACGCTTTGTTTTCAGTTTCGTCCTGTGTATCAATCTGATCAGGCTTCAGAGAGCAAAGTACCGAATGATTTATTTATGGTTCTTAGTTTACATCTTATGATGCCACACGTATAAGAACAAATTGCAATTGATCAGCAACTAAGACTTTACTGCAGGGTGCAGAGGTGTAAAGTTCGGTGTCTACTCAAATAATGGCTGAAGTCGATTTCTTAACTTGGTTCTTACACACCACTGAACTTCAGTCACCGGTTGAAGCCGGTAAGATCTTCTGTCGGAACTTTCGTAAAATATCTCCCAATAGACTATTTGTTTGCTCGCGGTTCACAACTCTCGTTGAATGGAATAACATATCATTTTGACTTCCGCTTATCATTAAAGAGTTCCCAACGCCCGGCTACTGCCTGCCACTGTGCAGTTTAATGTGATTTTTGGAACCAAGTGTTCTGATGCTCTTGAATAAGTCAAAGATTTGGGTATGGCACTGCGTTGAACATCCTGACAAATGTCGCATGTGTGAAATGCATGCATAACAGGCTCCTGGCGGTTGAACAGGATCAATCTGCATTGGGGCGCTAGCGTGTAATGGAAAGAAAGCTTTCCTCTGTAGTTCGTTACTCAAACCTTGTTTATTCTTGGAAGCAGTATGACGAATCTAAAGCTTAGCGATGAAGCGACGGCACAAACTTTAGTTACTGCTGCCACCTGACGCCTGGGGCCCAAAACTCATAAAAAACTAGAGCACTCCGAGAGCGCATACCTCCGCCAAGTGAGCCAACTGTAGCAAAAATTCAAATTGGCTCTGAAACCATAATATTCTTTGCATAAACTCCAAAATCTAATCATTTGTGCTTTTTTATATTAATAACAACTTGTTCAATTTTTTTGACGATCCGTTCTTAACTTTTTGAGTTATACTATTAACAAACGTTATGACAAATATGAGTCAAACATACAAACGAACCAACCGATCTGCACCAAAACTTGTTCATTTATGTCTTTTACTATTACTAACAACTCCTATAAATTTCATAAAGATCCATTCATTATTTTTTGAGTTATTGTGCTAACAAGCATAAAATTAGAAACAGTGACAAACGAACAAACGGACCATTAGCAACATTTGATCATCTACTCTTTGTTTTATACCTAACAACTCATGTTAACTACATCAAAATCCATCCATAACTTTTTGAGTTATGGCATCGAGAACAATGACGCAGACAAACAAACAAACAAACGGATGGACATATCTTCACCAAAAGTTAATCATCTGTTCCTCCTAACATACCTAACAATCCCTGTAAATTTCATCCAAATCGGTTAATAACTTTTTAAGTTATCTTGGTGACAGACAGACNCAAACAAACAAACGGATGGACATATCTTCACCAAAAGTTAATCATCTGTTCCTCCTAACATACCTAACAATCCCTGTAAATTTCATCCAAATCGGTTAATAACTTTTTAAGTTATCTTGGTGACAGACAGACAAAGAGACAAACAGTCAAACATGGTTTTCTATGTATCAACTCCAAAATCCAATCATTTGTGCCTTCCGATAGTATTAATAGTTTTTGCAATTTTTTGAAGACCCGTTGGAAACTTGAGTTATACTGCTGACGAACATTATGACCTACAAAAGTCAAAAATGCAAATGAACAAACCGATCTGCACCAAAATTTAATCATCTATGTCTTTTAACATTACTAACCAATCCTGTAATTTCATAAAGATCCTTTCAGGACTCTTTGAGTTATTGGCTATAAAACATTATGACAAACATACGTCAAACATGCAAACGAAGCAACCGATCTGCACCAAAATTTAATTATTTATGTCTTCTAATAATATTAACAACTCCTGTAAATTTCATAGAGATCCATTCCCAACTTTTTGAGTTATACTGTTGACAAACATTATGACAAACATAAGGCAAACAAACAAACGGACCAACCGATCTGTACCAAAATTGAATCATTTATATCTTTTAACATTACTAACAACTCCTGCAAGTTTCATAAAGATCCATTGAAAACCTTTTGAATTATTGCGCTAACACGCATAAAATCAAACATGGCGACAAACACAGGAACAAACAAATAATCACAAAAATTTGGTCATTTACTGTTTGTGATATACCTAACAACTCATGTAAATTTCATAAAAATCCGGCAATAACTTTTTGAGTTTGGGCAGTTAGAAAAAGAAGGAAGACAAACAAACAGGTGGACGGATCTTCACCAAAAGTTAATCATTTGTTCCTCCTAACAGATCTAACAATCCCTGTAAATTTCGTCAAAATTCGTTTATACCTTTTTTGAGTTATTTTGGAGACAGACAATCAGAATAACAGACAGACGGATAGACAGACCGACAAATCTGACGAAAACATAACCCCCTTGGCGGAGGTAATTAGTTGATATAGAAAAGTACAACACGTAATGGCAAAAAAAAGAAAAATGCATCCAGAAATTTGACCTCAATTATTGAGAGAAATCTCGACGTCTCATATTTTTCTGATACATACCGGCATTACGTGTCAGAAAGTTACGCAGTGTGTTACATTTGAATTGCATAAATGAATAGCTTTTGATAAGATCGCAGCATGGCCTTAGAAATAGTAACATTACGATAGTGAATTTCTACAGCGCCATGTCAGAAATTGTGAGCATGATACTCTGACAAGCAAATTCAGTCGACCCACAAATAAGTATGTATTCAAAATAAGACCTTATCTATCAGTGTTGACTTATGGTGCGTAAGTTAGATTGATCAACTTGGTTCAGCGAGTCCCCGGGCGCGATAAGGGAGTGGGCAGCAGATACAGGTGCTGTGGGAAGCCAGCACCCCTCCGCAGCCCACAGTGCGGTCCTCCCACACAAAACCGTGCAATTTTGGCAGAATAGTTACTAATTGATAGTAAGCTGAACTTTGAGCTGCTTCAAAAAGTTAATTGCCTATGCAACTCAATTAGAATGATTTAATAAAGGAATAAACCGAGCTGCGCTATGCGATGAATAATAGAACTACGGCAGCAATGAGAAAATAGAAGAAAATAATTCATTAAGGTGCCGTATAAGAAAAGCAGCGCAGTGTGACTATATATTAGAATTGATTAATGTAATTTAAAATAGAATTTATATTATGAACCGCAATACGGTGTTGCTAATGTAGTCAGTACTAGCGAATAAGATACTTGGTAAATTCGCATAACACAGCAAAAACTTTTCAGTAGTTATGGTTATGTAACTTGAGCATCTAATCAAGGGTGTTGATCTATAGTATTCCTTCGTGGCTGTTAGCCACCCCGCTGGTCACGGACTGTAGCATCACCTCTGCAGAAGATGGGCGGCGTGCGTAACGTCGCCTGGACCTCGTCCGAAGTATCATCAAAGGTATCAAAGGTAAGGTATCAGGTTTAAAAAAATGGCCATCTCCACTTGAACTCGGAAAGGTAACCCCAGTAGCCGAGAGCGTCACGCATTACCGGCTGAGTTCAATGTAGCCGCTAGAAGGCAGGGGATGGGAAGCAGCGCGTCCTCTCGGTCCAAGGACACCACCAGGTATATGCTGCACTGCTGAGCTCTAGAACGAGACTGAATTTTACAATTGGCAGGACTCCAGATTGTGGGTACCAAAGGGTCTCCGATTCTTATAGCGTTTGTAGTCCTTGTTACAGCCACGAGGGAGTACAAGCAAACTGAGGCGCAGCGACCTACTATGTTTTGTACACTGCCCGGGAACTCTGGAATGGACGCAGGAGCAATAAAAAAGTTAAATTACAATATTATTGCCGTCAATTTTGACGGTGAAGCCTTGTAGTACCTTAGCTGCGTGTTAAGCAAAACATGAAAATCCAAATTTCAATCAATACTTCACGTGTTCAAGCATAGCTTCTTACATGTAAATCACAGACCACCCAACACTTGACTGAACATGTCATGGGGGCAGGGCTGATGAAAAATATATATATATATATTAGCAACATAGCAAATTAGCATACGGATCTCAAACAAGCAAAAAAAATGTTATTGGTAATTAAAATAATACGCTTATCAGCAAGAAATAAATTCTTAGCAATAGCTCAAACAAGGGCGATAATCACGTAGTCATTGGATACCAACGTCGCGTTCGAGTGGTCGGTGAAATTAGGCCTACAAAGCTCGACTTATGCAGAGCTTAAGACAGCAACACTGGCTTCGAGTCTAACCTTAAAACTTTCAAAATGACTTAGTTTGTGCAAAAAATTGGCTATCTGCGAAGTCAACGACAACGGGTTGCTTCTTCCACTAGCCATGAAAGTTAAAAGTAAAGCTATCGCTCACATTTGAAGTTAAAAGTACGTAGAGCTACAAAACTTAGATTTAGAGGCCAATCGAAGGCGCTAAAAATGACCTACAGTAACTGTTATTGGAAGGCTAACATGCATAGTGCAGCAACGCTACAGATTCTCTTTAATGTATTGCTGCACTAGTTGTATTAGTAGTCGCATTTAACGATACAATTATTACCTCTTACTAATGGCTCTTGAACGTGTGCTGTTTGCCAAAATTACTCCGCTGAACTGTGAACAGTTCATTTTTGTACTAGATCGCTGTGTTAAATTTCGTTAAATAAAATAATGTGATCATAAGTTTTCAGGTGCTCAATGCCCTCTTCTTTTGAGGGGTTTTCGCTACAGGAGAACAGTAAGAGATGACTGTGTACTCCTGTGCAGCAATGATTTTAGCTACGCAATTTTTGCCCCGTGAATTAAATCTATTTCTACGTAAGTAGAAATAACACTGACGCCTCCTCCCCCCCTCTCCAGTACACAATGTGTTTCAATTGTTTATCATGACTCTCCTCTGTTTCTTTCGAGATTCTTCTACGATTATCGGTGGGGTATTTTCTGTGTTCATTCATAAATAGGCAAAGGGGGGTTCTCGAAAACAACATTTTCTTTGTCGTTTTCAGCTTCTTGTATTAATTAGAAAAAAGAAACAAAAAGCTTCTCTGTTCCTTCATTGTATGTAAATGGACAGTATTTCACGAAATAATTCTCTTTTTGTGTGATTTCTTAGCTTCCAGCATCAACAAAGAAGAGGCAGATGATGCCTGTATCAAACACAGCGGTTGTCCTTGCTGCGCTGGTGAGCTGCGCAGGCGGGGGAATAATCGACGAATTTTGGGTGCCCGCGCGGGTGAACATGGATGCGATGTCCAGCCAGGTCGTCCAGACGGAAGCCTTCTCAGCAACCTCCTGGATATCGTGTCTCTCCGCGGCAACGTCCAGACCTTGGGCGTGGCTGGCGTGCTACATGGCAACGACTGGTGGCAATGAGTGCCACATGTGGAGCAGCGCGGACGTCTACAACGGGCAGGGCGCCTTGAGTGACACAGCCGAAGGAACAATTTGCAAACTCAGGAAGAACTTTACAGGTGATTTACATACGTGTTCCCGTGTTCCTTATAAGGTAATGATATACTTCGACTGTTGACATTTAAGATTCGCCGGAGCAACTGTAGGTCTAATGTTTTTTTCTTAGGTGGCAATGTTTTGTACTTTCGGCCGTGTAACTGTCGCTGCCAATGAAGCCAATGTTGGTACTACATACTCAGTATAGAACATGGCCCAGTAGAGAAACGAGAAGTATTTATATCTTTTGTACTTGGGAGGAGGTTACGGCCTTAATTAAAACCAGAGACCTATTTGGTGGAACGCTTTGTAAGGAATGCACGGAATGTACAGTTCCTGGAACATGTACCATCGTCACTACGTTATAATGGATTTACTAAATTGCCATAAGAAATAGATTTAACCCCAAAGCGATGCATTACTGGATCTGTAGATGAGACTGGCGTGGTACATTCAAGACAAAAACTATCGAAACTTAGCCGGTACTTTAACGCATTAGTGCCCGCTTCTGAGTACTCAACATTCTCTTAACTTTACGTAGTGTTTGAGAAGCCAGGCTACCGTTTATGCTGTCATGAACCCAACAATTCGTCACTGCGCTGTTGCAGGTTGCTACAAAGCGGACAAATCTGTGGCGTACGTGGGCGAGGAATGCATGGACTCCTTCTGCCAGGCAGATGTGAAGGCCCTGTGCACTGAAGAGGGACCCAAGATGATTGAGTGTGAGTGCAGATATAGGAGCCTATCGATAGATATTCGATTCAATTATTAGTTGTATACATATATTGCTTTCATGGCTTTATTAAGGCTTAAGTATTATGATTCGTAATCGCATAGTCGAGCATGAGGTTATCCTGATGAGCAATGTATGTCCTGTACCGGAAAAAATGTCTTGCTTTACATATCAGTGGTGCCCTACCCGAGAAAACTTCTCCTAAAATGGCTTTGCTGACACCTGAAGTCTGGATTTTGATGTCAATTAAAAACGGAACATGTGGGAGTTATGCTGGGCCGAAAGATCTGTAAACAATTGCCTTTGTGTCGCTAATTCAACAGCACTGCAGTAAGTTAGCGGACTTATTAATTCCTCTTGCCCTTCCAGTTTTATTTTCCTACGGGCTGAAGCTCCGCAGGCGAACAGTTCTGAAAAGCCAAGAGCCGTGCCCTATTTCCAGCAACCTTGGGGCAGTTTCACACAATAGTCTTTTATTCCTCGCTCGTATACAGAATAGTACAGGTACAAGTGTTCCTTTCAGACACCGCTGTATATCGAGGGAAAACATTTGTGACACTGTTTGACTTCAGCAGGCTTTGTAGCGAAACAATACTTTAGAAGTTGTGCACCTTGCTGGCGTCTATGCAGATCAATCGAACTCGGGCGCGTGACGGGTCCCAACGGCTCCAAACGACCGTATGTGAACTCCGTTTCATGCTGCGAGTACCATGCGTCACGCAATTGACTTTTTTATCAGTCTACTATGCGCTTTATATCGCGTTTAAATTCCGTGCTTTCAGGGTTTTCGATTGTATCTACGCACATATTATTATTATGCTAGTGTTTGTTTTAAGTTACTTCAGTGTGAGTTGCGTTGCTTTACTTGGAAAATATTAGGTATCCCATGGACTATTTAACAATACGGAATGCTTTCTTGCCTTTTGCTCATCTTATAACAAGGTATATATTAAATACTTTTTATTTTCAAATTAAGAAATAAGAAATTCATATATCCTACATGCAGTGATTTACATATAAGTCTCCATCATGCACCACAATTGCTTATTTTTATATGTGAAAGTCCGTTAATAAGTGTTCTATCGTGGACTGCTTCAGCAACTACTCAGGATATAACGCAGGAACAGTCTTCCCTCTACCTCACAATGAAAACCGGCAACAAAAGGGGATCAAGTTGCTCAATCGCAGGGATCATGCTTCTTTTGAGAATACTAGACGGCCCGTGACCCTTTGGGTCTTCATCAAGATTGTCTATGCATTCGCAAAAAAAAGGTGATATTCAGCTGGTTCTAGACCACACGCTATTCGGCCGTTCACTCCTGCCCGTACTGCTCACTTTCAACAGATTTTCGCCTACTGCCAGTTAGCTACTGCATCGCCATGCCAGTTTAAAGATTAAAAGAAGTAGCATTATCGAAACAAAGAGAGGAAAGCTATAGAAGAAATAGCCCAAGCTGCAGGCAACTACTATGATAGCTTAAATGGCTGCCTTTTTTAACGGGCCATGTTAATTTCAACGTCAAATAAAAAAAAATTACAGTAGGCTGTAGGATATCATTTTATATGTTACTTATTTTAGTTGTATTTCCCGTAGCACTTTCGAATTTAAGTGCCTGTTCGTGCAGTAGAGCTCAAGAACTACCGTGTCACAGATACAATCGAATTAGATCTTTAACCTTTTAATTTCTTTCTATCTTGAAGTGAAGAAACTGCCTCCAAACAAGACACAAGTAAATAGATCAGTTAAGCTACTGATTCTGGCCAGGAATAAAATTTCAGTCCTTTCGTGCACTCGACGTAGCTATGAAGTGGTCGGTATCCAGCATACGGCGCTCCATACATACCCGTATCGCCCTGGCTTCTCAATGATGCTAGATTGTACGGCGGACTCTAACGTCCTCCAGGGGCTTAGCTCCACAATTGATCATCGAATTTCTTTCCACCTTAAAGCAAAAAAACTTTGTGTTAACAAGCAATCAAGTAAATAAATAAAGTTCACAGACTTGTACTATAATACTAGACGGCCCTCAGCCCGTTGGGTCAACATCACCATCGTCTTCGCTGTCGCAATAAAACAGGTATTATTCAGATGGCCATAGAAGTCCATGCTATTTGACTGACCGCTCGTACAACAATTGTCAGTACGCACTATCGTTATTCATGAAGATTTTGCGTTCAAATAAGCTTTCCTGCCCGCGCCACCACTAAAATAAACACTGCCTAGGCTAACCTAACCTAGCCTAACCTAACCTACCCTTACCTAACCTAACTTAACATCCTTACCTAACTTTCTAACCTAACCTTACCTAACCTAACCTAACATCATTACCTAACTTTCTAACCTAACCTTACCTAACCTAACCTAACATCATTACCTAACTTTCTAACCTAACCTTACCTAACCTAACCTAACATCCTTACCTAACTTTCTAACCTTACCTAACCTAACCTACCCCAACTTAACCCAACCTAACATTTCTAACCTTACCTTACCTTACCTAACGTTACATAACCTTACTTAACCTAACCTAACTTAATCAGCGATACAGCGAGCAGCGCGACGCACCAATATGAACGCCGCTCACACGCACACGATCTGCGTACACAAACACTCACATAGATCGACGCGAACGACGATAGCGCTGTCCGTACCGGTCGCCTTCTACTTCTTTGTTTCTCAAAGAAATATTCGGCACCCTCCCTCTAAGAACGGGGAAATATATATGTTATTTAGTCCACTTGCATTTCCCGCTTCACCTTTGAATTTAACCAGCATGTTCATGCAGCCGATCTCGGCTTCATGTCCCATATCACGGATACAATCGAATTGAATCCTCAACGCTCGAATTTCTTTCCATCTCAAAGCGAAGAAGCTGTGTGCTTTCCTTCAATCGCCTTTGCTATAGATAATGGACACGCGGATAAAATTTTAATTCTTTCATGCACTCGAAGTATCAAGTGGAGGATATCCATGTTACGACGCTAAGTAAGTATCCGTCTGGAAACGACTCCTGAACTTCGCTCATGAACGATGTCATAGATTGTATGGTGGACTCTAATACTTCCTTAGGGGCGTACCTCCACCTTTGACGATTGATTTCTTCCTATCTCAATGCAAAGAAGCTGTGTGCAAACAAGCATTCAAGTAAATAAATAAATATAGTTCACATACTTTTGGCATAATACTAGAGGGCCCAGCCGTAAAAAATAACGGCAAAAACTTTTTGATTGAACTTTTTATTGTTTCGGTTCCCATTATAAGTTTTGCTGTATTATACCTGCAGGAATGATCTTCTATTATGGAAATGCAAGTTGTACAACCATGAGTTTCACAATAGCAAAATATCCCCCCTGCAAGATAAGGCGTAAATATCAGCTTCGAATTGGGCAAACGTTAAGCTGCACTAATAAAATATAGTTCAGTCAAAATAATTCACTTGAAATGCTCAAGGCTCACCGTATTGTGGATACCAACTGATTGTCGAACCTCAATCGTCCTAATTTGGCTGCAATGTAAATTCAAGTAATAAGGCGTCTGCTCAGCGTAAAGATTGAACTGCTACGTTATGATTCAGTTAATGAAATCATAAGTGGAATGGAGTATGCACCACAGGAACGAGAACTCCAAGACTAAGGAGAGAGATTGAGCTTCTACAATTGTTACAAAGAAATTTAGCTAAAGGATAGAATATGTGCTAATATAGCAGATGCCTAACGGGATCTACAACTCTGTTCCAATTTTTACTTATTTTTACTTATCTTCCAGACCAAAAACCAACGGCCTGCCCTACCAGTTACAGTGAGGAGGCCGCAGGGTGCGTGCGGCTAGTGACGGGCTGCGGCAACTGGTGCGCCTGCAGGCAGCAGTGCAGGCAGGACGGGGGCGACCTCTACACGCTCGCCCCGGACGAAGACTTGCAACATTTGAATGAGCTGGTCTCTGGGGGTGAGCAATACATGACCACGTAGT
>LQNS02277097.1:18724023-18747824 GCA_001587735.2 Parhyale hawaiensis
CAGGGTGCGTGCGGCTAGTGACGGACTGCGGCAACTGGTGCGCCTGCAGGCAGCAGTGCAGGCAGGACGGGGGCGACCTCTACACGCTCGCCCCGGACGAAGACTTGCAACATTTGAATGAGCTGGTCTCTGGGGGTGAGCAATGCATGACCACGTAGTAGTAGTTGTTGCTGTTGTTCGTTGCCATCGTTAGTGTCCACCGATGCCAACTTGGAGAGGAGGCTCAGGAGGGGGCCTGGGCTGTGGGGGAGAAAGTCGAGGAGAAGAAGAGAAGCGAGGAAACGCGTAGCCCCAAGCAGGTCCAGCAAGCGACTGCTCACCGAAAAATAAGTGGGGTGACTAGAACATGAGAAGAGGTGATGAACAGTATGTTCGATGAGTCCACGGAGTTGACAGGAGGGATCATCCATCCGTCCCACTCGAAACTGATAATCCGCTCAGACGAAACAGTGGCCAGAGCGTAGCTGGGAGAGGATAGATCGGAAAGATCTGGGGAGCAGTGGCTCTTCCGTCCAGAGAAGAGGGTATTGATAGCCAAGAGCCCTATTGGGGGGGGGGGAATGCAGCTGTTGCAGCTGCAACAACAGAGGTGTGTAATGAACTCAGGGCAGTGCGGTATTGCTCGGGATGGAGAATCCTATCAGTAAGAAGGGGAGTAATGTCTGCTTCAAGCTTTGATTGAATAGTGTGTCGAATATGGCGAGGGCCGGATGGGGCCGTGATAGCACCGAGAGCAAGATAACGTACCTGTGATGCACTGAGGAGATACTGTTTTAACAGCAACCCCAGATTATCGCCAACTGGTAGAGTTGAAGTCTTCTGATGGAGGGGATGAGCTGAAGCCATGCGGTTGGGTCCAGTGACTACCCTCAGGGCTGCATTCTGTACCGCCTGTAGATTACTGACGGCAATTCTTGAGACATTACGAAGCAAAACCTAGGCTATGTAAAGCATGACGCTTCCAGCGAGGGCCCCATTTGTCAGCAATAAGGTCTCTTTCTGTTGTTCGTATCCTGCACCGGCCAGTGCGGCGAGAATCCGCAGGCGGGAGCAGCATCTGTCGGGAACATACTTCACGTGAGCAGCAAAAGTAAGGGGTGGGCCAAACCTCACGCCGATGATATTTGGGTTTTGCTCGAAGGTGATGTCCGACGCACCCATTTTGATTGCTGGATCCCTCCTGGATTGCTGATGGTCAAACGTAAACAGTGTGGAATGGGTCTTAGCGTGATACACAGTCAAAGCTCTCTCCCGGCCCAGGCCTCGATTGTCGAATCATGGACTTACAGGCTCCTAGCTGTCTCCGCTCCGGAACGGGAGTAGCCGAGGATAAGCCGGTAAAGTCGTCTGCGTACGAAGTGACGTCACCAACCTGGGGAAAGTCGTTGACGTAGTAATTAAAAACAGCGGTGAGATCACCAAACCCTGGGAAACTCCCTCCCACCTGTGTGGGGAGGAAAGGCGACCTTTTGCCCTCCCATAGGCAGGAAGCGCGGCGCTCTTGTAGGCAGCCAGAGATCCACTTGATGAGCTTATTAGGTCGGCCAGAGCGTGTGATCTTGGAGAGCAAGTGGTGGTGGGAGACCGCATCAAAGTTCTTGAAGAAATCCACTGCTAAAGCTATCGACCGAGTAGGCGGCTTATATTTGTTAAACCCTCGAACAATGTGTTGGACTAAGGGAAGATGGACTGTGATGGTCGACCGCATAGAGCGAAACCCATGCTGATAGTCTGACACCTCCAGGAACTCCGTAAGAAGCGGTAGGAGCAGATGCCCCAGGATCTTCACTGCCGGAGAAAGCAGGGATATCGGGCGGTGGGATTTTCTCTAGGAATGTGGTGTGCCAGGTTTGGGGATGGAGATAATGTTTGCTGCTTTCCAGATGATTGTTAGGTTGGCATGCGCCAGGGAGAGGATGAGAAGAGTGGTCAGGAAGAGGAGACCGTAGGGCCAAGACACTTGACCACGTAGTGTCCAGTAAGGCCAAGTTCGCACATGTACACCACCACACCACGCAACGCGTGCTGGAAGCTCGTTCGCACATGTACCACACCACACAACACGCTAGTGCTTTCTCCTTAAACCCAGCTATATATCTGTTTTTCTTTTGTCCAAGCGCTCATACGAAACTCCAGTGTAAGTTGAATAAACTTAGGTTTGTCATATTGCTTACAAACAACACTGCTAATCACGTGTGCGGTACAGTTGAATAAAAAATATTCAGTCCTGCACATCTTTATTAAAAGAAGGCAGGTCCAGTCAGGAGTTGTCAGGTTTCGCCATTCAGCGCTCAAAAATCCGTTGTTGATATTATTATATTTCATAGCAACAACATAAATTACTGATCTGTTTTATTAGTGTGTAAGGAAAAAAATATAACACTGAGCCAGGTCTCTCTGTTGAGCGGTGTTGCATCGTGTTGCGTGGTGTGGTGCATGTGCGAACGGCTCCCATTATACGCGGCAGGAATAGCACAGATCGAGGCACGGATACAAACGATCGTAATTTGTAGCATTGCGTGGTGTGGTGTGGTACATGTGCGAACGGGACCAAATCTAGTGACGATGGAAATATCACCAGACAAACCTGAACCATGGAAAAAACAGGGGCAACTGTTTTTCCAATGCATGCATTCAGTAGCCTAGTCTTGGTGTAAACAGTGAAACTGAAAGCTGTTCTTTAAGCTGGTATGCGAAGCATGAAGTTCAATTCAAGTAAAGCTCTCGTGGTATCCCATGACCTGCAGCCTGTACTCCACAAGCACCGCAAGTATTGCGCCCATTCTCTTAGCCCTACAAAGGGAGACCTGAGGTGTATTGCACCTCACCCTGCAGAAATTTGCATATTTATTGTTTTCAAATTTCAGTTGAGTTGCTGGAAACTTGTGACTTTTCATAAAATGGCATTTTTCAAGTTCTGAGAAAAAATTAGGTGAAAATACCATACATAAGAGAAAATACCATAGATTTTATGATAAATGGTCCCTATAAAGGGAGACCTGCGCGATAGTGCACTGCACCCTGCATTCTTACGGCCGGCAGCCCCGTACGTATCAACGTCTGTAACTTCATCCCAGGATGATGTAACGAAGCTTTATACACATTTTGTATAATAAATATGACCACCTTAGCAAAATGAAGTTACATCAGTGCAGTCGCAGTCCATTGAATACTATATCATTAAATGGGTATTGTTGTGTACACTCGTAGTACATAGAGTGTTCTGCGTACGTAAACGGTACAGTCCCTGCAACACATGCACACTGCCTGCATCGGTGAGCAAACTGCCACTGCTATCGTAAAAAATGTATATGATTTTATCCTTTCTGGCGTTCTCTTAGAAATGTTCATTATATGGTGTTTTACTATAATTTACCATTGAATTGATGATTCTAATAATATCTCTACTCATGTATGAATGTCTGATGAGTATGCCTGTTGATTTTTATCCGAATACCAATAAATAATGAATTTATTAGAAAATCATTAAGGTGAGGTACATTGCACCTCACCTCTCCCGTTATAACTCTTCGCTTGGGGTCTCCGTTTGTAGGGTTAAGGCCTGCATGCAGGCAAGGACTGATAGAGCATTGATGAGAGAGTCAGTCCTTTGCTGTTATCGTTCTCTTGCTCCCATATCCCGCTTTGCTTTACGGTATGGTTGAGGCAGGGAGTGTGGCAACTGATTTTTAAGCTTGAAGGAGGACACTAGGCTGACATTCGGTTCGACAGCTACACGGTTCACCGGCACTCTCTGGTCGATTAGGGTCAATGCCCGAGTGTTTTCTTCTATGGTAAGTTTCATCTGTCTTATTGTAATGCCTTGGTGATTTTTGGTATGATGCGAAAATAAGTGAAAAGGAAGGAAATTCGAGGCCCGTGGACCAGCGCAACATAAGTGACCTCTGCTCCAGCTCTGATAGAGCGCAGACTGTGTAGTGGGGATTTGTGTGTGGCGAAGGAGCGAATCATCACATGTCATACCACCCTCCTCTCTCCTCTCACGCGGCGGGGAATGCGAAAACAGAGTAATTGGTGCATTATGTGATAACTTTGTTCTACAGCACAGGGGTAAACTTTGTTTTTGTAGCCACTGTAGTCATGACCATCAAACCATCAACGATTTTGTGCAAAGTAACCGAAGCTCTCTACATGGCACACTGGTGAACTAAAGATTCAGATTGAAAAGACACGCAATGGAAGGAGTAAGAAGTACAGTAGCTTCTCCTAATTCGACCGGTCACGTCCCAAAAAGAAAATCCAAATTAGGAGAGAGCCCGAATTAAGAGCGAGTTGTAGTAAAATAATAAAGTGGCTACCCAAAAGAAAAAAGAAAGAAATGCAGCTGGCATACAGAAAACTCTTTTTCATTTGTAACTAAAACGCCGGCTAGAATGCATTTTGCGCTTTGCATTAGCTATGCATTACTATTTAGCTATTTTATTACGAATTTATTACAGTAGCAATGTTTAGAAAATGAAAGTATGTATGCATTGATGTATTTCGATACAATGCATTTCGTATACTGTATTTCCTAAACACCAGTTCTAAATCTAGACAGGAAATTTACCAATAAGCAAAACAAGAATTACAGCAGAGTTGAAAATGTCTTTTTTAATTATCTTGATCGTCTTGTTTGTAATAGCTCGTTGCAGCGTCCACTACCGCTTAGAAGCCTTTGACTATTTGGGGAACTTTCTCGAATAAAAAATATATGTCATTAAGTTTTGCTGTGGTTTGAAAGAACTCGGAAAGATTATTCTCACGTTCTCATTCTCTCTTCATATTTCTGGATGCCATTCATAGATAGTATACACTGCACCATCCACATTATCTTCTTTAATCTCATAATTTTCGATTTGCAAAACTGCTTCGCTTGAGAGGTCTTTTTCACGACTAGTGAGATGTTCATTCACTGCTTCCTCACTCTCGTTTTCAACCTTTTATGGGTAAGCATGCCTATATAGCCTACACGTTGAATGTCTGCGTTATCAAAACTTTCGGGGTAAAGAAACCACATGATTGCAACAGCTGTACCGCCACTCCGTTTTCTTGAGGAATAAAAGCAAATAATGAGCTTTCCACGGAATGTTTCATACACGTGCATTGATTTATGAAGATGTATGAGGTGAACATACATTCTTCACTTATTAAAAAAGTTGCCCACATTTTTTTTTTTTGTATACCGGAAATTGACAGTTGAAATATTTCCTATGATATGTTGCACCTACTGGGTTTTCTGTTACAAAAGCGACGGTAACTCAAAAGAATATGAGATGCTATTAAAAAACCTTATTTAAATGCTGTTATTAATGTTGGTGATCACTCATTTTCCTCAAAGTTGTTATTTTCATCATGCAAATTATCTGTAAGATCCGAATATAATTCCCTAATGGAGATTTTTGAGAAAAAATTATTTTTATGAGGAACATCCGAATTAGGAGCGGTTGTCCGAACTAGGAGAGCTGAGATCCAAAGACACAATAAGAATTAGGAGTTGTCCGAATTAGGAGCTACTACTGCACTCAGTTCCAAAAAAATGATCTTTATCAACCAAGCATCAAAAAAGCGCTAACTATAACGGTAAAACAACTATATATCTTAAAATGTATTTCAAACTGCTATATTCATGGTTGAGTGTTTAGCCGCCTTGATGAGTCAGATGGCCTCTGGTTTGTTGCTGAAAGAGCATAATCCCTGTACAGTAAAACGCCGAAAATTAAGACCGCGCGGTTGGCTTAATTTTCGGCGTTGGGGTTAATTTGTGGAGTCAAGAAGTTTCCCTAGCTTCCCCTTAAGTAGTGTCAACTGTATTATTTTTAAAACAATATGTCAGAGTTACAAATAGGGTTGATTCTCTCTTATTTTTCAGGTTTCGAATTTCCGGTCACTGTTTTCTTGCACCTAAATTGCTGGGCGAATGTTCATGCAATTCTTAGGACATGTTAGAATGTACATAAATTATTAAATATGCAAACTGTGGCTTTCTTTATCATTTGCGACTTAATAGTAGGAATAATATTATTCACAACTCTAATTTGCTGATTAATATTTTACTTTTCTTTTGTCGATTTCATATTATTTATATGAATGATCATATGTTTTATTAGAAGAGAAAATATCAGACACTCTAATTTTTACCCATTTTTACGTACCTATTTATAACTCTGATATATTGTTTCAAAAATAACATAGTTGACCCTCCGCACGTCTTCTTTTGGTACGGTTGAAGGAAATGCATCTATTTAAGGCGAAACTAGGGAAACTTCTCGACGCCAAAAATTAAGCCCAACGCCGAAAATTAAGCCAACCGTGCGGTCTTAATAATACCAATAGAATAGCTTACAGTTTATCAATAGAAAGCAGTTTACAATATGGAAGATTTTTCGAAGGCAATAATTTGAGAGCGTTTCAGCATCAGTAATGTCGTATGAAAAAAAAAAATAACTTGCCTCTTCAGCTGACCGATTCTTCAAAAAGATCCTTGAAAACGAAAACAAGCGAAGTAGCCCATCTAAAGTGACGAAACTTTATCATTTTGAAATAACTATTATTCATAAGTGTAATTGTGTGTTTCATATGCAGCTCGTGGCTTCTTGTAGAAATAGAAAAGTAATGTAGCGCTGTTTTTACATTTTATAAGCCTCTAAATAGTGATTTCTAGCGTTTTCATAATCACGGCATATCCTGGCTAGAGAAATCAATGACGAAGCTTCAATTCTTCTGACATGCGAACAATTGTGCTTATCATTTTCCGTCCCAATTTCAGGAAACTGCGAGCAACCAGTTTGCAAACTTCCTATTATACAGAACGTTATATGAAAACTAGAACGCCTCGTGGCGTAAGACCATCAGGCGCGGTAGGGGGCAAATTCAACGCCGTCATTTTCACTGACCTACTAACTTTAGTTTATTCTGGGCATTGTTCATATCTAAGTCAACGCAACTGTTCCTCTACAAAAAATATGAGCATCTCAACGCTTTTTGCCTTTTTTCGAGTGGAGTTACAGATTCAGCGCCGTTATTTTTGGTGACCAGCTAACTCAAAATTTTTGCCATTTTTCACATCTCAGACAGTCCGCCTGACTGCCTGAAAAAATCTGGTGTTAGTACCCATAAAGCACATATTTTTTGTTTTATTTTTTTTTTTTACTCAAATTCCGATGTAGAATCCGAATCTGATGTACGTTGTTGGCGGTTGGATCTATTTTTCGAGTTACGACCCCTCACTGGTGGCAGGGGCAAACTTCCGTCATTTATGGTCCGATCGTTATGAAACTTGTACAGTATACGTAAAAGTAAATTTTATTAACGTTTTATTCATAATTATTTTTCGATTTTCGCGATATATATTTCGAGTTATACCATTTTCAAGCTACGATGTATTATATAATTGAACAATATTGGGGGGCACATGGGAAACCGGGGTTTCTGGGTGGGGGAGACGAAATGAAGGATCCGGTGGTGGTTAGGTTAGATCAGGTTAGGTTAAAAAAAAAGCGCCATCGGCGTCTATTTTTTATTCGATGTTATATATCCGAAAAGTAGAGCCGACCGCCAAAAAGTACTTCATTTTTGGATTCTGCATAGAAATATGAGTCGATAAAAAAATTAATGGACTTGAAGGAAATTTTTACTAAAATTGTTATTACGACAACTTCTTCTGCCTCTTTTTGGGTGCACAGTAAGCAAAATCCATCGCCGAGAATTTTTTATGGCCAGCTAATCCTATGTATTCTTAAATTTTCAACGAAAACATTATCACCTCGCTCTCTTCGTTCTCGGGTGATAAATATCGAACTGCAGCATTAAGGCGAACGCTATGTTGTATGCGAATAAATAAAAGAGAGCGTTTGGTTGCGGTCCAGCAGCCTGGGTCTCATCGTGGTGCTGGTCGTTTGCACTCGGTTGTCTCTTGAAGCAGAATCGACTGTAGATTATTCTGTTGGATCCACTGCTGTTGTCGCTGTGCGGCTACTATATACACATGACCTGTGCTGCAAGCGTGAACGAGCGAATTATAGCTTTGGGCACTCAGAGAGGACTGGTTGCAATTGTGGACTACGTCTTCAAAGCAGAGCAGGAAGAAACGCATTGGCAACATAATGAAAAAAAGCAGTCAGTGGTTAAGCGAAGTGCGGAGAAAAGTGGTTGTCGCTTATGCCTCCTGCTGCAGGCTGTGATTAGATTTAAAACAACCAACACAGAGGCGGCTCAACGCACATTTAGCTGTATCCTTAGCAGGAAAGCCCTCGTGCATGGTATAGGCAGGCATGGGGTTTATACTAATAGCCGAATTGATTTTTCTCCTACTTTGCTAACGGATTAACCCTTCAAAATTTTCCACAGATACGTGGGTGGGCGTACAGCGCTTGACAATGGCCGGCGAATGGCATTGGATAACAACCAACCGGTCGCTAGGCACACCCAAGCAAGATGACTGGGGCAACGAAGATCCCAACGGCGCTACTGACCTGTGCGCGCGGTACGACAAGGACTACGGTGTGGGTGACAGGGTGTGTGATCATCAGCAGTACCCAGCCATGTGCCGAGTGATGGTGTGAACTNGGATATCACAGGTCCTTCCAGTTCTTTCCGAGTGTCTGGCGACAATCCGCTCATTCACATTCACAGTGATACGTTCCAGAATTTTCCAAACATATATGATTGTAAATCGTTTGAATCTGCGCTGTAGGTTAGATCAGGTTAGGTTAAAAAAAGCGCCAGCGGCGTGTATTTTTTATTCGAAGTCATATATCCCGAAAAGTAGAGCCGACCGCCAAAAATGGACTTCATTTTTGGAATCTGCATCAAAATATAAGTCGATAAAAAAGTTAATGGACTTTAAGGAAATTTTTACTAAAATAGTAATTATGACAGCTTCTTCCGCCTCTTTTTGGGTGCACAGTAAGCAAAATCCATCGCCGAGAATTTTTTATGGCCAGCTAATCCTATATATACTTAAATCTTCAACGAAAACATTATCACCTCGCTCTCTTCGTTCTCTGGTGATAAATATTGAACTGCAGCATTAAGGCGAACGCTCTGTTGTATGTGGATAAATAATAGAGAGCGTTTGGTTGCGGTCCAGCAGCTTGGGTCTCATCGTGGTGCTGGTCGTTTGCACTCGGTTGTCTCTTGATGCAGAATCGACTGTGGATTATTGTATTGGATCCACTGCTGTTGTCGCTGTGCGGTTACTATGTACACATGAACTATTCTGCAATCGTGAGTGAGCGAATTGTAGTTTTGGACACTCAGAAAGAACAGGTCGCAATTATTGTGGACTACGTCTTCCAAGCAGAGCAGGAAGAAACGCATTGGCAACATCATGAAAAATAGGCAGTGGTTAAGTGCATTGTGGAGAAAAGTGGTTGTCGCTTAAGCCTTCGGCTGTAGGCTGTGACTAGATTTAAAACATCGAACACAGAGGCGGCTCAACGCACATTTAGCTGCATCCTTAACAGGAAAGCTCTCGTGCATGGTATAGGCAGGTATGGGGTTTATACTAATAGCCGAATTGATTTTTCTCCTTCTTTGCTAAGGGATTAACCTTTCAAATTTTCTTCACAGATACGTGGGTGGGCGTACAGCGCTTGACAATGGCCGGCGAATGGCATTGGATAACAACCAACCGGTCGCTCGGCACACCCAAGCAAGATGACTGGGGCTCTAGTGATCCCAACGGTGATGCCACCGAAGACCTGTGCGCGCGGTACGACAAGGACTACGGTGTGGGTGACAGGGTGTGTGATCATCAGCAGTACCCAGCCATGTGTCGAGTGATGGTGTAAACTGTTGGAAGCGTAAGATGGAATCTCTTTGGTAAAGGTGGAGCATAAGAGACAAGGGATGCAGATAACCAGTACTCAGCAATGTGCCTAGTAAGGGTCCGTTTGGTCAAGCTCAAAATGACAATCTTCAGTGTTATTTACTCAAATAGTGCGGTTTAAAGTACTGACATAATTTTCTCTATGACATTCAATAATGTTTAAAATTTGTTAGCTAGAAGGTAGAGAAATGATATTTGACATATAACTGCTGCATGTTATTGATTAACTACCACCCGCGAACAGGGTGAGAGAGGTGATAATGTTTTCGTAGAAGATTCAAGTATCTATATTTGTATATATATATTTGTTTGTCCACCCAAAAAGAGGTCGAAGGAGTGGAGCAATGTTTATAATTTTTCGTTGGGATTTTGATGGGTTGACCTAGATGTGACCCCATGCCAAACAACTAGACCTAACGGGCCATAAAAATTACGGCGTTGAATTTTATCATGAGTTGTTAGGTATATAACAGAAAATTAATGACCTAATTTTGGTAAATGATCCGTTGTTCGTTCGTTTGTCACTGTTTTTTTTTTTTGCTTGTTAGCACAATAACTCAAAAAATAACGAATGGATTTTTATGAAATTTATAGAGACTGTTAGTAATGTAAGAAGACATATATGATCAATTTTTTTGCAGATCAGTTTGTTCGTTAGTATGTTTGGCTCATGTTTGTCATAACGTTTATTAACAGTATAACTCAGAACGTTATGAACTGATCTTCAAGGAAATCGCACAAACACAAATGATTACATTTTGGAGTGATACAAAGAAAATTATGCTTTTGGAGCCAATTTGAGTTTTTTTACTATCGTTGCCTCGCTTGGCGGAGGTATGCGCTCTCAGAATGCTCGAGTTTCCCATGTTATTATTAAGAGCGCAAGTGAGCCCAGCGCCAGCCTTGTTTCCCTATGTTATTATTGAAGAGCTAATCTCTGGGAAGGAATGGAGCTGTACCCTAGCCTCGATCATCAAATATGACTTCGTGGAATTTGCCCCTACCGCGGACGATGGTTTTACGCCACTGAGGCGTTCAACTGTTTAAGATATATTCACTGTGTAGTAGACAATGATATAAAATTTTAACATAACCATCTGCGTTGTATACACTGCTGCTTAAAATTAGCTTTGTGGTAGAGCATTGCTGTTTGACGTAAGTAGCTGCGTGAAATTTATATATGTTTTAAATTGAATGAACTGTGTCGTATACAGCCATGATATTTGACGTCACTTGCAGCGTTGTATTCAGTGTGGCCTAAAATTAATTACCTACATGGTATATTTAACATAGCTAGCTGCGTGGTGTTCACTGATGTGTAAGCCTAATGTTAGCAATGTGATAGAGTAGAGCAATAATATCAGATATGACGAGCTGCGTGGTAGTCAGTGATTTATAAATTTAAATAGCTGTGTTGTAGAGCAGTGATTAGAAAATTTTCCTTGTTGGTGTTTTTTAAGCGGAATTACCTTCGAGGCAAAGATAATCTGTTGAACTTTAATTAGCTGCTTGTCAAGACAATAATTTTTGAAACAACGGAAGGCAACACTGCTACCTCAGCTAAGGAAGTTATGTTTCAGATGGCATTTCTTTGTTATTCTGTTTGTCTGTCATTCTGTGCGTCTGTTTCTGTTTGGCTGTCCATCTGTCACCAATAAAACTAAAAAAGTTATTGAGGGACCTTTATGAAATTTACAGGAATGTTAGACCTGTTGGGAGGAACAGATACTTACCTTTTCGCAAAAATCGAGACAGCTGTTTTTAGCTGCTTTTTTATGATATCGCTAGAAAATTAGGAACGAATTTATATGAAATTTATACGAATCGTCAGGAACGTTACGATGGGCGAATAACCAAATTTTGTAGTGGTGATGATCTTTTGGTCTGTTTGTTTGTTTCTTTATCTCTATGTTTGATTTATGTTTGTCAGCAACATAATTCAAAAAGTTATGAACGGATCTGTTACGAAATTTTCAGGAATTGTCAGAAATACCTATTAGAAGACACAAATGACCAAACTTANGTTTGTTTGTTTCTTTGTCTCTATGTTTGATTTATGTTTGTCAGCAACATAATTCAAAAAGTTATGAACGGATCTGTTACGAAATTTTCAGGAATTGTCAGAAATACCTATTAGAAGACACAAATGACCAAACTTAGGTGAAGATTGTTTCGTCCGTTTGCGTGTCTGACTATTTGTCATGATGTTTTTCAGAACATAACTCAATAAATTATAATCCCTTGTCGATGAAATTTAAAGTTGTGAGGATTGTTAGAAATATTAAGAGGCACAAAAGACCAAATTTAGTGTTGATCAATTAGGTCGTTTGTTTCTAGGTCATAGTGTTTGTCCGTGTATAACTCAAATTTTTACAGACTGAGTTTGTAAAAAAGTGGGCAGAAACCGTTTTAATGTTCTGAGGCACAAATGGCCATGATTTGGTGATGATAATCGAGAAATTCTGGCTTGACTAACAATCTGATTTTTTCGTAACATTGCATTATTGGCAGAGAAATGCGCTCTCAGAGTGCTTGAGTTGTGGTAGAATGTTCACATTTAACCACATTTATTTGTATCCTTTGGGCATAATATTGATGTCCAACAAAAACTATAACGAATAAAGAGGCATGGAATAAGATTCGTGGAGCAATAATTTTTTTTATGAACCTAAATTCAGTGCTATAAAATTATTGTTTTGTCAATATCAACATCTGTGAAGACGAATACAAAATATTATAATTTTTCTTGATTTCAGCTAATACAATGGTATACAAAGACTGAGAGCAATAAACTAAGTGATAATGGTGATACTTATTACAAATATTGAAAAACTAATTTTCATGTCTTACAGAGGATAAGATGACTACATATGATTAAACTTAGGTTTGAGTCTGTGTAAAAAGCAAATAAAAAATGCGCAATTCGTAAGGAGTGCAGGGGGTGTAGCTTCAATAAATATATTATTAAAGTCATATAGACGGACGGATTGGTTGCACGTTTCTGTATGAGATCATACGGAAGACATAGGAGGATTGATGTCAGCAACCAGGTTCAATTTGGATGAAAATTTGCAGTCTTAGAGTGTGTTTCCGGAAGGAGGGGACTTTCACCCAGAGTAACCCCACGATTCATCTGAACCTGGTGATAATCCAAGGTAAAGAGTGTGGGTTTGATTTAGAGAATTGAGATTGCAAGCTTATGCTTTTTGGCCCATTTGCCTACCTCGGCTGCATGGAACGAGAGTTAAAAATCGCAACTACAACAGGCGACTGTTCGGTGATGGTGAAATTGTCGGCATAAAAAGTTGTGAGGGCCGCGGAGTTAGCGAAAGTGGAGCAGCAAAGGTTGAAAAGCTGAGAAGAAATGACAGAACGCTGAGGTACGACACAGTGTATGCGAAGGAAGAGCAATGTAAAAGAATCGTAGCTTCAACACGTCGTACTACCTCTGCGGTAAGCAGCTAACCAGCATACCACGTTGTTTTTAAGCGTATATGAGTGGAAAAGATCTGGGAGTTGATAGCGATTGATTTTATCAACAGCCGTGGAAAAATCCACAGCCAGCGCGACGGTCGCATGCTGGCTTCTCGTGGGTGATTCCCACCGAAATGGCCTGAAGGGCAGAGGTACCGGGACTAAACCCCGTTGACGGTCAGCGGAAGGGAAAACTGCTGAGAACTGAGGGAGGAGAAGTCTCTCCAACAGCTTGACAGGGGAGAAAGATGGGGTGATAGTGGCCCCAATCATCTATTGGTTCGCCACATTTCGGCAACACCATGGTGACGGTTGGGCAAAATAGAAGAAACACTAGCCTCTAGCAGGGACAAGTTAAGCTGGCGAAAGAAGTCCGGCCCTCTTGGGAGCATATGACACAGGTGGAGTCCATGCGGAACAGTGGCGATAGAATTCCTGCCTCGCGTGAGCTCTACGTGAATATCTTCAGCCGGAAAGGAGTATAATGAACGGGCAAGCGGCTAAGGCAGAATAATAAAGTGAGGTAATTTCCTCGCGTGGCACGACTGAGAATGAGGCGAGGGAATAGTGACCCGCTCACGGAAATGTTGGGTAAGTCTACAGTCTGAGGCTTCCCAACGGTCGGCGAATTTGATTTAGTAGCTTCAGCTTATCCGGGCATGTTTGCCAGAAGGGGACTTGAGCAGAGACCAAAAGCAAGAAGAATCCGCGCGATGTTGCATATGTCCACGGTCTCCATCCCAGCCCTCCTGGCGGCCTCAGAGGCAATCCGTTAGTCTCCCGGTTTAAAAGGTTAAAGGGGCTCAGCTGGCTTGGCGGCCCTGGTCTCGCCCCTTCGACAGGCAAGAGCGCGGGCTTGGCTGGGAAACTTCGGCATGAAGTCTCTTACCCTCCCAACCGGTATGCGATGCCAAGGGGCTTAGGGTTAGGCTTTACAGAAGGTGAGTTGCCTGATAAGGCGGAGTCAGTTGTTGGTATATGGGATAGGGTCTCTTCCGTCTCTGTCCGGTAGGAGGTCCAAACCGCTCCACAGAAGTTGGAGAACAATCGAGGGCCCAGGGATGACTGGGATAGGCTAGTAACTGAAATAATGATGGGAGGTGGCCACAGCTGAGGGAATGGAGATTTGCCATTCAAAATCTAGTCCCCGATGGGTGCAAGAAAGAGTCAAATCAGCGATGACTACAGGGAAGATGGAAGGCGGTTGCGATTTCTAGGATAGCCAGCTCGTTCGAGTAAATTGTGTCATGGAGCAGGACACTTCCAAGGAGTGATACACTGGTCATCCGGCTCAGTATCCTGATTTGGAGTCCAGGAAGGGTGGTGGGCATAAATATTTCAGCAAATCAGCATTTCAGAGGCCTGCTATGAATCAAAGAGAGTGGAAAGTTGGGTACGTAGCAGGTAGGGCAGGACGATGTTGGTGGGCGATAGCTCTTATAATTGTCCAGATGACTGTCCGGGAAGACAACCCACACTCTCTGGACTTCTGGAGACCATTCGAGACTAGGTCGGAGGTAGGTATCGATCGGGTAAAGGAGTGGTGGATGAGTAGATCTCCACCACCGACCGGACCTGGTCTATCCTGTCTAAAGGTCGAGAAGTGCGAAAACCGGCGAATGCCATAGCGGGTCCAGAGTTTGGCCTCCTGCGCGGAGGCCACCACTCCTCCCTAACCAAAGGAACGTCATATATACTTCAACAAATTCATGAGTTTCCCTCAAATTTTCTAATAAAAACTAAAAAGGCAAAGAACAATGCCCGTAGAGGAATCATTTTAGCTAAAAGACCTATGCTGAATGATGAACTATAAAGTTTTCTATTTACAAAGTCATTACCAATCCTCGTAAGGAGATTTGTCTAGATTTTCTTTGTTCTAGAAAATTTGTTTAGGGATATCCCTCTGCATTAAACTATTGATATTTGTTTGAATTACTTATTTGTGAATGCAACCTCTGTTTTAAGAATGACACGTTCGCCGTTTATGACATTTCTCGAACATTCTTTTCTTAATAATTATTATTGTATGTCTGTTCGCAGTATGTCTTTTCACAAGAAAACATATAAGCAGTTAAATGGTTTAGGTATGGGTCAACCACTGAATCCAACTTATGCTAACAATTTTATGTGTTTTACGAAAAGAATTGGTTCGTTGATTGCGTAGTAGAATTCAAGTCAGTTTGTTTATATGCGCCATTTTGGTCATACATTTTTATTGTTTCGAGACCCCTCTCATTCTACATTATTTTTAGCATACCTCAATTCTAAAAAGAGCAGCATCAAACTCACTTGGAATCACAGTGAAACAACAGTGGGTTAGCGTTCTTAGACATTTTTTCACTACTTAATTCAAAAAGTATATGTTCTGTGTAAAGGAAGTCCACTTTCAAAGGAATGGGAACCAGCTTGTTTTAGTTTTGGATTTTCGTTTCATGTGCGCTTTTATTGAAACTTTTATTCAGAGCATGCATGAATTACTCTAACTTCATGACCATCCACACCAAAATATATTTCTTTAAAACTTTAAGACTAATCGAGACACACACATTCTGAATTTTCTAAATGATATCTATAGTTCAAAAATTATTACTAAAATGAGGCCTAAGAACAATGTTTTTTTTTCCTTACCATGATTTGGTAGTCAATCTAAAAAATCTAAACCCGAACTTTCAACTTTATTTCCAAGACATTTCATACAATATCAATTAAATATTATTCTAATCAATAATATTGAATAAGGTTCGTATTTGAACTTCAAAGATAGGCCTCCTTAAACCATATTCAGCTCGGTCGGTTGTAAACATCGTTGCGCACAGAGTGCGTCGGAGTACGTGGATTTGACCACCCAGTCACTACGTGTTGAATAACACTTTTCATGCTGCTAAGCATGCTGGCAGGGGTCATCCTACCAACCACATCCTGTGCATTGTGCAGTCCTCAGTCGCCCATACAATCTCATGCAGAAAATTGTAACCATGCCGTTTGTCTAGAACTCTAGATGAAACTACTGTTGTGAGGATAGCCTGTACTTGTGAATCAGGCAGTTTAGAATCTCTTATTATACATAAACCAAAATCTCAGCTTAATGACCTATAGTCATCTTATCCTTTGTAATTACGGAATGCTTAAGATTTTATCTGTTCTATTAGCATTTCCATTCAGTTCATTACTTTAAAACTGTATGATAATACTAGTATTGTTTGAAATGTATGGAATCTATTAATTTTACTTTTTCTTCACATATGTTGATCATGACTTTGTAAATCAAAACTTTCATTTTTAATCAATCAACTTAGGTCTTTCATAAGAATAATCGTTCTACGAATTTTGTCCCTAGCCTTTCATTTGCATATGAGGACCATCAAGAAAAATGACCTTAATTTGTGGAATTCCTATAACAGTCGTGTTAGTTACTATCTATCTATTGTACACACTTATAAAACTCTTATAATCTTGTTTGGTTGTCATAGTGCGTAAAATCTTCGCTATTATACATTGGAAATAACTGAGAGGAGCTTGGATAGGAGCTCGAATAGGTTTTCAGTGACCCGATGGGTCACAGGCAGCCTAGTATACTTAAAAACTCTGATAATCTTATTTGTTTGCTTGGTTGTCACCATGCGTACAATCTTTGCAAAGACACTGGAAATAAACTGAATTAGTGCTTTAATTTGCCATTTCACTTAATTATTAGTATACAAGGGACGTATGAAAAGTTTCAAGCATCACTGTATCAGAAGCTTCGATGCATGGTCAAACTTTTGATTTTATTTGTACAACCTTTTGTGAGTATTTCTGCCAAACTTTGAGATGCTAAAACTTTTGAAAATAACGTGGAGAAATAAATTATAAAATAAATCCCCAATTCGTTTTAGTTTTCCGATACTTAAAAATTTCCATACACTCCTGGTCGCTCTGTTACTGCTGCATCCTGGATATAGTACGGCAGTAGTTTTATTCAGATAAATATTCGTCACTCTATATTTCGGTACCTAAAAATCGCACATAACCTACTCGAAGTTCACGAATCGAGTAGAAGAAAACAGAGTACTTAAGATAGGCGTTTCGTGACCCAACAACTCACGGGCAGCCTAGTATTTAATTAAAGCTATCTGTCCGGTTTGACGATAATATTTAACCACAACATTCGTGTTGATTGTATAGATAACAATATTAATCTTCAATACTTAGCTGTGTCGTATTGAAATACTTAGCTACAACGTGCTGTGTAGCCTAGCAACACTTAAGAACTACTATAGCTGGGTACCCCAGAAAAAATGTTGAACTCTTACTAACGGAGTGGTGTGGCAGCAAGGAGTCTTAATGAAAAGGAGGTAGCAACGCCCACGGAGATCTAAAGTTGATTTTTCCAGCAAAGCTGAAGTCTGGCTGACGAGATGACAGGCTACAGGAACAGCTGGAAGTCTCTTATTGGTGTGAAAGGATGGCTGAGAGCCCATGATTGGTGAGAAGGGAGCTACCATCAGAGAACAAAGAACTTCCCTGGCTAGAACAGCGAAATGTGGCTGTGATCCCTCCTTCTATCAAACCTTCTTGTATGGCAACATGCATTTTTTTGTTGAAACTAGCCGTATTACATAACAAAACTATTAAACTAGAACGAGCTCGGTGGAGCAGAAGTGATGTTTTAAGACAACTAACTGTCTTGCGTTGTAGTCTATATTATACAAAAAGTCTGTGAACCGGTCTTGCTTGCTTGTGTCTTGTTTATTTGGGTATTGTTTGACACAGTTTCTTTACTTTTAGATAGGGAAGAAATTCAATGGACCTAAGGGCGCATGGCATATGGCCCCTCCTATCTGTCCTGGATTAGCTCTTCAATTCGATTGTATCTGTGATACGCACGTGGAACCTGCCCCTTGGTTGCAAGAACAGGCACAATAATTTAAAAGTTACTCTGGAAACTACAACTGGAATACGTAACATATAAATCGATTTTGCTTTCAGACTGCGTGTTGAATATTCGTTAGACAAGCATAGAATCTGTTGATAGTGAGCCGTATGGGCAGCTCCTTGATGGGCAGAAAAGGACGGTCGAATAGCGTGTGGTCTATGACCAGCTAAATAACGCCTACTTTAGTGCGAAAGCAAAAACGATCGTGATTATTATTATCTTCAGAAGTTTAAGTCTCCGTCTCCACAACAAAGGCGATGTCCCAGAGGAAGAATGAAGGGACACGTAGTGTGATAACAGATACTTGGAGCCCATGCACGAGGGACACAGGATCAACGCGCTTGGGAACAGCAAGTCGGGAAAGAAGAAGAAGAACAGATGGAAGAGAGCTCAGTATGAGTTACAGGTGAGAAGGAAGCAAAATGGACACGAAAGACAGATAGGACGATCGTGATGACGACCCAACGGGTCACATGTCGTCTAGTATTATACTAAAATAATTATTATAGTAAGGCAATTGTGCTAAACTGTAGTCAGCTGTGCAGTGCGGTATAGTACTTTTATATAAGGATAAAACAAGGGACAAAAATAAGGAGACTCGTAGGAATAGCGTTAATTTTAATGTAAAGAAATATAGGCATTTGACTGTAATGGCCTCACTGCAACTAGCTGTGTGAGACAATAGTTCTTTCTTTTTTTTAATTTTCATTGGACTAGAGCCGTTAACTACGACGGCCACAAATTTTATGATGACACGTCAGCCATGAAGGATGTGTTACGAGTGGTAGTTTAAATATCATAGCTGTTGAATATTTGCCTCACTGGCGGGGATAAGTGTAGAGATCTCAACAGCGTACACGCCACACTCTAACTGTGAGAACTGACACCATCTTCTTTGTTTCTCGATTTCCTACAATGTTAAGTAAGAAAATTTTGTCGCCTTCATCGGCAACAACGGGGAAAAATAAAGGACCAGCAAGTTTTCTTCATATTGGCTGAAAAAAATGAAATATTGAGATGAAGCTGAGCAAACAGAGAAATTTAATAATTATCAGCTGCCCAGGCAAAGTAAACATTCTTTGCATCGTAGAGCTTCTCACGTTCAGCCTCGTATTCCAGCTGCACTGGCTAAGTTACATCGTGACAGGCTTTCGGACGTAGTCCAGGTTATGCTATTGATACCACGTCCGCTGGTACCAGTTGGCCTGTGTCCGCAGCACGAACCTGTGCGAGTGGGTGTTCCAGTTGAGAGTGCTGTCAAGTAGATTTTACCTTTACCTTCACGTCACCTGTTCTGGCGTCACTCCGCCGGATCTTTTCCTAGAGTCTAACTTGAGACCAGCAGCCGAGCCAGAACCAGTAGCAAGTTGACCTTCGCAAGCTTCATCAGAATCTCTAACGAAGCATATACGAATTTAATTTCTTTTTATTAGGGGCGACAACAATTATAGATCAATACTAAAGTGCATGTGACCCGTTGGGTCACTGTCGCCATCTTCTTTGCTTCTCGAAGGAATATTCAGCACTCTGCCTGTAAGTAAGGATAAATATACATATATGTAGCTTAAATCTTTCGCTTTTCACGTGCTGTGGCAATAGTGCCGTTACGCGTGAATAATTTTCTATGACGGAACATGAAAAGTCAAAACTCTACGGACATTGGAGCCAATATTCAACTTACTCTTAGTCTAAGTGAGTGTGTGCGATGCTCCGTCCCCAGGAGGTAGCGTAGATAACTGAAATTCAAGTTATTGTGAAGTAAGTAAAAGATTGAACTTACTCTCAATGAAATGAATGAATGTCATTCGGAAAATTATTGAGTGCTTCCATCAACTAGAGATACGAAGTGAAAGATAAACAAAGTTCCAAGAAAATGAGGCTTTACTACCCCCCAGCTTACATATCATTAGAGCCGGATTCACACCAGCAATTTCCATCTTTAAAAGAAGCCTAGAGTCAACTCAACTATCCCAAATACGCTGCTGTGACTGTGTTTCAACTCTGAGCTAAAGATACTAAAACAATTATTCTTTGCGAGATTAAGCTTGAAAACAAATAAGAGAAAGAGTCTAAAGTTTACCAATGGTTCTTACTTTAACGTAAAGCTGCAGCGGAGGTTGAGAAGCTCAACAATATTCTCCGAGGCCAAGACGACGTAATACGATTTGTCTAGTTGACGCTATGCTGGTTACGTCGATGAAAGTCGCCAGTGTAAAGCCAGCTATAGCTACTTCATTGCAATGGCACTACTGCCAGGCAGCAGTAGCCCGAAACACACGAAAATTCTGTAGAAGCTGGAAGTACAAGGCTGAGAAGTGGTGCCAGCACGTGCGTAGGCACACCAACATATGCGCACAACAAGGTTGCCATTCTCGCCAATACCTTGCTTATGCAGCGCTACACTGCTTTATTACCTCCGCCAAGGAGGTTATGTTTTTGTCGTGTTTGTCTGTCTGTTTGTGTGTTTGTCTATCTGTCTGTCACCAAGATAACTCAAAAAGGTATGAACCGATTTGGATGAAATTTACAGGGATTGTTAGGTATGTTAGGAGAAACAGATGATTAACTTTTGGTGAAGATATGTCCATCCGTTTGTTTGTTTGTTCGTCTGCGTCATTTTTCTTGATGCTATAACTCAAAACGTTATTGATGGATTTTGATCAAATTAACATGAATTATTAGGCATATAACAAAGAGTAGATGACCAAATTTTAGTAATTGTCCGTTTGTTTGTTCGTTCGTTTGTCACTGTTTTTAATTTTATGCTTGTTAGCACAATAACTCAAAAAATAATGAATGGATCTCTATGAAATTTATAGGAGTTGTTAGAAATGGTAAAAGACATATATGATCAAATTTGGTGAAGATCGGTTAGTTCGTTTGTATGTTTGACTCATATTTTCATAACGTTTGTTAACAGTATAACTCAAAAAGTTATGAACGGATCTTCAAAAAAATTGAACAAGCTGTTATTAATATAAAAAGGCACAAATGATTAGAATTTGGAGTTTATGAAAAGAAAATTATGGTTTCAGAGCCAATTTGAATTTTTGTTACCGTTGGCTCACTTGGCGGAGGTTTGCGCTCTCAGAGTGCTCTAGTTTATCTATTAGTTAGGTAAACAGTTTTTATTACTATTGCATTTTAAATAATACAAGTACTTAGAAAGTGAATACTACAGTAAAATTTGAAAGGATACCTGCATTAAATCATTATGATAAGTTGTTACAACGAACGCTGGTGCTTGCAGCGTACGTGTTGGTGAAAACCGTTTGAGCTTTGTTATCACAAGTTATTTAATGAAAAGAGATTGCCGTTTTGAATGGTAATATTATCATGCAAAAACGATCAAAATGTTATTAATTCTTATAATGCATTTTCAACGCTGTTTTCATAGGTGACAGGCTATCATAGCTAATTGCGTCAATTTGTGTGCAATTCAAAAACTAAAATTGTAGAAGCTTCTTTTTATGATTATTTTCATCTACTTAAATATGTAAAGAATATAATCCAGATGTAGTAAAAAGCTTCACATCCCTGGGACGCAAAGTATATGTCGAACAATTAATGATTTACACAAGCATGAAAGCGATATAAAATGACGACATTATTATCAGTTAGTATTGAAATGAACAATGTATTTCGTTATTTTTAACATGCACATGTTTTGAAATATTTATTTTATTAGCTGTAAATGCTGTTTGCCTATTCATCAAGATGACAGATATGTCCTTGAAATTTAATTTTAATGATAAGTTAGGCATAGTAGTGGATTTTTGTCGTTCAGCAAAATATTGCTTCCAGTTTGAATAAAATATTTACTACTAAAATATATAAATTCACTGCTCTAGAATAAAAATGCATGAAAAACACTGGTTCATCAATAGGGTGTTGTACATAAGTGCCTCATTTGGTTAGGACCTATAAGTTTAAGTAAAATAGACGTACCTAATAAATAACTTACATTTTTGCTAAGAAATTTACCTGTCAAAGGAGAGAGAGATAAGTCAATATTGTAAAGGCAAAATACATTTTTCATAAGAAAGAAGTTCTTATGTTCTAATAAAACTTCAACACTTCTTTCTGAAATATGCATTACTGATTTCTAAGCTTGATGTTATCCAGGGTCGGTTGTTAAAATCAGGATAAATATGGTAAAATACCTTGCTCGAAGTAGGTATAGTACTCAGTAATAGTATTGCTGTAGGTTCTCAACTCAAGCATGCAGGCAATATGCAGAAGAAAGCGAATGATTATGTTTACCCTCTATACAAATCTTTGTACGATATTCGCTTGACAAGTCATGCTCAAGTTCAATTTCCATCTTTTGCAGGACGTTTGCTAAATAAATATACATATAACAGGTAAACAAAAATATTTAGCATTACTGCTTCATATTTTCATATCATTCTATAATCTGAATAAAAGCATTTCAGAAAAACTCTGAAAGGCATCATTTTCAGTCGCTTGTTTCATATATTTCATAGAAATGTATGCACAAAAATTTATGTACTGTACATAACACTAACTTCATATAACGAAGTCCAGAGTTGTGTCTAGTGGCGCTGAAACTAGTGCTGATAATTTTTCACTAAGGCAAGCAGTAGCGCCGCTACTTTTTCAGGTAATGTTAAGAGCTAGAAGCTAAATTTTGCAGATTAATTATAATTTTTTTATTCAAAAAGAAACAGTATCAACTTGCGATTCAAAAATTAAAATTAGAATTAAATAATTTTCTCTATGTTGAGCATCGAGTAAAATATGATCTACTCTATTCAGACGTCACGGTAGTTTTTACAAGAGCATGATGCAACATGTATAAATATAAATAAATAGTACACATACATGTTGAGAACTAGACATTTTGAAATGTCTAGCGCTAGCACTAGCGCCGCTAGTATTTAATTTGTCTAGCACTAGCACCGCTAGTTAGTTAGAAAGTTTAAGCCTCCGATTCTGAGCAGAGCGATATCACAGAGGAAAGAGCAGGGGAAATATAGTATGCCAAGAAAAACGGGGAACCCATGCAAAAATGTGTTCCCACACAGGATCAACGCGCATGGGAACAGCAAGTATGGAAAGAAGAGAAAGAACAGAATAAAGATGAGCAAGTAAGACTATGAAATTGGGAAGGAAGCAACGTGGGCACGAAAGAGAGACTTCCCGAAGGTCTAGCTAATGATTGAGGTAACCTACACAGGCCCCCTGCGGCTGCCTGGCCCCATACCATAGGTTGGACGAACCTAAACTAACCTAACCCTATGGCCTATGGCCCATTCTAAGTCCCCTGAGGGGGACTAGCACTGCTAGAATATATATCATTTGTCTAGCACTAGTACCGCTAGTTTGTTTCACTAGCGTGCACAACTCTGTCAATGCGCATGTAAATAGAAAGTATTTAAACTGATCCGAATCTGAATAAAAACGTGTTATTACATCTATAAAATTTAAAATACTGCTCATTGAATATATACTTGGTTTATAGAGGTTAATTCTCAGGTACACAAATTGAAATGATTTCCTTTGAAGGTTCTTATTAAGAAGAGACTGGCAAGGGTAAAAACTCGCCATATCCTATGC
>LQNS02277097.1:18756086-18781182 GCA_001587735.2 Parhyale hawaiensis
TAGTGCTGCTTTTGATCGCGTGAATCATCTTGGGCTGCTCCATAAGCTGAGATTAATGGGTATTGGTGGTTCAGTTCTCGCGGTAATTAGTCAATTATTATCTGACAGACGTTAATGAGTAGTTGTTGATGGGAAGAGGAGTGAGTTATTGGATTTGGTTTCTGGTGTCCCACAATGTAGTGTTCTGGGCCCTTTGTTGTCTATTGTATATACGGCGGATCTGTTTCATCTTGTTAATAATTTACTTTTTGGTTACGCTGATGATGTTACTCTGCTGGCTGTTTGCGATAAGCCTAGTGATAGATTAGAGGTTTCAGACTCTATTCAGCATGATTTGGAAATGATTGATTCCTGGTGTTCTAGGTGGGAGATGAGGCTAAATGCGGGTAAGACTAAGACCATGCTCGTGTCCAGGTCGCGTACAGTGGGACCTCCTTTTCCTGCACTCATGCTGGATGGTCTATCACTTCCTGTGGTTGATGACTTGGTAATCTTGGGTGTCAATATTGCTTCAAAGTTGACGTTTGAGCCCCACATTCGTTCGGTTGCCCCACGTGCATCGCAGAAAAATTGGTCTTATGAGGCGCGCTTGGAGGGTGTTTGGCTCAGTAGAATTGGCACGTCGCTGCTTTAATTGCTTTTTCCTCCCTCTTCTGGAGTACTGCTCTGTAGTCTGGGGTTCTACTGCCGATTGCCATCTGGGTTTGCTTGACAAAGTGGTTCGTCGATATGCGTTCATGCTGGGTGGTGTTGTGCCTTGTGATCTGGCGCATCGTCGCAGTGTTGGTGGGGCCTGTTTTTTGTATGAAATCTATAACTGCCCCAGTCATCCACTGTCTGAGTTTCTTCCGGATCCATTTGTTCGGGTGAGGTATGCTCGGTGTACTGGTGCTCTTCATGAGTTCGCCTTGGAACCATGAGTTTGCCTTGAAACCGTTACGATGCCGTACGGGCCAGTATTCCCGTTCGTGTTTTCCATCGTGTGTGCATGTTTGGAATGGACTTGATGGCTCTGTCTTCGCTGGTGAGGGTATTGGCAGCTTACACAATCTGTACACAGAGCTATTCTGTGATCTCGGATCTTCTTTTTTTCATTCTTTTGTTTTCTCCACCTGCTGGACTGGTTACGTGGGGGTTTGTTAACCTCATAGAGTTTCTCCGTTCCTACGTCGCTAGTCTGGTGTGATTTAATAATAATAATAGCTTTTTTCAGCAAGATAAACCCACTAATTGAGATAATAATACTGAAGGTTTTTGCCATTTGGAGCTTGCACCGATTTACATATATCTATATTGTACAGATTTCACTGCGAAACATTGGTTGCAGATGAGCTCAAGTCTGACCTACCGAGTCTTCACTTTCTCCTCTCTTATGCTTTACTTTCACTAAAAAGATCCTATCTTGCACTTCCGAGAGGAGGTTCACACCATCACCCGGCACATGGCTGGGTACTGCTGATGATCACACACCCTGTCACCCACACCGTAGTCCTTGTCGTACCGCGCGCACAGGTCAGTAGCGCCGTTGGGATCTTCGTTGCCCCAGTCATCTTGCATGGGTGTGCCAAGCGACCGGTTGGTTGTTATCCAATGCCATTCGCCGGTCAGTGTCAAGCGCTGCACGCCCACCCACGTATCTGTGGAAAATTTGCAGTTTTAACCCATAGGTATAAGTATAGAAGGAGAAATATCAATTCAACGTTTGGTGTAAATGTGAAATTATAAGAAGAATTAACCAATGAGATTTGGAAACCTTGCTTCAGTGGAGCATCCCTGCCACCCGCAGTGGCAGGTTAGAGAGTTGGACCTTCAGGTGCGGAGAGCGGAAGTTCGAGTAAACTCGAACGACCCTTGGCTTACAGAG
Source organism: Parhyale hawaiensis (assembly GCA_001587735.2). Classification (NCBI taxonomy): domain Eukaryota; kingdom Metazoa; phylum Arthropoda; class Malacostraca; order Amphipoda; family Hyalidae; genus Parhyale; species Parhyale hawaiensis. The sequence continues at coordinate 18,757,951 of LQNS02277097.1, forward strand.
CCGCCATTCGATGTTCAGACATTATCGTGGGGTTAATAATTCTAAACAGAAATGGAGCTAGCGGGTTAGCAGTTTTGCGTTTGATCTTCCAGTCTCTGGCACCATATTTTTGACACTCATTGGCCGACCGTAGCCGCGTACTCCTCAGGAGTATGTACAGTATTTGCAGCACAAACCAGTGCATGTTGGTTTCCTACTCGGGGTATGTGGTCCAGTCGACCTGACCTTTGCCTGCATCTCACGTGCGTGAACGCACGACCACAGCCCCGCTCTGTCGCACATACCGCAGGCCATAATAGAATGTGTACAATACTATGCCATTTTGTTGCTTGTAGTGTCCAGGCTGCAACTGATAGGGTATGATGACAGGTTCATCGTGAATTGAACTTCTTGCTTCACGGATTAGCTAAAAATACAGCTTTCAGTTTCACCGTTGACACCAAGACTAGGCTACCGTATGTACCCATACATTGGAAATACAGTGTCCACTATTCCTTCTAGGGTTAGTAATCTCTCAATACTTTGCCTTCTCTTTCGGGAGGTGGGCCGCTGATCGAGGTGGCCGACCTATTCCCACTAGACTTCTACTTTCTTATTTCTCGTTTCCTTCCCTTGAGCGGCGTAGCTGAGCGAAAATGTACAGCCGTGCCCGGGAGTCGGGGCTGCACAGCCTGCGCCTTTTTCCTGTCTGTAGCGCAATGACCACTTGGAACTCATCCGAGTTCGTTTATGATCTGAGACCTCCCCCGCAGAAATAGCCGAGACAAAAATCCCTGATAATTTGAAACGAGACGTACTTCACGCCCTAGTTTCGCACGAGCCTGTGTTAAACTACAGGAATGGTTCGGTGTGATATAGACATTGTGTCACTGATGCGCTAGAAAAGTTGTGTACTACTACTACTACTTTCCAGGGTTAAGCTCTGTCTATTGATAGTTTCACTGTCTCCAGTACTGGATTTCAACTACGTGGTCTAACATCTCTCACCCCCAGAGACGAGCGCATTCAAATGTTGCAAGTCCTCGTCTTGGGCGAGCGTGTAAAGGTCGCCCCCGTCGTCCCTGCACTGCTGCCTGCAGGCGCACCAGTTGCCGCATCCCGTCACTAGCCGCACGCACCCTGCGGTCTTCTGCTGGTAGTTCGTAGGGCAGGATGTTGGTTTCTCGTCTGGAAAATGAGTAAATATTAAAACAACCGTCTACTACTAGTGGCTCGTTTCTCGTCTAGAAGATTAGCAAAAACATTATAAACACCAACTAATACTCGTCGCTGGTTTCTCGTCTGGCAAATGCTCAAAAATTGAAACAAACAACCATTGCATATCGTAAGTTTGACTAGTGGTAGATTATTGGGAAATTACAAAAGCATTCTCAACCACTAAGCTGTGGCTTTGGTCTCGGAAAAATATACAAAGAAGTGATGAATTATGGTAAGTAGTTCGCTGCTCGCCTTTAATGAGCATTTGTCGAACTGCTCCGAATGATTTTATTTCCGATGTAACAGTATTGCCAGGAGACTCCTTGTCTTGAAAAGCACAGGGGTTTTACTAGACCATATTCAAGATATAAACATCCGTAGCATAACTCAAAATCTGCTAAAAAAAGGCAACCGTGTGATTGAGTTGCAGGATTCAACACTGTGAAGAATGCCGCTTAGTGTATTTATTTAAATCTATACATATAGTTATGTCAAACATTACTTCAGACTAATTTGTATTAATCTGCTATTTTCTTATTTATCTGTTCCTTTTTTGTCACATTTGAAGAAAACACTAGGATACCTAATATTTTCTCTCTGAAACAAGGCAACTCTCACAATGAAGTAACTTAAATAAAACTTACAACACCACTAGCAGAATGATAATATATGTAGGCATAGATACTTTCAAAATCCCAGTTAACGCGGAACTTAAACGTGATACACAGTGTACAGTAGACTGATGAACAAGTCTATTTCGGGTACGCATGGCAGGAAGAAGGATAACACGGAATTCATATACGGTCGTTTGGAGCCATCAGGACCCGCCGCGGGCCTGAGTTTTACAGACACCATTGAAGTGCACAACTGCTTGAGTATTTCTTTCACTACGAAGCCAGCTGAAGTTGAAGTAAATTGTAAAACATGATTTAGAGCAAACCTCCTCCCACCTGCGAGAAAAGTGTATATGTCAGCCATTCTTGGGTGTACCATGACTTTATAGACCATGTATATGCGCGTATATCTTCGTAGTTTCTGAATAAGATTTACATAACTTACATTTTTTACGTGTTTCGGTTCATAATTAACGTTTGGCATAAAAACCACTTCATTTCCATATTAAGCCCTATTAACTTCTTCAGTAGCTTAAAATTTTTATTTTTAGGGTAATTTTCATACAATTTCCCTGAATCATGTTAGCCCACCGTTCAATCCCTCCCTGCCACCTCGGCCGGTGAAGCTCGATAGTTGCTGCATCCGTAGTACGACCTAAATAAAGCAGTTTGCAACACCTGGAAGCCCGAAACGCTGCTGAAGAAAATCCAACATAAAGCCATTAAGAGCTGACTTAAACGCCTGCAGGCCAACACGACCGAAACGGATGCCGGCAATAAATTCCAAATCCCAACAGATCAGGGCACAAAGCAGCGACTGAACTGACGAGTTCTGCATCTAACACTCTCCAAAGTGAAAAAGCGCGCGTCATCCGTAGCAAGTGTAATCCTCCCTGAGACCTTGAGGGCCGGGACAGAAGAATACAACTAATGCCTTTCTTTGTTGTAAACCTTATGAAACATACAGAGTCCCGCCACTTCTCTCCTATTGGATAGATTCATCAGATCATTTTCGGCGCACAGCCTGCTGGCTGAACTAACAAGGCGGTCCTGTAGACGCAAGTGACTGTCAGCAGCTGAAGCCCAGACCGGTGAGCAATACTCCAAAGCAGGCAGTCAGAGAACATAAAAGTATATGCGGGTAACCTCAGTGTCACCAAACACAGTATTCACCTTATGCAGGAGCCCAATCTTACTGGAAGCTCATGACACCAGTCACCAAATATGCGGCTCAAAGGTAAGCTTCTTATCAATGACAACACCGACAATCTCCAAGGAGCTAGACTCCTGAAGCAAAGTGTCATCTATCTTCAGATGTGGATGCTGCGATAAAGGTGTCCAAGACCGACTGACAATCATAGCCTTGGTGGTACTGGCCTTCAGCTTCATGCTCCAGGCAGAGCACCATGCACTAATGTGCCACAGATCCCTATTCAGAGACTCGGGGAAATCATTACGCATGCTGGGGGCAGGTATCGCTGCTATCAAAGTGGAATCGACGGCATAAAATAGTTGATCATCGTGTTCTCTAGCGAAGAGAGCATGTCGCAAGTATACAGAATGAACAGCAGCAGGCCAAGTACGCTACCCTGAGGGACGCCAGACTCCACAGCGACTAAATCACTCAAAATGTCGTCAAAAGACACACTCTGCGTTCGCCCAAAAACAAAATCACGAATGATTGAAAGAACCCTACCACACACACCAAATGACTCCAACTTGTACAATAGACCCCTCTGGTTGACCCTGCCAAACGCCGCGCTGAAGTCCAACTGTACAAGGCGTGTCTCAGACCCACAATCCAGTGCAGACTGCAAATGGCGTGACACCGATAACAGTTCGTCACAACAGCCTAAACCAGTTTTGTGTGTAAACTGAGCAGTAGGCAACAAACCCGTAGCCTCAGCAAAACATCCAAGCTTAAAATCGACCACTTTCTCGAACACCTTCGACACAATGGGCGTCAGCGTAATAGGTCGGTAGTTGGCGACATGGGGCGACACTGGACCCTTGGGAATGGGAGTTATATTTCCAATCCACCAACAACGGGGAAAATTCCCTAGCCATATCAGACTCCAGAAGATCACTCCAAGCTTAGGGGCAAGTGCGTCAGCAAGCTGCTTATGAAACAGAGGCAACATACCGACCGGGTCGCACTACCGTCGTTCATGACACCTTTTCGTTCACGTAAGCTTTTCTACGCGCGCCACCACTAAAATAAACACTACCTAAGCTAACCTAACCTAGCCTAGCCTAACCTACCCTTACCTAACCAAACCTAACCTCCTTACCTAACTTTCTAACCTAACCTTACCTAACCTAACCTAACCCTACCTAATCTTTCTAACCTTACCTAACGTTACCTAACTTTACCTAACGTTACCTAATGTTGCCTAACCATACCTAACGTAACCTAACGTAACTTAACTTAATCAGCGATACAGCAAGCAGCGCGGCGCGCCAACTTGAACGCCGCTCACACGCACGCGATCTGCGTACACGAACACGCACACAAGGTGTCGTGAACGACGGTAGCGCGACCGGGTCGCACTACCGTCGTTCACGACACCTTTGCGTTCACGTAAGCCTTCTTGCGCGCACCACAACAAAAATAAACACTACTTAAGCTAACCTAACCTATTAACCTAACCTATTAACCTAACCTACCCTTCCCTAACCTCCTTACCTAACTTTCTAACCTAACCTTACCTAACCTACCTTAACCCAACTTAACCCAACCTAACCTTTCTAACCTTACCTAACGTGACCTAACGTAACCTAACGTTACCTAACCTTACCTAACCTTACCTAACGTAACCTAACTTAATCAGCGATACAGCGAGCAGCGCGGCGCGCCAACTTGAATGCCGCTCACACGCACACGATCTGCGTACACAAACATGTACACAAGGTGTCGTGAACGATGGTAGCGTAACCGGGTCCACACCTCCATTTAGTCCAGGCTCTATGGGGTGTCTGTGTACATTTATCTTTCACCGCTCTACCATGTAATTTCGTATTTCCCATTCCATATGAGACGGACACAAAAGAGTTGGGTAGAACTTTCGCAACTGATACATTTTTGAGGGAGGGGGGGGGCATGGGGGACCCAAAATTATCAATTGTCGACTGATTGTCCTAAAACTTGCCCAAAATATGTATTTTTGAAAAAAGAAACATATTTTGTTCGTATAACATTTTTATTTAGGCCTTTGTTTTTGAACTAATGGGGTTTATATATAAATATATATATCAAGTGGGAGGGTCAAAGATGGTAAATTTAGTTCTTGAAATCTTGCGAAACTTAGAGATGTTACCATAGGAAGATATAACTATGATGCCGGCTGCTCCAAAAGTATAAATAAAGTTTCCAATCAAGCAAATGTTTCGTCAATTCTCAACTACAGCTTGCTGCCTAGACTCCAATTACTGCACGTTGTAGATACACAGATGTACCGAGGGCGACAATTATTTACAACCTGTCGTAGATAAAAGGCTGGCAGATCAGCATGATAGTCTTCGAAGTAAGTACGAATCCCACAATTGGCGAAAACACACCACACAATAGCTGAAAGTTGGCTTGAAGCGTTGGTAGGCCTCTGATGATGGTCGATAAATCTTCAAGAAGCAGCATCCATTTGAAACACTTGCATTTTTTCTCCGCGTGCTGCACATAGTGAATTAACTTGCCATGGCTTCTGGCATACCAACGCTTCAAGTCAACTTTCAGCTATTGTGTGGTGTGTTTTCGCCAATTGTGGGATTTGTAATTACTACGAAGACTACCATGCTGATGTGCCAGCCTTTTATCTACTACAGGTTGTAAGCTGTCGCATTCGGTACATCTGTGTGTCTACAACGTGCAGTAATTGGAAATTGGAGTCTACGCAGAGGACTGTAGTTGAGAATTGACGAAACATTTGCTTGATTGGAAATTTCATTTATACTTTTGGAACAGCCGGTATCATAGTTACACCTTCCTATGGTAACCTCTCTAAATTTCGCAAGGCTTCAAGAACTAAATATATATATATATATATATTTTGAAAATTTCAAACGAATAGAACTCGATGTGTTTTCAGGCTAGAATAAAAACAATGGTAGTTTTGGAATCCTTGAAACATTCCTAACAAAGCTATAGGCCTGAATTTTCCATTTTTGCCCTCATAATATTATTTTATCACAGCTCAAAAGTCAATCCTTAATTGTTTTCCCTTTATTTTAGTTAGCAATCGCAACGAAATAGAAAATGGAGAATCCAGCTGTGATAAAAAAAAACATTATGAGGCCAAAGAGGGAGAATCCAGCCTTCTGGTTATGTTATGAATGTTTCAAAGCTTCTAAAACTGTCGTTGTTTTTATTCTAGCATGAAAACTCATTGAGTTCTATTTGTTTTAAACTTCCAAAATATACGTATATATTTATATATAAACCCAATTATCTCAAAAACTAAGGCCTAAATAAAAAAATTGTGTTAACAATATACATACGTTTCTTTTTCAAAAATACATATTCCGTGCAAATTTCAGAATAATCAGTCCACGATTGATCATTTAGGGCCCCCCATGGCCCCTCAAAAATCTACCAGTTGTGAAAGTTCTACCCGAGTTTCTTTAATGTCCTCGTCATATAGAATAGGAAAATACATAGTAGAGCCGTGAAAGAGAAATGTACCGACACCTCTCTAGAGCCTGGACTAATAGGGATCAACACCCTCAAGCAGCACCGGATAGTACCGGATCTGAACGCCCAAGAGGTTAAACGAGGTTCAGGGTGACATCCATGATGCAATGACAACACATCTCTGCTCTACGTCCCATCAAAGTGAGCCGACAAGAGTTCCGCCCTAGCCATGGGATCAGCAAGTATACCTCCACCGGGACCAACAATGGGCGGTAGCGAAGGTTCAGCACCGAAAACCCAACCTTTAGCTCACTCCACCAACGATGTGGATGGTCAATGCTCACTAGAGACTCCCTGGAACGCTGCCTCTGACGATGCTGTGCCCTCTCATACACACGCTTAGCCTCGGCCCTACGACCACATATGTCTGCCACAACGTGCGGTCACGTGAACGAAGTCAAGCCTAATAAGCCGCTTGTTTAGCCTCAAAAGCTAGCCGGCACTGGTCATCAAACCACGGTTTTTTTCCGGACACCTCGCGAGAATAGTCCTCTTCGAGACATACCTTTCTATAATAGACACAGACAATCGTTAAGCTTAGAAATAGGATCATCACTACAAATAATCTGGCTCCAGGGTTAAACCCTTACTGTTCCAGTAATAGCATCCCAATTAGCCGTGCTCTACACGAAAACCACTCTCATTGTGTCTACCACAGGACCAACCTCTAGATGTGAGTTGTCTCAAGTGCCAATAGGGGAGCCAACTGACACAGTCATCAAGTCCGGAACATCAGTCATAACGAGGTGGAGACAATTACCAGCAATATGCATTGACCCACGAACTAGCTGCGCACAACTAGATAAGGTGCAAAAGTCTAACGCAGCATTACCATGGGTATCAGTCGGTGACACAGATCCCAAGTATTCCCAGTGGTGTGCATTAACATTCCCCACAAAAGCAAACGTTGACTTGGGATCGGCACTCTGGATCGAGGCCATCGCTGTCAGCAAACAGTCATACAGAGAATCATCAGTTGTGGGGATCCGATATAAGGCGAATAAATAATAATTATCCAGTCGGCCACACACCCTCACAACTATTAACTCACGACAAGTGCACTCGTGCACTGGCTGCCAGTAAGCACAGAAACCACTCCGGACATAGACGACCATGCAGCGAAATCCAGGGCCCGCTACCAGCAGTTTGCGAAAAGAGGACTGGAAACCCGACAAGGCAAGCTCCGCGGCGTGCCTCCTACCCGACACCAGCGTCTCGGAACAGCACACAACATCTAACCCACGGGACACAAAGTTAAGCTCCGCGAGCTTCGCATACAGTCCTCTAATATTAACAATAAAGCAGACAACACTCCCGGGCCCGACCCTGTCCCGGATTACTCTCCACGTCAACACAAAGTAGAAGGGAAATTAAGATAGACATAGATATATATACAAAATCTGCAGACAAATAGAGAAAAATACAGATAGATGCTGGAATATAGAGAAATGTACACAATAGGTGAAAGAAATCCCACAAACAAATGATCGGCAAAGGCCGAAGTACGGCCCACTCGGTAGAGCTGCGTACCTAGTAAGGCTAACACAGCCCCCAGGTTCGCCGGATTATGGAGACGACAGTCACGGTGGAGATGTGGGGGTCTGCATCAACGTCACATGGCTCTGCCACTCACAGCGCGAGATTAGCGCAGAAAAAAAAACAAAAGAAGAAAGGAGGAGAAAAAGAGAAGAAAGGAGAAAATAAAATCTCGATTGTGCCATCGAGAGGTAGGGAGCGGAGCTGACTGTGGAATGCCGGACACACGGCTATTGCATCTGTAAGGCATTCTCCTCTCGATTGCCGTTGGTTCCATGGAGCTCATCCGCCTTTCACACGCATTTCCTCGCGTGCGGGATCCCACAACTCACCATCTCAGGCTCACATGTCTGAACAAGCAGCAGCCGGTGGCCAATGAGAAGGGATACAAGTTTATTCGCTTGGAATCGACCCTGCGTTGGTTGCCTCTTACGCCACGTGCAGAACGGGAGTGGAATTCAAAAGCCCCCACTCCAGGGCATGATAAAACTCAAAGAGCAAGGGGAATTTGTAAGTCCACGAACCTATTGAAGAGCTATTGAATTATCGATACAACGGCAATTATCTACAAATCTTTCGGCACGGTATAATTTCGGCCCGTTCCGTTTTTGATCGATACAAAACAAAACCAAACTATAGGTTCCACCCAAGCCATTCAAGGAAAAGCTTACATGGATTGGGCATCACTAATTGCTAGAGCAAGATATTGCGTCGGTGAACGACATGCATTTCTCATCAGGATAACCTCATGCTTTAATATATACACAATTAGCAATCGTAACACTTAAGCCTGAGTGAAGCCATGAAAGCAATACATGTATACAACTAATAATTGAATCGAATATCTATCGATAGGCTCCTATATCTGCACTCACACTCAACCATCTTGGGTCCCTCTTCAGTGCACATGGCCTTCACATCTGCCTGGCAGAAGGAGTCCATGCATTCCTCGCCCACGTACGCCACAGATTTGTCCGCTTTGTAGCAACCTGCAACAGTGCAGTCACGAATTGTTGGGTTCATGACAGCATAAATGGTAGCTTGGCTACTCAAACACTACGTAAAGTTAAGAGAATCTTGAGTGCTCAATGCGGGCACCAATGCGTTAACGTACCGGCAAATGTTCGACAGTTTTAGTCTTGAATGTACCACTTTAGTCTCATTTACAGATCCACTAATGCATCGCTTTCGGGTTAAATCTATTTCTTTTGGCAATTTAGTTAAAATCAATATAACGTAGCGACATAACATGAACTGCGACGATGGTACATATTCCCGGAACTGTACATTCCGTGCATTCCTTACAAAGTGTTCTATCCAATAGGTCTATGGCCTTAAGGCCATGGAATGGAGCACAACTTGGCAGATGAGCTTTAATGTCGAAAAATGTTCAGTAATGCAAGTAGGACGGGAGAACCCTTCAACTCCATTGAAAATGAACTGGACGGAATTGACTCCTGTCACCCAACAACGTGATTTGGGAATCACTATTACAAACAAACGACAACACAGTCAGCAAGTTGACACGAGTATAAAAGTGGCAAGCAGAGTACTGGGATTCATCAGCAGAAATTTTTAATACGTGTCCAAGGACTTCATTATTCCCTTGTACAAGGCGTTAGTGCGGCCACTCTTAGAATTTGCTGTTCAGTTCTGGTGGCCACATCTGTGTAAACATATCGATAGCAAGGAAAGAGTCCAACGCAGAGTAACGAAATTGATACTTCAGCTGCGAAACAAGTCTTATGAATGTCGCCCAAAAGAACTGGGTCTGATATCTCTCGAGCAAAGACGACTCAGGGGGCAACTAATAGAAACATTCAAGTATTTGAATGGCTTCAACGACGTACCTACAACGAGACTCTTTGAAAGAGACGTTAATAATCGCTTACGAAACAAAGGTTAAAAACTCAAGCATAAGGTTCGAAGAACAACGTTAGGTCAACAGTACTTTGACTATTTCATAGTTAGCATTTGTAATAAACTCACTTCCGACGTTGTTGGTGCGGAGACAGTCAACGCGTTTAAAAATCGTCTTGACATTCATTGTTAGACAGCTAAGAATTCCTGCTCCAGTAGTCGCAAACTCTTAAATGACCAAAGCTTCTGAGGGTAGCTTAATCTGCTTATTGATCTTTTCACTTCAGCTTCAACTACGCAGTTTGACATCTCTATGCTCCGCATATATCAGCGGCTACTGCTCGTGCTTCTGTGCATTCAAGATCGTCTATTTAGCTGAGATTCTTCCCTCCCTTTTTTCTTCTTTTTTCTCAGTAATCTATATCCTGCTAATATAATGGCAATAGCTCATAGATAGCCGGGGCGCAAGTTCCGGGGTCTCCCTGGGAATGGGCTTCTTGGCTCGTCTACTGCCGCCTATCTACTCTAATCTAACTTCCTCCCATCGCACTCGCAGTTACTGAAACTTCGTTTGCTAAAACTTCATTGGATTGGTGATACTTAATTATTTTCCCCTTAACTATGAAAAAATGTGAAGCCTTCAGTAGCCGGTGTTGCGGTTTCATAGAATTCTCGTCAATTTTTAACTGGGCAAATTTAGTGATGTCATCACTGATAGCCTTTGATTACATCACCTCCGGCCTGCGTTTGTGACGTCATTGAGATCCTCCCTTGAGATAGTTACTCCAAGCCTTTCTTGGTGAGGCTTTCAACAGCGACCTTTAGTGGTGTCGATTGTGGCTTAATGTGATAACCACCAATAATTTACCGAGGCACCCCTATGGTTCCCACATAGGGCGAACATCAAGCTAGTGACATTAGTAACAGTTACGTGGAAACCCTATTAGGACAACGTAAGAACACCACTAAATACTTAAGGTACTTTGCAGTAAGTCATACTTGTTGAGAGTGATATGAACCATACACACAGTACAGGGAAAAAGAATAAAAGCAAATAAGTGGCTGACATGGCATTTTCAACTGACTGCTACGTGTCACTACCCCTGACAGAACTGGTTGAGGCTCTTCAGGACGATCGGCGTCCAAACTGTTATTCCTAGTAAACTTAGAAACTATGCATGAATAAAAAGCCGTTTAGTAGCTACCTCATTGCGACTGCATCGAAAGATGTTAGTGGAATATGCATTCGGGGATGTTTCGTTGTACTTTCAAGTCTTTAGTACAACTTTTTCTAAGCTTGAAGCTGTAGGTGCGGAAGCAGTGTGCGACGTAGTCTCTCTTCTCCATTGATGAAATGCTGATTGAGCCACTGTGACACTCATGATTGGTTGGTTGTTCCACACTCAGCAGACTTTAATCTGATGTCAGTTTAGCATATTTATACATACTCCCCGTCTCTCCTCTGTGTCATGTTTTTTACTGGGTGATTGGCATTAACCTTGGCTCGATTTGGCAGCGACAACTACACTCCTGAAACTACGTAATGTTACGACCTAAATACAACAAGAGACCCACCTGGTACCGTTGCTATGGCGAGGCTTGAATGTCCACATATCAAAGTGTATCATTACCTTATAAGGAACACGTAAGTAAATCACCTGTGAAGTTCTTCCTGAGTTTGCAAGTTGTCCCTTCGGCTGTGTCGCTCAAGGCGCCCTGACCGTTGTAGACATCCGCGCTGCTCCACATGTGGCACTCGTTGCCACCAGTCGTTGCCATGTAGCACGCCAGCCACGCCCAAGGTCTGGACGTTGCCGCGGAGAGACACGATATCCAGGAGGTTGTTGAGAAGGCTTCCGTCTGGACGACCTGGCTGGTCATCGCATCCATGTTCACCCGCGCGGGCACCCAAAGTTCGTCGATTATTCCCGCGCCTGCGCAGCTCACGAGCGCGGCAAGGACAACCGCTGTGTTTGATACAGGCATCATCTGCCTCTTCTTTGTTGATGCTGGAAGCTGAAAGTCTCACACAAAGGAGCTTGTTTCGAGAAATACTGTCCATCTATACTGTAGGAAGAGAGAAGCTATTTTTTCGTTTTTAATGGTAGAAACTGAAAATGAAGTAAAAATGTCGTTTTCGAAAAACTCCCTTCGTCTACTTCTAAATGAACACAGAAAATACCTCACCCACGTTTGTATATGTAGGAATCTGGAAAGTAAACAATGGGGAGTCATGAGAAAGAATTAAAGCAAATTATGCACTCGGGATCAAAATTAGTGTTGTTTACGCGCGTAGAAATTTCTGGAATTATCAAGGCAAGAGTTGCTGTATTTTCAAATAACAGCGGAGTAGGAGTAGAAAATCATCTGCTGCTCTGATGTTAATGAACAGAAAATCCCTCAAAACAAGACGGCGTTGGAAGCCCAAAAACTGATGCTGATGATATTGTTTATTAATTTTAATTGGGTTGGTTTGCACGTAAACCACACTATGCTTGAAAACTAAATATTGTATAATTTACATAGCAACCGGCAACGTAAATGAACTGTTCACAGTGCCGCACAAGATGCAATCACTGGCAAAAAACAAAAATTGAAGAGCATTGGCCACAAGTAAAATTAAAAATAATTTGATTAATTGGAGGCAATTACAACTAGTGCAGGAATACATCAAAAAAAAAATTTGTGGTGTTGCTGCTCTAGGCATGTTAGCTTTCCAATAATTATACGCTATTCACGGCGCACTCGATTGGCCAACAAAATTGAGGTTTCGAGGCTTCACTTGTGCTTAAGTTCTGGTAGGAGCGCTAGCTAAGCCTCTTTAAATCGCGTTGCAAACGTAAGCAACCCGTTTATGCTAAGTCTGCTGGTTGGTATTCATAAATTCATTTGTGTTTCGAAGCCTTAAGATGAATCTCGAAACCAGGGTAACGGTCTGCACTTTTGAACAAGCCAAGCTTCGCTGGCTTCATGTTGCCTGTCAACGGAACGCCATACCGGTGTCCGAAGGGTCAGTGATTACCGCAGTTTGTTGACGTTTTGCTACGAATTAGTTTCTTGCTGATAAACGCATTCCTTGCATCACTACGACCGGTGTCTTTTTTGTTTAAGGTTTGTATGCTCATTTTTTATATTTTTTATTACCGTTGCTTCTAGGTACTCCTAGGTACATGGCATGTACAGTCAAGTATTGCGTGGTATGCGATTTCTTTGTAAGAATATCTACTTGCAGACGTGAAGCATTGATTGAAAAATTTTCGGTTTAATATTTTCCTCGAGCTGCAGCTATGTTTTTATTTTGCTTTATTTCTACTTTTCCCTGTGTTTCTTAAACCTACAAGACCGAAATGGATGATTCAGGGCAAATGGGGTGGAAGGACAGACTCAGCTAAGGTAACATTCTTTAAACCAAAATAATGCTGCCAGGGCATGTTCGTAGGGCGCCAAATTAAGCCTGCGAGACTAGACTTGTCCCAAACGTCAGACACAATTAAGCTTTGTCTCTATCACCTTCAGTTGTGATACGGGTGTTGATTGCGCGGAGACGGGGGAAATTTCACTTTGCAGAGCAAGGTTGAATTTCTAGGAGTCCCAAGGGTAAGTTTTTGAATGTCAGTCCCTCAGTCTAAACTCTTTTAAAATTATTGGATCCAAGCCAGCGCACCTGCGTGAAGTTTTGAACAAGTTTAATCATACAAGCTTAAATTTTATGCGTAATCAAACATGCCATTAATTTTGGAACGCTTTGCACCTGCACAAATAATATACTCTTTCTAGCTAGCCGTCCTCCGCACACCAGAAGTAGCATCAACTATTGTTGGATTTTCTGAAACATGCATGGCGAGCGATGAGAACCTGGAGCTCTGCAGTAACAATGAAGCGTAGTTAGTCCCAGTTTGGTATTCGTAATTTTGGATATTGGGACAGTAATATATATGTGAGTGCTAGTGTTTCGATGCTGTATGCAGACGGTCCAGAAACTGTGTGCTCTCCACGCAGCTTTGCGAATGCAGTGTTGAACGCTTATGGCGAAAGTGAGCTTTCATTACTGAAAAACTATCTGGTGAACAACAAATAAAAATTACTAGAAGCGCTCATAATGCCTATTCTTTTACTTAGGCAGCAACGTATTTTTATAGCATTTGAAAACAGGCAGCTCTCCAGCAAACGCACCGGTATTACCGTGTAAACTTTGGTAAAATGGTTGTAATGCCGGTATCTATTATTATAGAAAAATTATTACAGAAGTTCAGTTTCACTCAACTGAGGTTAAATTTCAAGACGCATATTTTCACGTGGCTACGCGCAGTACTTTTCTATGGGCACGTTCGATGGGTCGTCACAGGCGATCTACACCGAGCCCGCTCTTCTCGACTTGTCCGAAAACGCAGACGGGAACTTCAGCTTCGTCACATTGAATGTTGCTGCTGGTCATAGGAGCCGCCCAGTATTGTTGAGCTGATTGCGATCTCCATTTTGCGACCTACGACTAAATTTACAGCGGTTTTACAGGTAACTGATCAAGGGTCAGCGACTGGCAATTGAATCAACAAGTCGAAGCCAGGGCATCTGTCTGCGGATTAGGACAATTCAAGCCCCAAATGCTTAATTTCGTTTCGCTGCCAAAACGACTACGCCCTAAATCCGTTATTTTGTTGTAAATATATATATATATTATTTTCTTTTTTTTCTTTTTCTCCCCCTGAACAAGAGGTTAAATCTGCGTACGGAATGCGTTTAAAAATTACCCTAACCGGACCAGGTAATTAATTATTATAACCCGCGTGCGAAGCGAAGAGACGAGCGGTGCTATTAATAACGTTTTCGTAGAAGATTTAAGTATTTACTGTATATACAGTATGTCCGGGTACCTAAAAAGAGGTAGAAAGAGTAGAGCAATGTTCATAATTTTTGCGGGGAGTCAGGTGGGTTGACCTAAATGTGAAATATGCCAAAACTTTGGAGTAAGCTGCCCATCAAAAATGACGGCGTTGAAATTTGTCCCAAGCGCAGGTGATGGTCTTACGCCCTTGGACGTTCTAGTTCTTAATAAAATGGTTGCAACCAACTTTTTAAGTCTGCAAATAAAAAACGCCGAATTTTTGCCACAAAAACAAGGCAACAATGCATGGCATAGTTTCAGTCTTGGCCTATGAAAAAAGCTTGTTGTTATAAAGTTATGCCAAATATTTTCAGACAGTAGGAATGCCTTCTTGGGAACTTAGTTGCAAATTTATTTATTTTTTTTTGTCAGTCGTTTTCTCACAGGAGGTCTGCGCTGTCACATTTCTTCTCTAGTTTTTTTTATTACTCTATTGGTGAGCACTTCTTTATTTGAAATGTTTTAAATTAATATTTTATTTTTATTACAAAAAATCTTTACGAGTAGACTTCAGCGTCTTATGAGTTCCCCAAAGTAATATTTGAATGAAAAATCTTGTTCGGTCAATTGGCCAAGAGCGTCTATAGCGAGTGCCGCAGCCGAAGGTTCGCATCTCAAGGCTGGTAACAAATTTTCAGAGCGTTAGGCACTGTGGCATCTCTAGGTCAGGGGCAGTACGATTCCTGTTCGGCACTGACTCTTATTCCAGATTCCAGAGTACCTTGTAAACATGCGTAAAATCTTACTTCATAAAATCACGAGCGATTACGATGCAGTGAATTATAGCTGTGATTTTTTCGAAAAGGCAATAATTGGGTAATAATTAATGTCCACAGGCGGTAAGTAGCTGCAATAAAACTATATCGTTGCAGTATTGCTAATATTTTCGATTCGTCATACTGCCTCCAAAAACGAGCAAAGTTTGAGGAGCAACATAAATAGGAAAACTGTCTTTCTAGCGAACGCTAGTGCCCTGATGCGGATTGGTCCCGCTCATAGGAGCCTGTTATATGTGCATTTCGCAGATATAACATTCGTTAGGAATTTCAACATGAATATGTTTAGATGCATTGTCTCACTCGAATCATTGTCTTATGGAAGACGAAAAGAACATAGAACATCCAGCACCGAAAATTGCAATCAACTGCTCGGAGGCAGGCAGTTACCCAGCGGCACTATCGTCTCTCACGACGATTTTGCGTTCACGTAAGCTTCCCTGCGCGCGCCACCACTAAAATAAACACTACCTAGGCAAACCTAACCTAGCCTAACCTCCTTAATTAACCTTCTAACCTAACCTAACTTTATCTAACCCAACTTAACCTAACCTTACCCGATTTCACCATTGACTAAACGCGACGCTACCCGAAAATTTCTAATAAAAAAAAAACAGGCCTTGCCTCCCTAACCTACCCGACATAGAACCCGAATATTTACTAATTTACCCGAAGTTAGTTCGGCTTATACCCGAAGTTTCCTAACCCAATCTAACCTTTCTAACCTTACCTAGCCTTACCTAACATTACCTAACCTAACCCAACTTAATCAGCGATACAGCGAGCCGCGCGGCGCACCAACTTGAACGCCGCTCACGCGCACACGATCTGCGTACACAAACACGCACACACCTCCGTCGTGAGAGACGATAACTCTACCCGGCGCTGGAAGCTCTCTATTGATTGGTCAGGCGTTAGCTAAAAATTATTAGCTGTGTCATTCGATGACCGTTGTGAACCAGGAACAAACAAACAAAAAGGCAAATTGTCCTAATGGAGATATAATATGTTACGATAGTTCCGACGGACCTTTTAACCTGCCTCAACCGGCGACTGCGACTGAAGTTCTGTGGTATAAAAAAACAATGTTTGGTAGTCGACATCAACCCATTATTTGTGTTGACATTGATTTTCACTCGTCTGCACCCTGCAGTACTGTCATATTTCGTCTCCATTTATGAGACGCTACGTCTCAGCTGCTTATTCTCATAGCTTGTTCTTATAACTATCGGATCATCAAATGTAAATCAATGAGAACTTTAATTCGTTCATTCAGCGCTTCGTACTTTGAAGCCTGATCAACTTGAAACACAGCATTGTTTGATTCGTGGTTTCTTTTGCTCACATGCAAGTCGTCCAATACAAGTTCTTCCTGCCCAATACGGGTTTCTCCTTTCGCGAAAGAGTAATTAAATACAAATTGCTGATTGCCACATGCAAGTCTCCAAATACAAGCTTTTTCTTACCGCACAAGTCTCCAAATACAAGTTTTTTTTTCTTACCATACAAGTCTCCACGCACAAGTTTCTTCTGTTTTCACGCAAGTCTCCCAATCCAAGTTTCTCCTGTTCTCATGCAAGTCTCCCAATCCAAGTTTCCCCTGTTTTCACGCAAGTCTCCCAATCCAAGTTTCTCCTGTTCTCACGCAAGTTTTTCAATCCAAGTTTCTCCTGTTCTCATGCAAGTCTCCCAATCCAAGTTTCCCCTGTTTTCACGCAAGTCTCCCAATCCAAGTTTCTCCTGTTCTCACGAAGTTTTTCAATCCAAAGTTTCTCCTGTTCACACGTAAGTCTCTCAATCCAAGTTTCTCCTGTTCACATGCAAGTCTCCCAATCTAAGGTTCTCTTGCTCACACGCAAGTCTCCTAATCCAAGTTTCTCTTGTTCACACGCAAGTCTCCCAATCCAAGTTTCTCCTGTTCACATGCAAGTCTCCCAATCCAAGTTTTTCCTGTTCACATGCAAGTCTCCCAATCCAAGTTTCTCCTGTTCACACGCAAGTCTCCCCATCCAAGTTTCTCCTGTTCACACGCAAGTCTCCCAATCCAAGTTTCTCCTGTTCACACGCAAGTCTCCCCATCCAAGTTTCTCCTGTTCNTCTCCCAATCCAAGTTTCTCCTGTTCACACGCAAGTCTCCCAATCCAAGTTTCTCCTGTTCTCACGCAAGTCTCCCAATCCAAGTTTTTCTTGTTCTCGCGCCAGTCTCCCAATATGAGTTTTTCTTTTCCACATGCGAGGGGTCCCATGTGGGTTTCTCCTGTTCACACGCCTGTAGCCCTTTAGAGGAGTTTCACCATCACCTACTAGTCACGTGTAGCACACACGGAACCCTCTCACCAGAGACTGATGGTTGTGTGCCCAACTTCGCACCATTAAAAGCCTCAGCTGTCCAGAGTGTTCAGTGTCATTATCTTCTCTCACTTGACTTGAACTAAGTGGCTTCTCGAGAAATGCACTTCCTCATAAGCGGCTTCATAGTCAGATAATTTATCTTCGATGGTGATGTCGTGTGCTCGAAACTAAAATTCTATTCGAGTAGTGTAGCCTTCCACTGATTCTGAATGTAACGTTGAACGCAGGGTCGATTGTCTTAAGAGCATTTCTGCTCCATCGATTCGTAATTACAAAGACTGTCACTCTGAGTGGTCGTTAATGCTTATAAAAGTTCATTCTCGAAGAAAAGACAGAGAGTTTGACGATTTAAGGCTATTGAACGCTAAGTAGATGACATTTGAAAGAACCAAATGCTACAGGGTCGGGTAAAGTTCTTATTAACATTTTATGCCAGCATCGCTCATGTGAGTGGCCATCAAAGACATTGCGTTGCTCTCCACATTAGCTAAGGTTGAGCTTACCAGTAAAAGAACCCAAGAGTGAACTGGTTCAAAGGTACCTTCAAAATTATGTACTTACCTTTCTCTTGGTTCTGAATGCAACAACAAAGACGTTAGTAATTTTTGTTATCTCTCACGGCTGCTATCAGCGAGAGAAGCGAAACGTACATTGCAAGTCTTCCGTCTGCGTTGTAGCAGGATCGGCTTCGGCTTGCACGTTGTTACTATAAAAATAGCCAAATTTTATGCCGAAACTACAATTTTTTGTACTATGGAGCAAGAAAAAGGCCAAGTTATCTCTAAAATTTGAGTCAATTTAATGTCTCAAATACCTTCTATTTCACCCGATATTCACACACATTAAATTGTGGTCGCGGTCACTGAAACTCTTCTTCCAAGTATTTGAAAAGCTTCTCATTTTGTAGTCTTTTCCGCAACGTACAGTAGGCATTGGCAACGCTTTAGATTACGTAGCATCAACGGAAATCCCCTTCCAAAGCAGAGAGACATCAAGTTTCATCGCTGCACTGCTCGACCAGGAAGCAGTTTCTCTTGATCTACGCGCCCCTCTAATTTTAGTGCAATACGGCAGTTCGTTTTTTTAGTGGAGGCATGGAAGAGCCCAGTTCTTTAAGTTCTCTTATGGCGAGTGAAGGACTGTGGTGAGTTTTGTTTCGGAAAGTATGCATTTGGAGGAGGACGGCGCTGTGCGTGCCCAATTACTTGTTCTTTCAAGCTGCTTAATGCTGTCAGTCAATTCAACAGGAATGGATCGGCCAGCAAATGATAGGGCAGTTTTGAGTGCATCAGGTACCAACACGATCGAAGTAAGCCTTCGTTCAGAAAAAAGAAGAAAAATTATACAAGCTGTTTGGTGATATCGAACAATTAAAATCTTAGAGTGTGTATTAAGCTGTATTGCACTCATCTACGTTTAGTCTTAGTTAAATAGATAAGAAATTGGATTCCTATCTCAGTAACTCTGTTATAGAAATAATTAGATCGAATAGCTGGCAGTAGACGAACCAACAGGCCCATTCCCAGAAAGCAGTCGGTACTTATGCTCCGACCCTCTTTAATCTATAGTCATTAAGTCAGCATCCTGGAGATAGCTGAGAAAGAAAAAAGAAGACGAAGAGAATGAATTCAGCCAAAGAGTTGATCGTGCAGGTACAATTAAGTGCAGCATATTTGATGCGCACGAAGACGTTAAGTAGTCAGTTGGGGCATGAAAGATAACGGACTACAGGGGCTTAGAATTTTTGGCCTTTACAAGTTTGGGACTCCTGGAGGAGGAGTCTGTGACGGTAGATATAATGCTCCCAATGTATGTCAAGACGATTTTAAGCCCGGTGACTGACTCTACACCGACAACTTCAAAATTTGAAGGGGAGTCTATCCCAAATTTTCTCCATGAAGAGCGGGAAGAATTGCTGGTTTAGAGAACACAATTCTTCAATCTTTATGCTAGAGTTTCTGGCCGTTATTTCGCAGGTTATCATTAACGTCTCCGCCAAAAAGTCTCGTAGAGGGCTCGTCGTTCATGCTATTCAAGTACTTGAATGTTTCTATTAGCTGCCCCCTGAGTGATCTTTGTTCAAGATACATAGATGAGACTCATTGCTGCTGGCAAGTTTCGCATGGCTTGTGAGCAGCTGCCGTGGTTATGTCCCCTGGTTAAAAAAATCTGATTCTAAGTTCGTTACCGCCACGAGATTTCTTAGAAGAAAAGGAAGGGGATTTTCTTGAGACATTGAATGGTTAGTCCAATGAATATTTTCTTCAGTATTCTTGTAGAATATTAGTAGCGCTGATTGAGAGAGGTAACAGATATTAGTTGGTAGCGTGAAGGGTACATAAAATAACTAAACTCGAGGTTCTCTAAGGCTTAGAAGGATAAAGGAAAAACTGAAAATTGAGGCAAAGGGGTTTAACCCTAAGAAATGTTAGGTCTACGACAGATACGATAATGAGGGTTAAAAATGGGAGTCTGGCAATACATTCAAAGGAATCTAGTCAGATTCAAACTATTTCACTCTAGATACACAAAAAATCAAATTACCAACGCTTATGTTTGTACGTGGTTGAAATATCTGCTGCAATTACCGAAACGGTCCTACTAATGGCACCGACAATTGAATGACACAGTGAAAGCCAACTAGCGTGTAATCCCCTTAATTTAGATAGAAAATAGGGCACATATATGCATATAGAGGTGGATGGAACTTGACTGTAAAGGTTTCTTATGTTTCTGCGTTGGGTGCTGTCAATGGCTTGGGGTAGAACTAGACCGAAGGGGAGGGGTGAGGTGATCGTTCACCGCTCGGTAAACCGGGTAGGAACGTATCGAGAATTAGTCACGATATCGGCATCGGTCATGACACAGCTGAGGTATCACGTTTGTCGCTCTGCGTTGGATTCTGCGTTCTTGTATGGAGACCAGAATTGAACAACATATTCCAAATGCTGGTGTACTAGTGCTTTGTCAAAGGAAAAATTATTTCCCTTGATTTGTACTCGGGGATATTTCCAAGGCTTTGTAGTCCGCGATAAAACTGCTGAGCAAGAGAACACTAGTAAATGATAAATGTGCCCATTTCCTCAGTAGAGCACTAGCCACTGACTGGGTCACAGAGTCAAGATTTCGATACGATAATTTACAAACGTAAGCCTTTCGGAAAAGAAACTTAAAGATAAACTATCGATCTCTACGAAAAGATAATTGATGCTTGCGACACGGGAGTACGTCAAGGGAAGCACTGCTTACTGGTCATTAGAGTAGATGTAATAGCACCGTCTGCTTTGTTTATTTTTTGCTTCAATTGGGTAATACAGCATTCAAGTGCCATACTGAACTGTATCATTAAACTATACGTTTACATAACGTTTATGTCACACATTTGCTAGCGTACCAGTTAAGCATTGTAAGAACCGAGGAAAGGCTGCTTGAGAGGCCTTATTATGAACCCCATCAATCGTCACTGCAATTCACTAATACATGACAAGAGCTGCAGGTATACGGAAAATACGAGAAATTTAGAAGTAAGATGAAATGCATTCAAGGCAGAACGCACAGCAAATATAGATAAAGTAATATGAAATGTATTTACAAATTTTTGATTAAGAGTATTGAAATACATTGTATTTATCGGTATGCACAAAATAATATAGTTAAATACAGTATTTAATTACAAGTTTTCAAAAGTTTCTACATAAACGTTTTTTTCGAATAACCAAACGTATATAATACGATTGTATTAAAATACTTCCCATCACTATTATTTAGAAATTATTACCTCAAAAGAACCATCTAATGACATGCCACGTAGTGGACCTGTACAGAAAAGGAAATGGTTACATGAAAATATTCCAGGCTTTGTAACTTAATATAAACGCGGCTAGGAGCGTGATCAGAGACTGAATGCGAACTTATTCTGTCACCCATGCGCCCAGAAGCGGCCGTCCGAGGACGATTGCTGGTGCAACAGAGAAGCTATGTAGTTATCAGAGAGGTAAAACACAACCCATGTGTGACTCATACTGACCGAAATAAGAGAATATGAGCAGAGGGCTGAAGTAACTATCAGCAAAGGCACCATCAGTCAAACTCTTCAACAGAGGGGCATTAACTCGAGGCCACCAAAGAAATTCCCTTTCTCGAAAAAGAAATATGTTTATGACCGTTTGAATTTGCTAGCGAGTATCTAGAGAGGCCAGACTTATTTTTGGGATTCTGTTGCGTGGTCTGATGAAACGAAGATAGAAATTTTTGGTCACAATATTAGAAGCCATGTTTGGAGGAAGAGTGGAGAAGCCCGTGCTTCCTGAAACACTATCCTAACTGCCACATTTGGAGTAGGTAGTGTTATGGCCTGGGGATGCGTCTCTTCACTTGAAAATGAAGAATTGAAGATGACGAAAGGAAAAATGATTCCATCATGTGCAGAGATTGTGTAAATGAAAAACTTTCATATCTGATAAATTATAAGTGTCGATAACAGCTGATAAATTTTAGTGATTCGGGATGTCTTCTCTCATCTTCTTCTTATAAAATGAAACCAAGATGGGGCAAAGATATTCACAGTGGGAGGTGTAATGTTTGTATGTCGGCGGAAGGCTCAGCAGGTCCCAATGTCAATGCTTGTACAGTCGGATGATTTGGAAGCAGCAGTCAAGGTACAGTCGAATAAAAACGTCAGTTGTGAATTGTGATTAAAGGTACCGCTATAGTTATGTTGAGCTTGAGTTACGTTTTATGGATGTTGAGAGATTCTAAAGTTGTGAGTTCTTTTGGGTTAAAAATGTCGATAATGGAGAGCTTTTCCTACTAAAAGATGTTTGTTTTGTTGTGTATGAAGACGTGGAGCTGAAGGGGTAGGTTTTGCAATTAATTAAGTGGTAAACCTATTCAGATGGATATACCTGAATGTTGGTCAACGCGGGCTTTATAATGCTCTGCCCACATGCGAAGAGTAGCAAAAGACATGTGGGAGGTTTGTCTTTCAACTTAGAATCGGATTCTAAGGTATGTATGGTTTTTGTAGAAGAGCCTGAAGTTTATATGCGAGTAGGCTTCGGGAAGTAAAATTTTCTTGACTATTTCGACGCTGGTTTTGCTGTATCGGCGGGGGTCTGCGGGAGTTCTTAGCTGCGATGGATGTCTCTCCCAATGTTTGTCAAGACGATTATTAAACGACTTGACCGACTCCGCACCAACAATGTCGGAAGGGAGTCTATTCCAAATGCTGACTACGAAATACGGAAAGAACTGCTGACTTAAGGTTGTTCTTCGAGCTTTATGCTTGAGTTTTTGACCGTTGTTTCGCAAGCGATCATTGGGGTCTCTTTC
>LQNS02277097.1:18789861-18803047 GCA_001587735.2 Parhyale hawaiensis
TCATCAGCAAGGCGATGAAATTCTACCTGTCTATATAGAAGACCTAAGGATGCCAGCACGATAAAGGATCAATGAAGAAAAGAAGAAAATTAAGACGCAAATAAGAGAAGAGGAGATTCCTCACCGGCCTAGAGGCATTACGCAAACGCATAGGTTATTGCGTGAATTCTTCACGCACGGGTCCACTAGTGTAGTTTAATAACTGTGCTACACCACATAACTATCTATAGTTAATTTAATTTATTTTTATACAAATTTTAGGGTAAAGATCATAACCATACCACACAGTTATGACAATAAACTTTAACTGTTCCATAATAGAGTATATTACAACAAGAAAAAAAAAACACTTATTATAGTTACAATTGAATATCATTGCTACGAAAAGAGATACAACCAGAAGTGATTATACATTAGTGCCTTACCATAATTCAAGTTTATGTCAATATATCAATTCTACACCACAGAGCTGGTGATGATATGATATTATTTCTCTTGAACATAGGTAATTAAACTACAAGACTGAAGAATATTACCAGCTATATATGGGAAATATTGTTGCTGTTCCACATAGCTAATTAAGCTTCGACATTGATGTATATCAGATAGCTATTTATATCAAACAGCATTACTCTACCACATTGCTAGTTAAGTTTAAATGTCAATGAATAGCCAGCAACTCATCAGATAAGTATGTCAAATACCATTACTTTATTCTGCAGACGGTTGTTTGTGCGGTCTAAACGAACATACACCAACAGACAGGCGAACAAACCCACTAATAGCAATTATAATCTTGAATAATATTGTCATTTTGCACGATTTATTGCACCGCTATTTGTCATGCTAATTTTAGTCTGAATTTCTATTTTAGGTGAACATATGGTGGACTAAACGCACCATATAGTCCCCCAAAGGGGTGGTCACATACAACCACTCTCCAGTCTGTCTCCGTAATCACTCGGAGACCCCAGCACTCATCCCTCGACAGACTGCTGGGTACTCTGCATCTCCTGGTCTCTTATGCTTTACTTTTACCGAACAGATCATAATCTTGCTCTCAGTAGTAGCGCTTCACACCATAATTACTCGACAGACTGCGTCGTATTCATCACTGCACGTACTGTCACCGACCCCGTAGCCCTTGCGGTACCGTGCACACAAGTCACCGTCGGCATCACCGTTGGGATCTTTATCGCCCCAGTCGTCTTGCATGGGCCTCCCTAGCGACCTGTTGGTTGTTATCCAATGCCATTCGCTGGTCAGTGTCAAGCGCTGTACGCCTATCCACATGTCTGCAAAGGAGAGAGAGGGAGACCTGTCGCATAAAGTGAAAATGGCTTTCAACTCTGGGTATACAACATATGGCTACCAATGCCTTGAATATAGACTGATGGTAGACAGATATGTGTAGAACCACCTCTGTGTTGGTTGCCTCAGGTCGGGTAACACTAGTGAACAAAGAATGAAGCAACGGCTACTTGTCTCCATTGTACACGTAACTATATTTACTAACAGCATGTTTTTCTGTCAATATTTTCTTAGTAGCAGTCGGTAGAATTTAATTTCTATGATATTCGTAATACCGAGATTTCGAATAACTGCATATTGTTAAATACCTCTTTACCCTTCCATCGCACGGTAAGACTATTAGAACATTTTATTTTACCACTTCAGCAATTCTCTTTAGCACTCACTTTTTGAGTGTCTAGGGTGACAACTCACGTATCACGATTACGCATTTCTGGAGCGTGTATGGTGGCCTCACAGTGACAGACGCTATGGAACCAATACAATATTACAATCGATTCTGCTCTTTGAGACAACCTGTAATATTGACCTGCAGTACGATGCAACAAATTCTACTGAAATAGAATCAAACGCTATCTATGTATTATTTACAAAAGACAGTGTGTTCGCTCTGATTGTGATGATCAATATTTTCGTAATAGCGTTCAGTATAATAGAAATTTCACAAACTTTTGTCGGCGTTTGTTATTACTTCCGCCAAAGAGTTTATGTTTCTGGCGAGTTTGCCAGTCACCTAGATAGCTCAAGAAGTTATGGGCGAATTTTTACGATATTTACAGGGATTGTTTGGTACGTTAAGAGGAACAGATGATTAATATTTGGTGAAGATCGATTCAACTGTTTGCTTGTCCGTCAGTTTCTTTTTTTTTTCTAAGTAACATAACTCAGAAAGTTATAGATAGATTTGCATGAAATTGACATGAATGACCAGGTACAGTGGCTATATTACAAAGAGTAAAAGACCAAATTTTTGTGATGATCGGGATGGCGGGGGCCGCAGTTGTCGTATGAGAGCTTTCCTTCTCTGACGCCATAGCTCTGACAATCTGTGGCCGACTTCAGAGGTGTGCTTCTCTGGGGCCAGTGGGCATAAGCTATATTTGCAACACGAACCAATGCGTATATGGGTTTCCCAATTAGGGTGAACGGTCAAGCTGACGTAGACTTTAACTTTAACCTCGGTTTCTGGAACTATTTACTAACGCTATGGTGGGCGTCGGCCACATCATGATCTTCTGCAGCACCTGCCCAGTAAAGTGGCAACAAACGGTCGTGCCTTGGAGCCTGCAGATGCATAATAAAAATAACAAGTTCTCAAATTTTCGGCTAAACTATTGCCATATTAGAACCCTATTGTAAAGCGTCTCATCTGATGAAACGCCTGCTCCTGTAGTTCCAGGGCCAATGCAGCACACTCGACTATTATCGGGAAGCGGATATTCGAATCGCTGGTGTAGGGAAGGGAAGAGTCTGGACGCCTGAGAATGTACAGCATCAGTAGCTCTATCATTGGTAGCAAATGGGGACGCTGGCCAGAGGGTCGGGGAAGGAGAGCAGTTATCTATTGGGTATTCCGTCAATACGACATGTACCGGGCAGTATGTGATCGATTGCAGCCGTACACTTCTCTAGGTGAGGGTGGGTAGTTGCCAGCAGTTCAAGCCACTGTATGTTGGTTTCTTAGTTGGAGTGTGCCGTCTAAGTCACTTTACTTTTAATGTTAATGAAGATGTTCATCGGAGTTGAGACCAACGCTCAGCGTTATATTTTGAGTTGCATGCCGTAATAGAATAGGCGCAACACCTTGCGTTAGAGGAAGAGTCAATCTCGACTGCAATCTCCACTGCGAAACCCATAGGCACTAGTTTGTGCTACTGATATAGGCCAACTGGCACCAGAGGAGTGAGTACAGCTGCAGTCGACCACGGATCGTTAATGACTATGGCGCCGTAGTGGAAGAATGAACGACCCACGCCCATACCCTCCCATTAAGGCTATCTGGTACATGCTCCACCGTCTCTACAATACTGGACACCAACTAAGTGGTCTAACATTTCTCACCCCCAGAGACCAGCCCATTCAAATGTTCCAAGTCCTCGTCCTGGGAGAGCGTGTAGAGGTCGCCCCCGTCCTGCCTGCACTGCTGCCTGCAGGCGCACCAGCTGTTGCAGCCCGTCACAATCCGTACGCACCCTGCGGTCGTCTGCCGATAGTTGGTAGGGCAGGCCGTTGGTTTTTCGTCTGGAAAAAGAGCAAAAAGTGAAACCAAAAAAACTACTTCCACCCGATGACTTCCGTCTGGTTGATATGTACAAATTGAAACCACTAACAACATTTTGCCAATGAATTCTCGTCTGAGAAATGAATAGGAACTGAGACCTCTAACTACTTCTGGTCGTCAGCCTCTCTCTGGAAGAAGCTTACTGTACATATTGAAGCAAACACCTACTAAGTATCACAAGTCTGGTTCCGGATTTTGGTCTCGGAAAGAAGTACAATTAACTAAGTCATGAACTATGACAAGTTACTGGCTGTACGCTTAGATCGAACATTTTTCGACCTGCTCCATTTGATAGCATGTCCGGTGTAACAAGATTGCTCGTGGACTTCTTGTCAATAGTAGTCAAGCGATTTCACTACACTATATGAAAGATACAAATATCAGAAAGTAAAAACCAGTGTTTATTTTAAAAAGTAAATTCCAACCGTGTCCTGTACGTAAATCTTTGGTGTCAATTACTACAATAATAACGCTATTTAGTAATTCGAGATGAATATTTCTTTTTATTATGCTAATAGTTTCATCAGAATTTAATATAGCAAGGACAAAGGTAAATTCATTTTTTTTCATTTTACAGTTCCTTTTCTGTCACGTTTGAAAGAAACAGATGGGTACATAAATTATCTCGAGTACAACAATATATTTTTCAAAGTGAAGTAGCTTCAAACCAGAAAAAAACCAACAGGGTAGTTGTACAAGCGGGGGTAAAAGTAATAATCCACGCAGAGAATTTAAACATCATGCACACAGTACAGCCTGCACAAGTCTATTGTGTGCACGCATGATATGGGTAGCATAAAATGGGGCTCGCATCATAGTCGTTTGACGCTGTCGGGCCCGTCACGAGCTCGAGTTTTGCTGATTTAATATAATCACCAGCAATGTGCACAGCTTCTTGAGTTACTTCACTTCAGACCTGAAGAGAGAGCTGAAACGTTACTAGTGGGTCTTACTAAGTGCCAACTGAAGTGACGACGAACATTGTAACAAATGCTTTGTTCGGTATACTGCGGTGTCTGCAAGGAAGCGACAAAACGTTCCAATACTTTGTACCATTGAAAAGGGATCGCTGAATGGTCCGCACTCGAAGCTCCTGTTTCCTTCCTGGCCACCTTGACGACTAGCAACACTAATTGTGACCTATTGGGTACTCTGGTTGGGTGTGCTGCGTGTCTGCTGACTATGTTTAACCCGTTGTATGCAGGCAGGGACGCGTGATGTTTTCGTAACCGTTATTATTGACCTAATAAAATGGGCAAGTTTATTTATGTGTCAGGTGAAGCTGTAAATAGTGTTGTGGCCCCGGATTGATTACTTGTTCTACCTGATTAGCAATGCATGAGCCACATTTGAAGTTACCCTTGTCCGAGTGATACAGCTGTCACATAAAGAATCTGCTTTCAAGCCCTCAATTTCAGATGTGAGAGAGTGAAAACTGTGACAAGTCTTTACAATAATCTCTGAGTTTCGGTAAATGATAATATGTTGTGGAGAAATCGGTAAATAATTTGAGGTTGGGACGGTGGCTACCTGTCATTAGGGACCCATGCTACATTTGGCTGTGAGATAAGAAGACCATGATTGGCATATTGTTTATTGTGAAGTATTGAATTTGCCTCTCCAATTAAAGCATAGGGACAATAGGTGCCATCGAAATACCCTATTCGCGGAATCCCGGCTTCATTTAATTAACGGGGTACAAGTCGATAAGCAGCAGGAAGTGGTTTTATCTAGCCGTAGCGCATTAGGGCAATGGAGCCTTCTTCCAGAGGCCCCAATAGAAGAACGTCACGGAACCGTAACGCGAGTGAGACCTTTCTGCTCGTGGATCGGCAGGCCGAATTGGTCGTGGAAGAGAACCGTCAGGTTGTAGATGGCTTTTGACAAACACAAAACATTTATGTGTAGCGACGGTTTCGAGGAAGGAAGCGACGTACGATCCTCCGCTCAGGACAACGGGGTAGAGCTGCAGAAACTCGCGTTAGTCCTCTCTGACTTGGTGCTCTTCGACGGTTTCCAGGCATATGCTCGTGACCGCCGCGTGCTTATCCGAAAGGAGACCTGTGAAAAAGTCGTTAACCGTCGGGAAACTGGTTTTATCGACGCTCAAGCCCTGCTGGCATTGCCGGAGCCATCTGATAAGCCCATGACTGCCGTGAACACAGCAGACAGCAATATCTCGAAGACATGTTGGCGCTAACCGTTTCAGATAAATAGCGTCACAACCCAGTACCTTGTCGAAGAACGAGCCCACCTCTAGTGTGAGTAAGGTGGTCACCGAAGTTGCACCGAAAACAAGTCCTTGGACTATGCCCATTGTTACTCCAGTCGCCGACTTATCTAATGCACGCCAGGGCTTCATTCGTTCCGTCCTCTGGCTTATCTTTCCGACAGTAATATGATGCTCCACTTACGATGCCCGGCAGGAGCTTGCCTTCCCTGTATAGCCTCAAGCGCTTGTTTGGTCAAGAGGCAGCAATCGAGGCAAGAGCCGATTTATTGCTGGAGCTCTAAACGTCACTCATTTTTTTTTTCGCATACGACCCCGTATCAAGAAAGGAACTTTTAGCAAACAGGGAGTGCAATTTCTTTTAACTTATTTCATCCCCTGGGCTTCGGCCCCTATTCGTATCATAGATATTAAAGACCGGGCTCTTCTTCGGCGTACGATGTCCTTTGCTTATCAGCATTACGCCGCTAATAATTATAGGCGAAACCTGATGCTGTGCAAAAACCTGAAAAACTTGGGATACGAAACCAATTAATAGAATGACACGAAATGCATATCTAGTGGCAGGGTTTAATATTTACACTCACATTCAACCATCTTGGGTCCCTTTTCAGTGCATATGGCTTTCACATCTGTCAGGCAGAATGAGTCCATGCAATCTTCACCAACATACGCAACAGATTTGTCCGCTTTGTAGCAACCTGAAGGAGAGAAGTTACAAATTGATGGTTTATAACTGCATGAACGATGGCCCTGTTTCTCAAGCACCTCATAAGACAACACTCCTGGTTATTGATGGAAACGAAATGAAATCGCCCTGACTTCCGTCAATCAGTGTCGTCTTGCGCTACTTTATTTGATTTGGTTTCAAGCAATGGAATATTTTCTTATTTCAAGCATTGAATATGAATGAACAAAAAAAAAAGCAAAACAAACTAATATAAAAAATGAAACGACAAAGCTGGCACATAAACTAAGTCACAAACATTTTCACAAGGACGGTACAAAATCCAACCGCCTAACCCTTTCAGTGGACCAGAATAATATTTCGGGCCCACATAGGGTTAAAGATATCTTAGTGCACAGCTGCTGGTTCGAATGTAATGACGTACCGGTTAAGGTTTGCTAGCTTCGTCGCGTATTTAGAAAGTCAATATTATTCAGTGATCCAGTTAAGCATCACTTCAGTGATAAAACTATTCCTTAAAGGTAAAGCCAACTAGATCGCACGGCAAAACCGGGAAACCCGCAAGCACTGGTTCGTGTAGAAGAGACAGTGTATGCTTACCGATCCTTTAGTATTGTACGGCTGCAGTCCACCACAGGTCGTCAAGAGATATGGTACCAGCGATAGAAGGCTCTTATTCGACGACCTGTGCCTCCCTCCAACCAACTCAATTTCATATTATGGTCAGTACAACCGCAGTAACATCCGGGCACCAATTCTGACTCAGCGAGCCAGGTACAAGAACTTGCTTGCTGGCAATAGTTTTGATACCTTACCTGCTGTGTGTGAGATCAAGTACTCAGGCGCCCTGATACTACTGGTATAAATAATTATAGCAATTTAGTTAAAATCGATATCAGCTCGTANGCACCAATTCTGACCCAGCGAGCCAGGTACAAGAACTTGCTTGCTGGCAATAGTTTTGATACCTTACCTGCTGTGTGTGAGATCAAGTACTCAGGCGCCCTGATACTACTGGTATAAATAATTATAGCAATTTAGTTAAAATTGATATCAGCTCGTACTGAACATGAACTGCGGCATTGGAACCCGGAACTGTATGCTACGGTCATTTATTTCTCAGTGTTGGATCCAGCAGGCCGCGGTCCTGGTACCTCGGCTACCTCCCGTCGCATTGACAGTTGCTGTATCTTGAGTGGAAGCTCCAAGCTGTTTTCCGTTAATCTATGAAAACTTGACTATGATATTAGCGGTCAATATTGTGGTTCAATAGAACGCTCGTCCAATACGTATCTTATTTGGTGACTTCATCATCAGGAGTCCTTGATGTTTCTACTCGCCTTCCCCAGTTACGTCATTTTTGACCGCCCTGGCGATTGCCAGGAGTCCTTGATGTTTCTACTCGCTTTCCCCAGTTACGTTATTTTTGACCGCCCTGGCGATTGCCACTATTCTCCTGTCAATACTGGCTTACTATGGTGACGCTATCAGTGGTTACTTGGTAGTGTCCCTCCTGCCCCCTCCATGGTTACGTCACTACTAGCCTCTCCCAGCAACATCGCTACTGTCTGTCTTGGGTTCCGCCACTTCTGGTTTCCCTCAAAACCGTCACAACTGCCCTTCCATGGTGACCTCTAGCTCCAACGGGCTCAGTTGGTGACCAATGCACTTAACCAAGGATGATGAGACAGAACAGGTTAGCGCACGCAGAGGGCCCAAGCTGTCGTACACTCCGGGTAATAAACTTGTGACGTCACAGGAAGCCACCCGTTGATAACTAGCCATTTTATACTGTTTCTTCATCATTCCATTTGGTGCTTCAAAGTTTCCTACATGTAGTACAGTTTTTATAGTTGCACAAGAATACGTATCTAAAATTCTACAATCTTCTAAACTTTTTGAAGAATAAAATTTTGAAAGAACGTTGGTTGAAAGGCTTGTAAACGAGTAAATGAATTCAACCCGGCAAATGCCTGCATGTGCCAGAAGCACTTTTAGAGTCAAGTTTATCGTCTATTGAATGCAATTAATCAAGTGAGTTTAATCGAGTGCAAATGGCATTCTGAAGATGGAACCATATGGTTAAAAACCTTCATGTTTTTTATTTATTTTTGTCTACTAACGATGACCTGCTATCCACGGTAATTTTAAACAGCTGAAATAAAATTGGTTCAGTTGCGTAAAATTAAACGCTATGATAGAAGAACTTTGTTATAAGCTTCGTATAGAAAACATTAACGCACCAGAGAAACAATGTTCTTTCCTTTCGGCGAAGTAATTTTAAAGCAAAAGTCTGCACAAAATACCCAGAAGCCATACAATTGCTCGGAAATAAAAAAAAAATAATTAGTATATTTTGTGGGCTATGCAGCGCTATAACAGTAAGTGTTGCTTCCAACTCGCGTTAACTAGCTTGCAAAAAAAGAACCAAACCGTGTTCCTCACACCTAAACTTATTTACGGAACGATATTGTTGAAACTGGGGAATAATAAATTCATACTTTTTTCCTTGTCATGCTGTAGTTTTTAACGTCAGGAGTGGAGGACTGGATTTGTTAACGACGGCACAGCTTAGGTCGACATTTTACAAGCAAACGGTCCGACCGGGTGCTTGCCTGTTACCGAAAACAGAAAATAATTTTTAAATATTAGAACAATTTCGCCAACAGATTCATATTGATCATTGCCTTTTCTATACTAAATATGGTATTCATAATTCATATCTAAATTATGGTAGATAATTGCTACGCTTCTACTATGCTATTATTGAATGCTTTCTTGTGACGTCACCGTGAAGTCTGTCCGTAAATTAGACTTCCTTCACTCGCTTCCGTACTACAACAAAGCCTCTGTTGCTACAGGAAACACATTGGAAACGTTCATTTTGAAAGCCTACCCACATACAAACTTCATATTTTCATACAAAAACACATTTACCACAGGGTCCTACTTTAAATTTAAAGACAAGCCTCCCAAACCACTTTTGTCAAATGTTATCCACTGTTTAAAATGCAGAGGATTCAATGTCTCGTCCATCAATAGCTCTGGACAACATTTCAAAGCCCGTATTGACACACATTCAGGTGTATTTAGTCGAACCGGCTTACCACTTGCAAAAACCCTCACATTCATTCCCCGCCTACATGCTGAGCAAAACAACCATCCCATCTGCAAGAATGACTTCTCAATCATAGACTCTTTTAATACAACCAAGCTTACAACATTAGAGTCCCTCTACATACACAGAGCAAGACCCAGTCTTAAATAATATTATGATCTCAGCTGTAGAGCTTTACACAGTCCATAATTAGTCCCATATCAGCTGACTGTGCAGGAGCTGACATCCGGCCCCTCCACGTAGCTCTGTTCATTTGCTTTTTAGACCCCCCCCCATCGCATCTATACTCTCCTCACTGAATTAGAAATAAAGCAAATCTTTATATACAGGTTGTAGTTAGTAATATTTTATTTCTTTTCTGATGATGGGATTCTTTTTTATCCCAAAGCGTTAAATTTAATTCGTTAGTCGACTTTGTTTTTGTCACTTCAATTTTTATTTGCTCCTATTCTATAGGACTCCTACTGCTGATGACTCCCTTTTCTGACTGAGATGGCATCTATCCAGAGTGCGGACCCTAAGTCGGTGTTCGTTTTTACCGGTGATTTGACTGCCCACCATAATGACGACTTTATACCCACAGTAGCAGCATGCTTACGTTCTGAGCGCACACTCCTTGTATCGCAGATTCGTTGCCAATCCAGACGCGCGAGCTCTTTGATCTGGGTGTGCTGCCTCGGCAGTGGTAGCATATATATCGTAGAAGTACGTATCTTCCTTAAAGATGAGAAAGTTGGAAGCACGGATCATTTGAACCACCTATCAAAATGGTGCCATAGTTATTGGTTATCCGTGGTCGGCTGCAGCCGCGCTTACGCCTCTCGGGCCAGTGAGCCTATATCCTTACCCGTAGACTACACCATACATTGACTGGACACTGGCCCCTAAGGCAGATTTCGGTCACGCAATTGGGCCTGAGTGCACCGTGCCGCAGACGCATTTTTATATGTTCTCCCAGTAATGATTCATGCTTTCTTTAGGCTATTTGACTTAGGTATTTCTTTTACATTCAGAAATGTCTGGCAAACCTGTACATACTTCTGAAAAGTCTATACACAACAAATTCACAAAAAATATTAAGGCTTGAAATGTAATTTCGTAAAAGAACTGTTAATGACATCCTTTGATATTTGCAGTAAATTTATTTTACACTAATTAGTGAAATAAACAGTCTCATTTTATAGAACAGAAGCTTCTTAAATTAGTGATATGCTCGATTTGTAATAAAATGCCAAGTAAACAGCTGACGCAAATGTTAATGAAATTTATTAGGTAGCTTTACGGGCTAAGGCTAAGCGAGGAAATCAGAAGAGACAGCAGAGCCGAAGGGTGAGTTAGAGCAGTTTGCAGCCACCCGGCCAGCACGGATGTGATTAAGCACTGGCCGCCAGGAAGTGATCTAGCATTAGCATTGGAAGCAGTGAAGTGATATAGCTTTGGTAGCAGTGGAGTGATATAGCATTGGCAGCAGTGAAGTGATCTGAATGATGGAGCACCGACCGTTATAAAGTGATGAATTATTGACAGCAGTGAAGTGATTCAGCATTGATAGCCATGAAGTGATATTGCATCAGCAACCGTGAAGTGATGTAGCTTAGACAGCTGTTACGTGATACATCATTGGCAGCCCTGAAGTGATGTAATGTAGCCCACTGTGAAGGGATTTAACTCCGGCAACCATGTTGGGTTTCAACTTAGGCAAAAAAAGTGATGCAACATAGAAAATCATGAAGTGATTCATAGAACGTAGACAACCACAAAGTGGTGTAATATACCTAGGCAGTTATGTGAAATGGTATTCACAATCACGCTGCGCAGCCTTAGATGGTTCCAGTAGTGAAGGGTTGTATCAGCCACAAATTTTTATGTTTTAATATCACTGACCGGCCGTCTTGGTATCTTTATCTCATAGTTAAACATGCATTTTTTAGTTCATTAGTAGGTACACATGTAGTATTACATGTCTCGTCCATCGTTTTAATTACATCTCGTCTCGTTTTAATTTTTTTCAACATAACTAAGTCTGCTTAACCTCCCTTTTGTTGCTGATATAGAGATGAGCTCTGCCGAAAGCTCTACATACATCAATTTCTGAGGTTATTGCTTCAAATCCGTCATTGGAAAAAACTCAGTTAAGTGTGATATTAAAATACATAACGTGCAGCATCTATGAGGCGACTTTTCTACAAAATTTTGATATTCCTAGAAGTTATGTTCAATTTTCAATTTTTCTTGCTGTCCAAAGGTATGATGTATATCGCTTACTGAAGATATATAATTGAGAATTTAGATTTCCTGCTCTGCAACGCATTCCTTATAGTACGACGAAGAAATTAATATTTGTTTGAGGTCTCTGTGATTATTAGAACTAATTTTATTAACACTTAAGTAAATCAGCCTCCAGGCCCAATTGCGAGAGTCCCGATTTCAGTGTCTAGTCAATGTATGGTGTGGTCTATGCCGCAGCGCAAACCAGTGCCTATGGGTTTTCCACTTGAGGATGAGGTCAAGCTGAATATACCTTTATTGATTGGCTGGGTTCGGCATCACCAACTGATGTGTATGGAGAAGCTGTTGGCAGGTTGCGCTATACACCTCACATTTTTACATGCAAATTGGTTCAAGGTTTCGACAACTTTCATTTTGCCTGGCCCCTGTGTGGCTACCACGTTGGATTATTGTGATACTGGTTATATTATACATTTTAGGTAAACTTGACAAAACCACTACATTTTGGCTGCGGTGTAGCCATACCTATACAGTATGACTTGAACTAAGCACCATACAGAGTACGTGGCTGCTGCTACGTTGTCCCAATGTAGCACTGGTAGTTATTAGCTACCTTCTTGAAACACTTTATTGTCGAAAATACTGTAATATCAGGCCTATCTGGTACAGTTGCTCGGGTCGGCTTAGATGTATACAGGCAATACTTGTGTATATGTTATTAAATGGTATGATAATAATATTGTCTAAGGAATAAATACGTGTGTAAGTAAATCACCTGTAAAGTTCTTTCTGAGTTTGCAAGTTGTCCCTTCGGCTGTATCGCTCACGGTGCCCTGCCCGTTGTAGACATCCGCGCTGCTCCACATATGGCACTCGTTGCCACCAGTCGTTGCCATGTAGCACGCCAGCCACGCCCAAGGTCTGGACGTTGCCGCGGAGAGACACGAAATCCAGGAGGTTGCTGAGAAGGCTTCCGTCTGGACGACCTGGCTGGTCATGGCATCTATGTTCACCCGCGCGGGCACCCAAAGTTCGTCGATTATTCCCGCGCCTGCGCAGCTCACGAGTGCGGCTACGAGAACAACTGCGTCTGGCAGAGGCATCATCTGCCTCTTTTCTGTATAGTGGAAATTACACACAAAAGTGTAGGTTACGGGAAGCGCTGTTTGCCTACATTAAACAGAGAAGTCACTTCCTTTTTTTGCTGATACTGAAAGGGGAAATTGCCCATAGAAGGGTGGTTTTCGAGAAATAGTGTTCGTCTATTTCTGAAGAAACACAGAAATTACATCTTATTTGTTGATATCATCATCTGAAAGAAAAACAGTA
>LQNS02277097.1:18843024-18866084 GCA_001587735.2 Parhyale hawaiensis
GGCCACGAACGTATTTCTCGGCCTCTGAAGAGAGCTGCAGCGAACTGCCACAGCGCGCTAAAAAACTGCTTTCGCTGCAAAGAACTGCTTAAAATCACGCGTGATACTGCAGTAATTTTCAATAGGGATGCTGCCTGTTGGAGAAGATTCCGGACGACCTCGGCGTCACTGTAGAGACTCTTCCGACACATGCACTCCTCACACCCGCTCGTTGGTCGTCAGATGACGAAAGGAAGCAGGATCTTCAACGCTAATGTCCTATGATTTTAGAACGTTTCAAACGTATACATGAAAGCAAGCGTAGTTATGTCTTCTGTAAGCAGCGGGCTACTACTTAGTAAGTGGATACCAATCGACTACCCGTCTCCAAAACGTAGAAGTTCTTTTTCTGCCATCACACACAGCAAACCCATGGTCAGAATTGGCTATAGTACTTTTCAGTTCATCAAACGGCACTCTTTCAATTCACTAATCAATTTTTGCTGAAAATATTATAAAATATAGCTGCTCTTCGGAGGCTGGTATTGGCAGCACAACCAGCCAATCACAGCCCTCAATACCTATTAGTGGTGGTGATGCATGTGATGGCGCTACGAAGTACGATTGGCTTAGGCCGAGTTCACACGCCATTCATTTCAACGCGTTCGCTCATCCACGCCTGTCCTAATGTTGAAGAGTGTCCTTGTCGGCACAACTTTGTGCACACCACAAAAAGTTATTGATATACTAACCGTGAAATGAGTTTCTTCTGCAAGTGTCACTAGGCAAGTTACGGATATCTCTTCAAATTTGGAGTGAACTAAAACTCTGAAAAGAGTGCATTTCCCTGCTATTTCTACAGCACAGTAACACATTCAGACAAGTGGATGAGCTACGCTTTGATCTGAATGACGTGTGAACTCTGCCTTACAAAGTGTGGCGGCACATTATTTTAATGATAACGTTTTGAACACGTCAGTCAACATACACTAGCTTCTGTTGACTCTAGGTGCAACGACTACTGCATAGCACCACCACTACCTCAAACATCGAAGAATTAATGTTGCAGTTAATTTTTCTCGAAACATCCTTAGACTCGTAAATGTACAGTCTCTAGGGAACAGAGGCCTGGTGAGCTGTTCCTATTTAACGCGTGCCTGTGATGTCCGAGGCAGTCACCTCTTGCACCGAACTCCACTGGCGGTGGCAGCTTGCGAGGGAAACCAACTGTGCTCCTGTGGCTCGTGCTGGCGCCACGCACCAGTTGCGCGGCGGGTATCGAACGCCAAGCTTGCCGTCACGCAGGGGCTCCCGGCGCACTCGCGGTCACGTACGTCCAGTGGTGAAAATGCTCGCGGCAAATTGTGCGTTGCGCAGTAAATANAACCATGTGCGTGTAACGGAAATTGCAGTGCTAAGGACGATTAGCGATCTTCGTGTTGTGAGATAATGTTACTTACTTCAGCAACGAAAGGAACGCGAGGCGTGAATACTGTCACAATGTCCCCAGGAAATCGAGACATGAGTGAGACATGAGCCTGTTGATGTTAAAATCGGTGAAGTGCGTTAATAATCACGGCAAAAGTTTGAAGCAAAAGGCAAACCATTCATTGCGAAACAGTTAAGTGCATCCAAATGCAGAAAGCCAAAAATGATGAGACTTGTGAGATTCCTCTAACGCTCGTTTTTCGTAAATCATGACTCCCATTGCTCTCGTGGCCTGTGCCTTCTTCGTTTCTGGAAAATGTTTGGATGTTCAATAATTCTGTAGTGCCGTTCGTAACGTGAAAGTCTGATCGTACTCGGTAAAACTACTATACTTAGTCCATTTTATCAAGGTGGTTCGGTCGTAGGCAAGTTCCTCTATAGCGTTGCCGATGCTTTGGTTATTGTTGAAATATTTTTTAGCCCATATCTTAGCCCCGCCCACTACCTGCATATAGAGAAATATTAGAAATACCCTTAGAATTGGTACCGCTTTAGAGGAATTTGACCACGACCGATCTGTCTTGAAAAAATGGTGTGAGCATAGATGTACTAAAAAATTGTTTCCTCACAAGCGGATCTTTATTCAGTGTTTACCAATGGATCGAAATTTTAAATTCACCACATAGAGGTGGCCTAGTGTCGAGTTATATTGTACTCCTGCCACTCGCCTTCCGATAAAGTCACTCGACTTAATGGTGTCGACCTCACTTACGCAGACAGCTGCTCTTCCCTGGGTCATAAAATCATCAGTCATTTTCGTGGCAACCAGGATATAGAGAAAAAAACGGGAAAGCTCCACGCAGTGGGCAACATGCTATTCAGAAAGTTTGGCTACTGCTCGGATGAGGTTAAATGCCAGCTGCTTCGGAGCTACTGCAATCCCCTGTACTGTAACTCGCTTTCGGTCGAAATTTAAGTAGAAATCGATTGGACGCTTACGCATGGCCTATAATGACATATTTCAACTGGTCAACTAGCGCAAGTATGATAAGAACTATGGAAGTGATTCAACTTTGACGAGCATTAAGTGATGTAACATAGGCAACAATGTAGTGATGTAACTTAGGCAACCACCAAGTGGCGTACGGTAGTATTCCTAGGCAGTAATGTGAAATGGCATGGAACAACTGTAGATGGTTTCCGTGATGAAGGGTTGTATATCAGTACCAAAATGTTATTTTAATGTCCTTTAGCAGCTCTCCTGGTATCATCTAATGATTAATTATACATTTTTAGCTCATGGCTACTAATATGCTTTTATTGTGTAGTAGTACTGTGGTTTTAATTAGGTTTTTCAGTATTGCTGGGATTTCTTAACCGTCCTTTCCTTGCCGCTATAGACATGAGCTCTACCAAAAGCTCTACATGCATCAATTTCTGAAGTTATTGCTTCAAATCCGGCGTTGAAAAAAACTAAATTGTATGTGATATTAAATTAAACTAAATGTTATATCTCTGAACCAATTTGTCTTTAAATATGAATAGTCCCAGAAATTATGATGAATTTTCAATTATTCTTAGTGTCCGAAAATATTATATGTATCATCTACTGAAGATATATGATTGTGAATTTCGATTCCCTGCTGTGCAACGCATTCCTTATAGTACGACGGAGAAATTAATCTTTGTTTGAGGGCTATGTGACTATTAGAACTCCTTTTATTAACACCAATGTAAATCGGCCTCCAGGCCCAATTGCGAGAGGCCCGATTTCAGTGTCCAGTCAATGTATGGAGTGGTCTATGAGACGTAGTTGTGATACCCAGTTATCCAATGTTTTCCATAGCATCTATGTGCTGTAGTTGGAGTCGACGCAGCGGGCAATGTCTCAAAATTGAAGAATCATTTGCTAGTTTGAAAATTATTTTTAAGCTTTGTATAACTCGGTATCATTACTACATCTTATTGTGATATCCAGCCAAAATATTCGGAAAATCTTAAAGTCTTCAAATTCTACCATCTTCAATCCTCCCACCTGATGAGCCGAGGTGCGGCGAAACGCCTCGTGGGCAACCAAATTCTAATTGTGCTTCTCTTCGTATTCTTCAATATTATTGTTATTTAATTTCTGAAGCCAAAATTTTCAACTATTTCTTTCTATTTTGGTTGTCATAACTAGGATCCTTGTTAAACCTCAGCAAGGCAAATGCTCTGGTTACGGGCACCAAAATTTGGCTAATGTAACAAAATAGTTCTTTGTGTGTGGTGGCCAGAAACCATTGAGTGTGGCGTTTTGTCGCGAATGCAGTTCCACCACTGCAACTTTCATACCCCGCATAGAAGGCTTCAATCGATTACCAGCAATACTCTTCGATAAATATACTTCTGGTACCGACAGTACATCAACCGTCCTAACACACGCCAAGCAATGGTACTAATTGCTGGTTGCCCGTAGCGGTATCGCTACAACGCACGCTAGCTGGCCTGCCAGGCGATCGAAATTTAGCGTGACTCACACGAGGCGTTGCTTTCAGTTTGCTAAGCGCCTGCGTACGGAGTTGTATCAGTCAATATATACCGTAGCTACTAATTAGACATTTTAATTTACCATGTAAATACAAGATGCGTCGCTTCTTCTTATGAAGTACAAAACGATATGGAACACAGATATGCGAAGAGAACGATAATCGTCGTTTGGGTATGGGGGGGGGGGCACTCCCAATTTGGTTAATGGAAGGATCCGATTCGAACGGTGTGTTCAAATTTTGAGATTGCATACTGGAAGTAACGATATACTCAGACAGTATACTGAAAGTAACGATAAGCTCAGCCTGTATACTGGATTAGTTATTCTGTTAGAGGAAAGGGATATGAGTTTGGTGATCAGCAGGATAAATTACTTGTTTAGACACGGCGCGTTACTAGCTCAGGTAGGCAGGATAAATCAGTTAACACTTCACTGTGACGCGATAGTTAACCATCGCACGCACTGGGAGCGCGCATCAGTTTGTGCTGATGTGCGTGATATTCTACAGGCATGAGAGTGATTGTATTGAACGCCTGTAGCCTTGCGTGTATTGCTATAGCGACGCTGCCAGGTGGACTGCGAACGCTCAGTGGTACTCACTAATGCGCCGTAGACTGCAGAGCTCTACCTAAGGCGTCTTTTGTGGCCACGGTCGTGATCACAATCACCGTGATCGTGATCACTGAATTGCACAAGAACGGCCAATGGTTTTGTAAACAAACCAGAGACGTCATGTCTATTTTTGATAAAATTGGCTTCGATCGTATTTTACGGAAAACGGTGGAGAATGGATTTCCTAGGAACAGTTGTTTACTTTGAAGCCAATGCATCAGTAAACTAGCAGTATTTAACCCCATCTCCTCCAAGGCGGTACAAAATTGTACCGTCCTCCCATTTTTCGTTCACAGTTCTTCTCCTAGTGATATTCAGCGCCCAAAATTCCGTGACATTTCTCAATTGAACATGACTATCAGTAAAATTCTAATATACCCGCATATTACAGCCAAAAATATAGATAAATATAAATATTTCAGAAAATTAGATGATAACATTTCCGTGTAGATTTTCTTTTCATACAAAAAACTTTCAAAATTATCACTAAAAAAAAGCAACAAGGCTAGAAATGAACATAGAAGCGATTATATGTTCAGCTTGTGAAAGTATAAAAATTGCAGCAGTTGTGCTGCCGGAGTATTCACCCTGTACTGTCCGGAGATATTTTCTTCTATTCGAATTTATTTGACATTAAAACTACTCTGAGACATAATTTTTTTTTTAAATGAATCGGCGAAAGAATAGTTGAATAAATGACTTTTGTGACTATGAAGAAAAAAATCTGATATTGATAAAGTTATAAGCATTTTTAGTGGGCGGTACAAATATGTACCGTCTTGACGCTCAATTGGCTGAAAAAGATTGGTAACGGTATAGGGTTCCAGCATTTTGAACATACACAGGCATAAAACTAACTAAAGTACAATTCTGGA
Organism: Parhyale hawaiensis; assembly: GCA_001587735.2. Lineage (NCBI taxonomy): Eukaryota > Metazoa > Arthropoda > Malacostraca > Amphipoda > Hyalidae > Parhyale > Parhyale hawaiensis. The sequence goes on from LQNS02277097.1 coordinate 18,848,446, forward strand.
AGTCAATATTGCAAACAATCGCAAAATACTATTCAATATATCCCTAATTATAAGAAAACATCCCGAACTTGCATGTCAGATTTTGAATTTTTACTTATCCAACTGCTGGAATCACTCTTTTCCCACGCATGATTAGCCCGAGGAGGAAATCACTCTGCGATCAATTTTCACCACTGATCGCGGTCCATTGCTATCAGAATCGCGTCAAAAAGTGGTCTCAAAAACGCGCAGATCATGCGAAATCAGGCGGAATCAACCTCTAGGTGGTCACAAAAAAAAAGCCTCTAATGCTATCGACAAATCATCGCGCTTTCGTCAGCCTGACGACCTTCTTAAAATATAATGTACTAAAATAAGGTAAGAGTTCAACGAAGCGGCAATTCGTAGGTGCATTTTCAAGTGCCACAGAGCACAAATATAGAGATACGCCAGAAAAGGCTCCACCACAGTAGCACATCAGCGGCCTCAGCGGTCTTCTCAGAATACTCAGCCGCTAGGCGGCAGCAGCTATAAACGCTGTGCCGTCTTTTCAGAACGCTTACACAATCTATACTATAATAAGAGAGCTGTCTGTCAGTCCGTCCGTCCGTCCGTCTGTCCGAAGCCTTATTTTTCCCCTACCTAATTTTGAAGAAAAAAAAATCCAAGACACCGAAATTTTATTTGCCAAACCGTATCCAGGATACGATCGAGCCCGGGAATTCCCACGGGGTTGAAGGCCTGGTCACGGGCCTTTGTAAACTTGGCTGCTTCTGTGCACTAAATTAGTGAACTTCGTGGATTTTGTGGACATGGTGAAATTTGGAGTATTGTGAACTTTTTCAATAAGATGGTAAGATATTTTCAAATGCATACTTTTATAACTTATTCAACAGAAGGGTTGCGTTTGGTGCACTATTTGGGATAAAAATATAGAAAGTCTGGACACTTAAACTCTCCTCTGTGTGGGCCTGCCCAATCCTACACTATCTCTCAAAATGACTTACTAATAAGAGCCAACTCTCGAGAGGGTATCCTAATGTGATAAATTGTTTTACTTTTGCAAGATCCGCCCACTTTTCAAACAAGTCTTTAGGCCCTTTTAGCTTAAACCCATAGGAAAGTTACGTAACCCTCCCCCATACTGCAGCTGCACAGGTCAATGAACAAATCAATGTCAGAATACTGAGATTTCCTCTGCACGGGGCCAACCATAAATACCTATATATAAAGACACCCAATGATTATATACCGACCGTTATTGATTAGCTACTGTAATATAACCTTAATGCCTTCCAAGGCAACATCACCTCAGTGGAAAGAATCTAATGCTGTGGCCGGACTTCTATCTGGAGAACGATTGTGAGATATTTTTATGCAGAAATGACTGTCTTTTCCATTTCTGTATTTTGTGTCGAATCATGACAGCGTTTCTAAAAAATCTCTGCTCTATTGAAAGAGAATGTTGCGGAGTTTCAGGAGAGCGTCAACAATATTACCATTTTATTCCTGAATCCCGAAAAAAATACCTGAAAATTTAGGGAACACTTCCAGGTGACTCCTGTAGCGTTTGACCAGCTGTTGGTCTCTCCTGGACCAGGTCTTGAGGAAGAACTGGCTTCAAGAAGCCAATGAGTGCTGAAAAACGGGTTGAAGAAGTAACTCAATTAAATCTGTTACATTGATAGTGGGCCAGTTATTGCCTTATGCAGAAGTGATGTTACTGTCATGTTAGACATGACGGATAACTGAATGACCCTCGCAAAATGTCCCCAGTTGAAAATACTCCACACTCTCCCCCAACTATGCGCAGTTGAAAAATGTTCGCCTCCTTGCAACTCTCAGCTGTTGGAACCTACTCCAAAACTTCTTCTTCTTAAATTAAAAAAAAAAAGATACCTTCGGTTAGTTTGGACAGGTTGTGATGGGCTTAGTTAACGTTAGAATAGGCTAGGGCTAGACTGCCAAACCTGTCATAGCCTAGCGCACCTATCCAAAGCAAACCTCCCTATATTCCCATTAGAAGATTGTCCACTGAGGTATGAGCAGCTTAAAAACCTCTTTCCACTAAAGTTGCAGCAGTTGAAGAACCACCTTCTCTTTCTTCAAGCAGTAGAAGAATATCGCCCTCTAAGTTGCTTTTGGGAAGCTCTTCAATTATTGATACAATTTTGCTGATTTAGATAAAATGTAGTAAGTTTTGATCATCGCTCCGAATAACTGATAAACTTTCGATTTTTTTTTCAATGATCCATAAGTAAATGATAAAAATAAACTATTTAAATCACGCAATCAAATGCTATACTTGTAAAATGATTAGCTTGCCAGCTGTTTTTTCATTCTTGGGTTCTTTGATATTAAATACCTACTGCAAGGTTTTTTCCGCCGTACTTTTTGTCTACTTGTCTTGTCCTGAGTTAAGATGTGACATACGCCCATTCACATATTTATTTACTTGTATACACACCAAAGAAGAAAATATCAACATGAAGGAATGCGCAGACAATGCAAAGGAATAGCCTCTTCTCGACACCGCCCGTCTCCGAGTAGATCGAGCCACAGCGAAGTGCAGATACCATAGAGCTTCGTCTGTGCTCTCCATTAGCAGCTACTCTTCACAAATTTACGGGAAAGACCCAATTTGCAGCTTCTTGATTTCCGTTTCCTATAAAGAAATTATGTTTTTCTTGGCGACTGCCTTGTATGTAGTGCATTTGCCTGTCTGTCACCAAGATAACTCAAAAAGTTGTGGACGGATCGTCTTGTACAGGGAATCCTATGTACCTCACGAGGATCAGATGACTAACTTTGGGTGAAGATCCGTGCAACTCCTTGTCTACATTTTTCTTTGCACCCTAACTAAAGAAGTCATAAAAGGACCTTCAAAATTTTGCAATACATGTCTGGAATGTTACGTGGAGTGAGTAACCAAACTGCTCCTGTAAGCTGTTGGTCTGTTTGTGTGTTTGTCAGAACATAATAATGGAAAAATTATAGAGGGATCTTACAGAAAATTACAGGAAATGTTTGCTAGGTTAAGGGGTACAGACGAAAAACTTTACCTTGATGATCGAAAGAAAATCCTGGATTCAAGACGAATTTTACCATTTCACTAAAACGCCTCGTGGCTTTAGACCATCCCGCGGCAAGGGACAAATTCAAAGCCACCATTTTTGTGTAAAGCTTACTTTAGAGTTTCGGGATTTTTTCATATCTCAGTCAACCGATATGACTGCCTGAAAAAACTATTATTACGACTCAACTTATGCCTCTTTTCGGGTGGACGTAGAACAATATTCATCGCGGTTATTTCTGATGGCCTGCTAAGTGAAGTTTTTTTTTGTATTCTTCACATATAAGCACGCACCGTACTCCCTACAAAAAATATGAACTTCGGTAGACTCCTTCTGCCTCTGTTTGGATGGAGCTACAGATAAAACGCAGCCAATTTTGAGACCAGCTAACTCTAAATTTCTGCTATTTGTCACATCTCAGGCAACCCACCTGACTGCCTAAAAATTGTTATTATAACTCAACTCTTTCTGCTTCTTTTAGGGTGGACAGACTATAAAGTTCATCGCTGACACACTGGTATTTGACGCCAGCTAATTCTAGTGTTTTGGCATGAGTCACACCTAGATCAACCCACCAGACTCCCTGCAAAAAAAAAAGTATATGAACATTGCTCCACTCTTTCTACCTTTTCTGGTGAACAGACAAATATGTATGCCTAAATCTTCAATTATTATTATTAAATTACACTAGACTGACGACGTGGGAAGGGACAAACTCTATGAGGTTTATAAACCTCCACGCAACCAGACCAGCAAGCGAAGAATAAAAAGGAGAAAATCCGAAATCATAGAATAGCTCTGTATGCAGATCGTTTATAGCTGTTAATACCCACATAAGCAAAACCAGAGCGATCAAAACCATTGCAGACATCCACACAGGATGAAAAAACGAACCAGACTACTGGTTTGTATGGCATCGTTACGGTTCCCAGGCAAATTCATGAAGAGCAACAATACGCCGAGTATACCTCACCCGAAAGAAGCATTATCACCTCTCTCACTTCGTTTGCGTCAGATAATTAGGCTTCACGCCCCGGATTTTAGGCAATCGCTCTCACGTTCGTNACTCCGGCCCTCTATGGGCTATTGCTGTTATGTCAGAGTCATTTAGACATCTGAGGATGAAGAGAAACGCTACGTTACTTTGGACATGAACGAGCTCTGATGAAAAAACTTCAATCCCTGTCTTCAGCCAAAAGGGCATTCCTGGAGAATCTGAAGCGTGCCCACCGACAAACTTGTGTATAGAAACATGCTCTGGACTCACATTCCCTTCCCCTTGATCGAAGAAGCCTTGCAGTACAGCAAGTTGTGACTGTGCAAGTGGAAGGCTTCCCTGTATTATAAGCTGTGCATGTCAAGCAACAGACTGCTACCATGAACTGTCAGAACATCATGTACATAATAGCAATGCAGATGATGATGGTGCACGACGCTAAAAGTGGCATTCCCTAATGCAATTTGAAATTCTTGTCATATTTTAATATCTGATACATTTATTATTGCACTCTGCAGCTCATTTTAAGTGTATATTTGATCAACTTTTTCTTTAGAACATATTTGCTTCGTTTCCCTTATTTTGCAGTGACATTATTTTCACGCAGGAAAGCTCATACACTACGATATTTTGATATTTTTGAATCGTGATGCATTCGGCTTAGCCCTTCTGTTCTAGTTGTAGCTCAAATGGATTCTTTGAGCTGCATCACCCTGATCTGGAATTTTATTTACAACACTCATTCATCACTTCCAGAAGCAACGATAGGCTGTTTTATATCAAAATGGCGGCCATATTGGATTTATGCAAATGAGGTTTTGCAGTACTCTACCGCAACTAATTTAAGTGGATTCGTTGAGTTGAAAATCCCTAATTCGAAATTTTACAGCACTCAATTATCATTTCTAGAAGGTGAGACATGGCTTCTTATAGAAATATCGGCGGCCATTCTGGATTAATGTTAATATATCAAAATGCCCTAGGGGGCGAGGCCGGCATCACTTGGATTCTTCAATATACGATCTGAAGGTCAAGAATCCATGAAAAAAACATCGTATGGACAAAAAATCCAGGTTCACAAGCCCCCCCCCCCAAAAAAAAAAAAAAAAATTGGCTACCGGACTACAAATACAGATGTGTTGATTTCCACGGAGCCTTTCTCTCCTTGCTCTTTGAATCAGTTTAGTAGTAAAGCCGAGTCGTGACACTCATATCAAATATGAGTTATCTATTGAATTTATATTCTCTAAGTAATAAAATAAGGTTTGATAAATCCTTGTTATCACTATTAAATGAAAAAATAATTGTTCCAGATACTAACTTCAAGCGAATGCATATTGAAAAGGAGATAAAAAGAAAATAGCAATAATAAAAGCTAAAAAAATAAGAAGAAGCAGGCTGTCGGTAACATGGCTCAAATTAAGACGCAGCAGGCTGTCGGTAACATGGCTCAAATTAAGACGCAGCAGGCTGTCGGTAACATGGCTCAAATTAAGACGCAGCAGGCTGTCGGTAACATGGCTCAAATAGTTACGAACGGATGTTCAAGATACAAATGGAGACTGTTAGCTGTGTCTCTAGGAACAGATGATTAACTTTTGAAGAAGATCCGTTCAATCATTTGTTTCTCGATCAGAGTCTTCTTGGAAACATTACTCAAAAACTAACGAACGGATTTCAATAAAACTGCAGGAACTGTTAAGAATGTTATGACAAACACTGATCAGATTTTGGTAACGATTTGCCCTTCCATTATTTTTTGTCACTTATATTTTTACATCAGTAACGTAACTCAAAAAGTATTAGATGAAACTTCATAAAATTTCCAGAAACTGTTAGCACTGACGATTGAAATGAAACCAGGCATTGAGCTGCCTGGTGGCGGCCTGCGCTCTCGGAGTGCTAGCTCTTGTTCCTTTTACTTTGGTAAGTTCTTCTTTAATAAGCTAATAACATGGAAACCCATGATTGACATCGTTTTGTTACCAATGCTTAGCTACGCGTATATGTATCATCCACAATGAAAAATACTCATTGCATATATACTCAGATCAAGAAAAAGTTAGAAGAGCAAAGTCATCAAAAGTATCTAATAAAAAGTGCCACATAAAATATTAGCTTCGTAGGTTGCTTTCGCACTGCAATGATTGATAAGCTTTTCTTAAATGACTACTACCTACTACCCTGGAAAGTTTCTCTAGTGCACGTAACTGAACTCATTTAACAGACAGAACAGTGAGTGCACCAAACTTATTGCGTGAGAGCTAGGGTCCATCAATAATAGAGAGAAAACTGAGTATATATCTTTTGTTTATTTCTGTATATTTTCTTTCTTTAAGTTTGTTTATCAGTTCATTTTCTCGCACACTGCAAAAATAGGCGAAAGTCAGACCAGGTTGGAGAAGCATCCTGTCATTTAAAGCTTCTCCAAAAAGAAAAAGAGGAGAAAGGAAAGGAAAAGAGCATCAGGTGGTACTACCAGATGCTTCTTATTGGCTTCTTATTGGCTGCCAATGATATAGTGTACGATACACGCGATAGGCAGTCCTATAGTTTCGGATGCCACAGTCTTCCATCAGTCCTGCAGCTCCTCATAGGCCGATGCCCCTACTCGCTAAATTTGCTGCAACACATGAAGCAGATGAATAGACCACAACCAGACTATTCGTACTTTGGATGCAATGGAGAGATGGTATATATTTAACCTCATATGCAAACTGTCTTTTAATTTCGAAGCTAGGAAGTATTTTGCTTAGGTATGAAAATTTTAGTCAGATGCTTGTTATAATTACGTAATATATACTAACTAGAGTGCCCGCGCTGTCAAAAATGACCGCGAAGAATTTCTGATGAGCCCTCTTCATTGATAAAATTTTCGTTTATACAATTGCTAACGTAAACATACAAAAAGATGAGCGCTTACGGCTTTAAAACTGCTGAGCATCGAAACTTTCTTATTCTCTTTTTCTTCCTCTCGGTGGTGAAGTGACAACGGTTCGGCATCGCATCAACAGAGGGCCGGGTTCGATTACCCGGACGGCACGCTACGGATTTACACTGCGTGGAGCACTCCAGCACCGAGAGGCCAGGCGATGCACGATGAGGGATCCTAAATTGACTCTCNCTAAATTGACTCTCAGCACGGACTGCTTCTCCTGCTCTTCACACTACTGGATCTTCAAAATTCTACAATTAAGGCAAAAAGAAAACCTCGATAGGTGTATCCATTGTACCCTGTATACGAGATAATAAATGATATTTGTTTTGTTTGTTGTTGTTGCTCAGCAACACTCAAAATAATAGTTAGAATTTGGTAGCATGGATACGACAGGATATCATATACGCCTAATGATTTTTGCTTAGTGAAAGCTGTTTCGTCGGCGATTTCTTTAATTAAAGTTGGAAGAATAACCGATGCAACGAAATTACCTGTGGGAAGACACTAAGAATCAAGATGCATGAGAGTACTAATGGAAGTTCAGATATCTTCAGTGCTTCGATTTTAACAAAGGCAATGCAAAAAGTACATTCAAATACTAAGTCACCCGATACTTTGCCATAGATTTGATGTATGGAGAAGGTAATACTCGTACAAATCAGACACCATGTCATCGATAAGAGAAGCTTTCGGTATCTTCATTGTTTGAATTTCAACTGTCGCTGATAAAGATACGTTTGCCATCAACTGCAACCTGGTCTATTTTCTACCTATCAATTTTCAATGAAGCTTTACAGGATGACCCCAACCTCCAACCTGGGCTTATTTCCGTCTATCTGTTTCGTTAAAGCATGACAGAAAATGGATGAATAAATAAACAAACAGATAAATACACATCACTCTTTATTATACAGCAGATAATGCAAGAACACCTAGCGCCAGGGCGAACACTCACAGTCCCTGACCACGACTGCACCAGCTTCGCCTGCAGCACAACACGACATCCAACCACGGTTGCAGAATCGTAGCATTGAAATCGTAAGAGGTCCCTCATTTTTTAGGATCGAGAGTTCGGAATTAGACACCGATTTGTCCAAATAAGTTTACTGTAAGTCAGATAAAAATCTTTTTTCATTAATTAGGAGTCAAAGTCGTATCGAGTCTTAGATCTCTGAGGTATCAGCAGCCGAAAACCGACACGGGTTCATCCTGAGAGTCGGAGTTGGATCTTGGGTCACTGGCCATTTAGTTCACCTCACTGAACAGCCGGGCCGATCACAAGAGGCTGGCACTTTGTGATGTCTTCAAAAACAAAAACGAAATTTGAGCAGTCAGAAATGCCATCCTCGAGATATTCTACGGTAGTTACTGCATGTTGCTAAACCATTACATTAAGCAAAGTGCTGACATGGATAATCAGAGGGCAAAAAATTGTTATTTCTACCTGTTGCCTCAGATTTAAGAGATGCTCCTAAGTTGCTATATCTGGAACTAGAATTTTGCCAACACGTCGATTTTTTTTAGATATTCCTATTTACCCTTTTTGTTGGAATAGCATCATAAAACTCGTCCAAACATTTCCCAGTGGCCGTTCGGTAGGAATAGCGCCGATGAAGGAGAGGATATAAATCGTGTTTGCTTGCAATGAATTAGAAACTGTCTTCAGGTTTGGAATCAGTGGGTTTAACTGATGTAAATGCAGATTAACGAGATCCATCAATAAATTGTTTGTACCCCAGTGTGTTCAATGATTGAATAAAAATCAAATACGTGTATGAATTTTGTAGGTACTACCGTTCCTTCCTTTCATAATATAATGCATTATTGTACAATGTGAACGAATTGCAAACCACCTACTCGCTACTACTACCTAATAAACATTAAAACTTTTAGCATGAATGCAGAGTATAGGATTGTGATTGTGTAAGACCACGTCTCCTGCTGCATTCAAGTACCGCCTTTTAACAATGCTCTTTAATATTTAAATCAGATGCACTAATGATTTTCAGCGCAGTTCTTTTCCCTTGCGCAGACACAGTCTGATGGTGGCGGTCGCTGTAAGCTGTGTACGCTACTTACGGGCTGCCGGCCTGTGCTATGGCAGCTTTCACCATCAGAAGTTCTTTAATTTATGATATTCACTCAACGAAGCACATTTGCGCCATGTTCAGAGTCAGGAACGTGACCAATTTTACACTGCGCATTAGAAAAATACTTGCTAGAATATCGTACAAATTGCACTTCTTGGCAACCGTCGTCTTCATACTGACTTGCAGTGGTGAGTTGCGCTAGTATACGTTCTGACATTAGTTATCATGTCTGAACTTATTCGTTTTATATGTAAGCAGTTGTTCATGTGCCCTGAGTAATTTCTTTGCATAGGTAGCTTCTTTCGAACCCAACCAGCCCCAAACAACCTAAGGTAATCTACGAGGTAAAATCTATGTAATATAAGCTTAGTACCCAACCAAGATAAACTTAGCCACATTTACACTAAGTTAATCTAATGTATTTAATCTAACGTTACTTACCCTAACCTAACAGAGAGTAACTTTGGGCACTTACGATTGGGTCATCGAAGTCGATTTGAGACAAGCCCACTTGACTTGGCTTGTCCGGAAATGCACTTTGAATTAAGTAGCCCGATTATGTTACGCCGACTGAAATATCCTTTGAAGCAACAAGTCGAAGCAGGGGCACCTGCCGGACGGTTCAGACTAATAGAGCTTGTAAAGCTTAATACCGTTACCCAATCGAACGCTTAATTACTTCATCTTGCCGAAATGATCGTGTGCTACTAACCTAATCACGTTAATCTTGAACCTTTTTAGCCCAGTCAGTAATCATCGTAGGTATCACCTGTAATTACATACAGCATTAAACGGTCAAATGATGAAAATTGCCATTAATTATAGGATCTGCTTCGTCGGGATAGGTCCTCTTTTCTCTCCTAAAACATGGCTCCGCACTTCGCCAAATTTCGTCGGCACGCGTTGCCAAAAACATGAACTACACACAACCCTAAACAAGCGAGCGTACGTTGAACTCGGCGCGCCGGGATTCGAAACTGTCTCACCGCATGCCCCGCCTGCTCAACTCTGAATTCCGACACTCTACCCCTGCGCTACCGCCAGACCTGCCTCAGTGAGGTTCAAGTTGCGTAGAGAATATGAGACCACTGCGACATGTACGTCCCTTGTTTGCTTGGACCCTACAAATTGTATCCCTTCACTTGTGTACCATGTAAAGTTTCAATGAGTTTTTGTAATGTTTCTATGGGTGCCTAATGAAATTTATGATCATGTTTAATGTACGGACTTTTTATTTCTATACTAGAATTGTGCTTCTTCCTCCCTTATTTAATACGACCGTGACGCTTTCATCAGTATAAGATAGTGGGGAATTAGGATATACCTGGTAGGGAGGAATTGGAGTATGCTCGGTGCGACCTAGAGGGGCATCAATAGGAGAAGGCAAAGAAACAAATTTAAGCTGCCTGACTTGGAACATTTTTCAACCTTCAAGGACGGGTTCAAGTGCATCATAAGTGAGGAACAATGCTTTAGTTCAGTGGAATTTCCACACATTTTTTTTTAGAATTACATAAGGAACTAGATCACTCTGAGAGCGCATACCTCCGCCAAGCGAGGCAGCGGTAACGAAAAATTAAAATTGTCTCAGAAACCATGATATTCTCTGTATCAACTCTACAATCTAATAATTTCATGCCTGTTGATAGTAATGACGGTTTGTGTAATTTTCTTGAAGATTTGTTCATAAGTTTTTGAGTTATGATGCTAACAAACACCATGACAAACATGAGTCCAACATACAAACGAACCCGCCGATCTGCCTAGAATTTGATCATTTATGTCATTTAACATTACTAGCAACTCCTATAAAATTTATAATGACCCATTTATTATTTTTTTGGTTATTGTGCTTACAAGCATAAAATTGCAAAAAGTGACAAACGAACTAACGAATCTTTACAAAAATTTGGTCATTTACTCTTCGTAATATATCTAACACCTCACGTAACTTTCATAAAAATCCGTCCGTAACTTTTTGAGTTATGGCATTGAAAAAAATGAGGTAAGCAAACAAACAAACTGATGGACGGATCTTCACCAAAAGTTAATCATCTATTCTTCCTAACATACTTAACAATCCCTGTAAATTTCGTCAAAATCCCTTCATAACTTTTTGAGTTATTTTGATGCCAGCAGGCAGAGAGACAGATAGACAAACAAACAAACCCGATGAAAACATAACCTCCTTGGCGGAGGTAAGAATTTGGGTACCCTGGATACCTTCTCGGGAAAAAACAACACGAGGCAAGTTTGCATTTTTAAGCTTCTACTGCTCGCAGTTCATAATAGCAAATGTGTTATTTGGATTAGAACACATTTCCACACTTCGAAAGCATGATACGAAATAATCAAAGATTTCAGCCAATTGTTGGTATATATTAGTTAACTTACCATAAAAACCGGTACCATATTTTGTATGTATGTATAAAATTTGAAACATAACATCTCTATACACGTTTGCTTGGCTTATTACAAATATATATATATGTACATAATTATTAGATTGTTTGAAAACTTATAGATTAGGACAGGCATAAGTTTAATTTTACAATATCTCTATGAATCCACATGAAGCTTTTGAGATAATTGGCTTTGAAGTTCCCATTATTTTCCTATGAGAAAAAACAAACGCCGGCGTTGTTAGAGTCTTGCTAACGAGCCCATACGAACCTAACCTAACCTCACCTAACCTAGGTTAGTTTAGGTTCGTATGGGGTCGCTAGCAAACCTCTAACAACGCCGGATATTTTTTTTCTTTCTCAGAGGAAAATAATTGGAACTTCAAAGTCAAATATTTCGAAAGGTTCAATGAATAGAAAGGTTGGTGGAGCTTGGTCGTTATGGCTGGACGATGTCGTTTGATCGGGGGAGAAGGTAAGGTAGGCGTGTTCGTTGAGCACTGGCCGCTTATACATGAAGTAGCAATGTACTGAGAACGTCATGGTAAGAGGGGCAACCACGACAAAATCTAATAGCATTTCACATTAATGGTCACTTTCACTGTTGAATAACAGCAATTTTCCGTAATGGTGGCCGCACACAGAGGCAATGCGACGTGATTTTGTTTCTACCCGCACTTTTCCATTAATTCCTTAGCAAATAATTCTGACCCCCGCAAACACAGGCAACACGATGTTGCTTAACATTACGCAATACAGGTAATACGTTTGTAGTTCTGTTGTTTCATAAATAGTGACCCGCACACAGAGGCAACACCAAGCGATTCCGGCCGTTGTGACACCCAAACTTCCTAGTCTAACCAGTGGAGTGTCGCCTGATTTCCCGTGCACTGAAGCGACACGATTAGACGCGACGCAACAAGGGGCGATGCCGTTGTAGCAGTGTCGCAAGCTCCTAGGCAACACCAGGTGATTTTGTTTTTGGTACCAGTACACTTTTACTACCAAAATGTGATTCATATATGTATTTATTGAAGCATAGATGATTTGTTGATACATATGTATCCTTAGCTGCATATGAATCTTATTGTTATATATACATATAAATTCTACCATTGTCAGAAAATTTTGGGCAACACCCGGCTTTTGTTTGGTACCAATAGAAATTTATCCCCCAAAATGTAAGTATACGGTTGTTAAATACGAAATTGGCGGCTTCAAAAATGAGCTGGAACCATGAAGTTTTTTATCTTCATAGTTCTAAAACACTAAAGCAGGAGCGGTGACATAAAATACACCGCTTCGTAAACAAACCCTCTTCGTTTTAGAGATAAAATGAATAATCATGTAAAATTAGTCATACGATATTGGTCGATCAAGCGACAAATTAGTCTATATGTTGGTGCAGGGCTTAAATTTCGAGTCTTAGTTTTTACACTGTTATTAAGTTAAGTATTCAACAGTAACTATTTTTACTTATAACAACCAAGAAAAATCGTGAATAGTGAAACGCTCGCCTAGGCCTTTGACTAGCTCGTGAGACGGTCCCGCCAATGACCCCAAACATTACGCACCACCAAAGCCAGCGCGTTTGCAGCACCTGCGGGTACACTACTTATAAAGAATTGGCAAATAATCTAGTTTAATTTTTGGTGGATTTAAGACTGACTGTTTGCTGCAGATAATGCTGTAGAATAAATGAATTTTACTGGTATGATTGTAATATCACTCCAGGGAAATATGTTCATGATAAACTGTACCAGGTATTTATTCATGAATACATGGTGATTTTACACACGGCTCTGTGCACGTGGCAAGTACACGTGACCTCGGTCTCGTGCGCTGCTGCTTGAACATTAAAATTTTTACCTGTATACAAATTTTCTCTCAGTGTATTTTCGGATTCATTTACGAACTATCAAAATGAAATGACCTTCGCGTTGCAGTTCATTGGTTCTTCTAGAGCTTACCAATTCAGAATTAGAAAAACCTCCATGGCTTGGGGAGTTCAAAGTATGTACATAAAGAAGCTTGGGAAGCATCATCCTTTTTCTTTTACGTGCAAACAAAAAGAATTCTAAGTCTCGTATACATACGTTAGTATATGACTATTAGTGTGCAAACTGTACCATGTATCATTTGCTCACAAAATTACTGTGTTCAGAGAACAAAACCAGCGAGTAGAGTGTGACGTCATGAATTAAACGAGTGGGGTGAACCAAATCGCCGAACCCTTGGAACTGACTCACCGAACCCCTGGGGTTCGATCGTACCCAGGTTAAGAACCACTGTTCTAGAGTAAAAGAATATTGAATACAAGTCCAAGGACATCATCATTCCCTTGAAAAAGGCATTAGAGCGGCCACACTTAGAATTTGCTGTTCAATTCTGGACGCCACATCTGTGCAAAGATATCGATAACAAGGAAAGAGTCCAACGCAGAGCTACGAAATTGATACCTCAGTTGCGAAATAGGTAGAATGAATGTCGCCTAAAAGAACAGGGTCTGATATCTCTCGAGCAAAGGCGACTCAGGGGGCAAGTAACAGAAACATTCAAGTATTTGAATGGCTTCAACGATGTACTTACAACGGGAATCTTTGAAAGAGACCGCAATGATCGCTTGCGAAACAACGGTCAGAAACTCAAGCATAAAGCTCGAAGAACGACCTTAAGTCAGCAGTTCTTTCCGTATTTCATAGTAAGCATCTGGAATACACTCCCCGCCGACGTTGTTGGTGTGGTGACAGTCAACGCGTTTAAAAATCGTTTTGACATACATTGGGAGAGACATCCTCCACAGCTACAAACTTCTCCTAAAGGAGTTGCAAGTTCTTAACGGCCAAAGCTTCCTAGGCCACCTTAATCCGTCTTCTTCTCTCTCCCGCTCAAACTACACTGCCTGACATCTCTAAGCTCCGCATATTAGCGGCTCTTGATCGTGCTTGCGTGCATTCATGATCGTCTCTTTGGCTGGGATTCTTCCCTTTCTTTCTCACTCTTTTCTTCTTTTCTCCAGTCGTATGTATCCTACTAACATTACGGCAATAGCTCATAAAGGGCCGGGGCGTAGGTTCCGGTGTCTCTTTGGGAATGGACCTATTGGTTCGTCTACTGGGAAGTATTTCGCCTATCTAATCTAATCTAAATCATAAAGGGGTTATCAGTCATCACTGTATTTTTTTAAAAAATTAATATTTCATTGGACCATTTAGCTACATTGCACGAAATACTTTTTGAGAAGAATATCATTTTAAGTTATCGTGTAAGTGCAGTGTGCCATTAAAGGTATCGCAGTAGCGACAAGTAAAATAAATATAGATATTTATCACTTCCCTGAGGAAATGATACTTCACAACATGGTCTCGAAGGTAGCTCAGCAGGCTTTTATTTTTATGTCTTTGCTTACCATCACATTTGAAGAGGCATCAAGCAGCAAAATAATGGAACATCGGAGGTAATGTTGTAGGAACATTTTTGTGAAGGTTTATTCTAATATGTTAATATTTAGTTAAAACAATATTTTAAATAATTAATGAATGAATTACATGAATAAATAACAGCCTCAGCGTCCGTAAGCATCGCTTCGTGTTGCCTCTGTGAGCGGAGTCTTTCAACATCGCTTAGCGTCGTCTCGGAGCGCGTCGCGTCGTCTCTGTGAGCGGGCACCTTAATTTATATACATAGCGTGGAGAAATGGTTTTGCTATTTCTCTCCTCCCAAAGACCGAATTTGGAGTTCCTTTGCTTGCCACTCCCACTAAAAGTGTTCTGTGTGCCTTAAACTTTAAGGGGCAGAAAAAAAGAAAAACTTGTGTATTAATCTGAAGAAAAAGTGAGACTGCGTAGGCGTGGTACAGTAATATCACTTTGCGCCTGTGTCATATCCAGGCCTGGTCCTGTTCGGGCCTAGTCCGGACTACCACAGGATCTACTGCGATGCTGCGGCTGCCCTGCCACGAACCAACGGCAGCTCCGGCGAGTTTGTCAGACGGTCCGTCCCAGCGGTCCGGGCGCACCTCTCCCTCTACCACCACAGAAGCGGTTCCCACCCGCACCTGCAGAAACTCTCTGCCCACATAGACTCCAAGCAAAACAGTGAGTGTAGTCAGATGGGATAAGACACGACCGCGGCCATCGTGGGATATAAGAAACGACCGCGCCCTAACCGGCTTTAACAAAAAAAAAAAAAAAAACGCGGGATAAAATTTGAAGGCGGAATCTCTTTGAGCATTTATTTCCAGTCTTTTCAGCGTTTGTTTCAACCCTGTGCAGCAAATAACGATTATTTTGGGGGGGTCGTTTCTTACCGTAATGTTTTCAAGTAAAGTCTAGTTTGCGTTATGCACGTCACCTGTGCGTAGCAGTCTCGATGTAAGTTACTTCCTCCGTGAACCCAATCGCAGATGGTCTATCTACAGCCTCTTTCAGTTGACTAGAAGTTTGAATTCTTTACTTAATTCTGTGGAAGCTGTGGTACGAATATGTTAGAGAATTTCGTTGAAGAGCCTGGCCTCCGTACGATGATGCAATATAAAGTTTTTCTTGCACCTGTGGCTCTACCATCGGGAAGCGGTGTTCACTACAACGCAGATGTCCGGCAACTATTCGCTCATTCACACTCCCATCGCACAAATTTCGATTGCATTGAGTACATATGAGGATAGTTAAGTTCTTAGCGATAGTTTACTTCCCGTAAAATTTGAATTTCTGCAGTATATAGCTTTCATATCTACTTAGAAATCTAAAGGACTTTTCCCATACTTGGCATCTATTGAGGTAAACATATTTTACCTTGAGATCTTGAGCATGTCAGCACCTTCTATAATTATACTGGGCAATATGTCTGCCTCTTGTGACAAGAGAACTCGAATCACCCACACGCTTCATGGACTTTTCTTCGGTTACAACTTAGGTACATGGTCTGCAACATTAGAATTACCTTGCATTCCCACTCCAAAGCATTTCAAGAATTTTTTCACATGGTTTCCATCACTAGTCGTGTATATTGTGGATTTAGGACGACATGAGTATTATTGTATCCTGGTATTGCAATTTTTTTTTATTGGGCTAAGGGCAAGAAAAAAATCTACCGGATAAATGTAACTGAACATCATACGTACCTGCTGTTTCTTCCCAACTGTAGCCAGTTGGAAAAGTCGCTGCAACTGCCCTGCCAATTCTAATTTATATTTCCAGGTGTCGCTACTGCGGAGCAGCTAAAGAAACTCATCTTGTCTCTAACTGGAGTCACTAATCCCCATATGGCTCAGCTGCTGAGTGCCGCTTTGCAGCAGAGTGACGAAGATCTACAACTTATGCTGCAAAGTCTTCAGGTCGGTTTTACTGTAGAAAATACGACATGGAACTGGAATATTTTTTGGCTACTCAGTTACAGAGGAGGTGGAATTTTGAAAGTATGTAATGGTAAGCCCGCAGCTCGTTTTCACGCTCTTTAAGAGTAGCAAAGTAGTGGGAGTGCAGATGATGATATGTGTGGATCGAGAAGAACGATTTAGTGAAATACGAAATGTACCTATTTAGTGTTCGGCTATATTCTTTCTCCTCCAGTAAATGAACAAGGTAAGGGTGTTAGTGTAGATCGGTTAGTTACGAGGGTATTCCATATGGTGTGACATGTGACAGTAGCTGGTGCCCGTGCTTGCGATGCTTTTCTCCTTACACTCCACCCAGATACTTTATGAATTAATTAGGAGAAAAAGGGTGAATTTTGCAAAAAAAAAAAAAAATAGAGAGAGCAAATCAAAGGCCAAAACAAACTCTTCGTTTAGAAGTGAAAAGCTAGCAGCAATGGGCCCATGTTATATTATTGTCGAGTCTGACACAGAGAACAGCAGTCTAATAACAGCACGCTTCACTGCACCCGAGTCGAGTCTGACACAGAGGATGGCAGTCTAATAACAGCGCTTCACTGCACCCGTATCGAGTCTGACACAGAGGATGGCAGTCTAATAACAGCGCACTTCACTGCACCCGAATCGAGTGTGACACAGACGACGGCAGTCTAATAACAGTGCGCTTCACTGCACCCGAATCGAGTCTGACACAGAGGATGGCAGTCTAATAACAGTGCGCTTCACTGCACCCGAATCGAGTCTGACACAGAGGATGGCAGTCTAATAACAGTGCGCTTCACTTC
>LQNS02277097.1:18887521-18915410 GCA_001587735.2 Parhyale hawaiensis
GAGAAAAGGAAACATTCCGTTTGCAGCACGACAACGCCAGGGCACTCACAAGTTTGTAGACCACGGAATGCGTGGCGAAGTTAGGCTAAACGGTGCTATCTCACCCATCGTATAGTCCCGAGTTGGCACCGTTAAACTTTCACTTGTTCGGACCTCTGAAGGAAGTTTGACGGTGCCAGGTCGAGACTATGCGGTATGTGAGACCGCACCACCCAGCCGAACTCTTCCGCACATTCTGTAGTCTGCAAATTTGTGAACCATGGCGTTGTCTTGTTGCAAACGGAATGTGTCCCCTTATTTTGGCCTTGCACAGGCAATGCCAGTGTTTAGCTTGGTCAAGGTTTCAACGTAACAGGCAGAGTGGACAGTCGTCCTTTTCTCCCGATCGATATGAGTTGATCGAAATGCACTTTGTATACATGTGGCTGTGCATGGGCGTCCTGAGCTCTTGGCTTTCCACGAAGCTGTTGTGAGCAGAACTATAGGCACAAGGAACTAGCGGTACCTTTGTTTTGCCAAAGGCTATTATTTGAGACCACCTAGATACAGTTGTGGTCATGGTAACCACTCTTATGTACTTGTGCACATTATTCAGATGTGATGTACTGCCCGGAATTACCGCCGAGAGACTGCATACCTGAAGTAGCTGTAGTGCCAATGCTCGGCACTCTAAAACCAGGTAAAATATGTAGTTGACGTACTAATACGGTAACCACTCTTATGTAGATCATACCTTTTCCAAGCAGTGGTAGTGAGAAAACAATGTATCATGGACCATCTCGAAGTAGCTTTTGTGACAAACGTAGTCACTTTTAGATTTCGAAAATGTAGCTACCTACACATTTTAGTACGTACAGTAGGCAATTTTTGACCATGCGAACATTGTCATTGCTTTGCCATTGATTGCTTATGTTTGATTTTAGACGAGCAACTGTTGTTTTGTCCGCGGTAGCCACCCTCAGACCACGCAGATGTAGTTTTTGTATTCCCCATAGTAGCCGGTCCTGAGCCGGAACCCCTTGTAGCTCGCCATCAACGCCGCGTTGCCGTAGTCTGGCTGGTCCTTACCCCACTGACCTGCGGGAACCTGAGCGTCAGGCCACATCCACTGGCCATCGGTTTTGCGTACGTCCACCCACCATTCGCGCCTTTCTGTTAAAGTAAAAGTACAGAGTTCAAAAGTCCATGTGAAGCACTGGAAGGTTCCCGAAGCCGTTCTTTGGCTCCAGCAGCAAACTCTCAAAATTTAATATTACTGCTACACCCATGCGTCATCAATATTTATTTCTTGATAACTAAAGAAATAAAGAACCATAATAATATAAATTTACCTTCATAAATGATGCATCCAAAATTCTTCAGATGAAAAGTAAAACGGTGATCAGTTCATTTATTAAATTTGAAGAAATTACTACTACATAAAAATAATATTACGTGCTAACTTTCATTCTCCAGCAAGAAGTTCTGTGACGTAAAAAGACCGAAATGAAGCTGAGTCTGACGGTAAAGCTATGCCCAGTCCATCAACCTGTTTTTATTATGTAACGTTAAAAGTGTAAAGCACATTACAAACTGCTACTTCTGAAAAGTTCTTAATATTCTTAGGCAAGAACCCTAAGAATGTAAAAAGATTGTTGGACAGTTTCAGCTTGGTTTAGTCTTAGTCCTACTTTTTCTGTCAGTATTTTTATACCACACCACGAAAAAACTAGTTAAAAGACTGGCCTTATTATTTTCAACGGGTGATTCACAAAGGGCATATTGATGACACGTTTTCACTACCTATTCATAGACAGATCTCATACGGACCTCTTTCTAACATTAGTGAAACGGCACAGCAGTATCAAGCTTTCTAGAGAAGATGCAGCAGATACCTAATCGCTCACCTTTTTAGATGCCAGTATCTAGAGAGTTGCCGGCAAGTTTCAGAGCTCTATTCAACGCATGAAAACTCTCTCGGGCTTGAAGTTATGTTTGCTCTGATGCAAACATTTTTAAACTCATCGGCATTCGGACTGTTATCAATAGAGAGTTTCAAATTTGTATGAGTGTTCGATTGATCAGGAATTCCTTTTTATGAGTTTTCTGCTAGCAATGGCTTTCCATTTTGACTCTTGATAAAGAAATTATTAAATTTTTCATAAATATTTTGAGCACTTTCTAGCAATTCAGTCTTGTAATCAACAAGCTTTTTTACCAAACTCCTTATTTTCCCCACAAATCTATTCAGCTGAAAGAAATATTTCAGCGTCTTATTAGTAATTTTTCAAAACTCAAAGTTCATATAATTCTGCTCTGTTCAATAAATATTAAAGCAGGTTCGTTTTTTGTGTCATAGAGACTACCCCCCACTTTGTGCTCTTTTCTGGTATATCAATATAGGTGTACACATTGTGAATAACGGTATGTTTGTCCTACCGGTCGGACCGCAATAGACCGGTCTTTCTCTTGGTTCCCTCCGCTGTCCTCTATGAGATCGTAAGCCGAACACTATAGCGTTCTAGTTATTATAAAGCATTTAAAAGTGTTGAAAAATATATTGTTCAAGATAGATTTACGCATCGTTGGGTCTAGGATATTGTAAAATTCAAACCTGCCCTAAAATGATCGCAAAGGCTATTTCCCCCATTTCGATGCAGCACACACATAGTTCATTAGCTCAGACCATTTCTGTGTTTTTTTTTTCTGTTGCAAATCTTTTTGTCTTCTGTATTCCTTTAATTTTTTTTATATTTTCACTCTGTTTGTTCCGTAACCTCATTCATTTCTTATTTTAGTGTTGGTTTTCATTACCTCCGCCAAGGGAGTTATGTTTTCGTCGTGTTTGTCTGTCTGTCACCAAGATAACTCAAAAAGTTCTGAACCGATTTGGACGAAATTTACAGGGATTGTTAGGTATGTTAGAAGAAACAGATGATTAACTTTTGGTGAAGACATGTCCATCCGTTTGTATGTTTGTTTGTTTCTGTGTATCATTTTTCTCAACACCATAACTCGAAAAATTTATGGACGGATTTTTATGACATTAACATGAGTTGTAAGGTATGTAACAAAGAGTGAATGACCAAATTTTGGTGATGATCCCTTCGTTCGTTCGTTCGTTTATCACTGTTTTTAATTTTATGCTTGTTAGCAAACTAACTCACAAAATAGCAAATGGATCTTTATGAAATTTATAGGAGTAGTTAGTAATATTAAAAGACATAATGATTAAATAATGGTGCAGATCGATGGGTTCGTTTGTATGTTTGACTAAAGTTTATCATAACGTTTGTTAGCAGTGTAACTCAAAAATTTATGAACGAATCTTCAAGAAAGTTGCACAAGCAGTTATTACTATCAAAAGACAAATGATTAGATTGTGGAGTTTACACTAAGAAAATAATGGTTTCAGAGCCAATTTGAATTTTTTGCTACCGTTGCCTCGCTTGTCGGAGGTATGCGCTCTCAGAGTGCTGGAGTTAATTTTACCTTTTTGTTTGCTACACTTTAATTTCACTAGTGTTTTTGTCCTAGAATATTTGCTAAAAATCGACAGTTGGTGCAAAACGTTTATTTTCGTTCATTGATATTCTCCTGAATATTGATAAAAATTATTGTACGCCAGAGTTTTTCAGCATAGTTATTATCTTCATAGTAATAATAATGCTAAACTAGGATGCCTCGTGGCGTAAGATTATCACCCGCGGTTGGAGCAAATTTTATCGTCATCATTTCTCATGGCCGGCTAATCCGTTTTTTTTTTTCGTGGGCACATCGAGGACGGCCCTCTAGACTCCCTGAAAAAAAAAAGTAGATGAAAAATAAAAAATAAAAAAAAAATACCATCAAGAACAGACCTAAAAAGCTTCTACCTGTTTGGGTGGAGAGCAAATTTCATCGCCGTCATTTTTTATGGTCAGTAAAATCTAGTTTTTTTGTCATTGATCACATTGTGTACAGCCCATCAGACTCCCTGCAAAAAATCATGAGCATAGCTCAACTCCTTCTATCTTTTTGGGTGGAGAGAAAATTTCATCGCCGTCATTTTTTATGGCGAGCTAATCCTAGTTTTTGGCTTGGGTCACTTCGAGGGCATGTCACCAGACTCCCTACAAAATATCATGAACATTGCTAAACACCTTACGACCACTTATTGGTTGAAGAGACAAATATATATACAGTATATACAACATACTTAAATCTTCAACAAAACAGCATCGCCCTCTCTCGCTTCGTTCGCGGGTGACAAAAATATACGCACACTGGCCATGCAGAGTAACTTTGGCAAGTTTTTGTCTCTCCCACTAGAATTAGCACAAATTAAAAATAGAGTGATGATACATATATTCAGATATCACGTTAGCATACATTGTACTAAGTTCCGAGGTTGGTCAACACGTCACATTGTGAATGAGTTCTATCATTCAGCTCTTCTCCGGTCGAACCGTGAGCGGGAGTCCCGTAGGTTACGAGAGTTAAAAACGGTTCACACGCCACTCTTTCGTTCGACATCCACTCTTCAAATCATCTTAGCATTTCACCACATACTTGTAAACATAACCTTGCGTACATTAACTGACTTGCTAATATGTGAACCCTGAACTAAGACTGCCCAGCCAGTACCAGTAGTAAAACAGCTTTAGATGGCTCTTAAAGTTTAGAGAGAAATTAAATTACAAAAATTGATAGAAATCTGCCCAATTTTCCGATGTTTGAACTAGCACAGTAACGCATTGAAACAATGTACAGTGAGAATTTAGTGTAATATAACATAGACTTGGATCATACGAACAAGCAAGTAGGAGGATGAGCAAGTGGTAAGCATCGAAACTGAGACAGTCTCTTAACACGCTCAGAGTATGCATTGAGGACACCCACAGCGGCTTAAGTCAGTTGATAAGAATTTTTTTTTTTTTGCCCATTAGGAGAACTGGCAGTTATTAATATTTTACAACAGAAGCGAACACTTACAGTGGATACGCCTTGCAGATATAAACCTACTCGTTTTTTTTTTTTTGCCCTGCTATTTGTTATTGTCATGCTATTTGTTATTGTCATCACTGCGTACAGTACAATTATTTCAAACACAGTTCCAATGGGCAGTGCTATATGTCTAGTCAGCCAGCCACGCAGCCTTCCGACTATATCGCTGTTCCCTTTCCTTAGTATTTTTGTCATAGTGAATAAATTTATTATTACCTAACCTAAGGACGATTAATAGTTTATACTTTGTTTTTGTAACTTCCAAGTGCTAGACCGAATACGATATGCATGTTTACCTGCGCTTTATCGATATAAAATGGGCAGTTGTGTTCTGAAAAGCGACTACTTGCAAGGAAAAATGTTACAAGATTTTACTCGTGAAATATAGCGATGTGCCCTACAAGTTTCCATTTCTTTATTGTATTTAGTAACTTAGTATTAATTGGAGAATTGGAATTTTCAATGATACGTTATTCGAAATATGTGATCTTGAGTACTTACCATTTTCTTATTTTTCAGACCGCACTATTGAACTTGCTTTCCAATGTATTGCAGATAGAGGCCTATTCACATTTGACAGTTCTCGCACGTTCATGATGTGAAGGCTTCTATAAAACCTTTTTCAACCTATGAACCAATGAGCATCTGACTTTAAAAACAAATCTCTTTCGTTTTAGATAGGAACCTCTAGAAATGTTCCTATTCTCTTCAAACAGAAAGGAATATTTGAGTACTCAGTTGCACGCTTTGAAGTTGAAATAGGAGCCTCAAGATCATGTCCGTTCATAGTTATAAACCAATGAGTCTATAAGTTCTATAGAGAATCTCTATCACCCGAGAACGAAGTGAGAGAGGCCATAATGTTTTCGTTGAAGATTTAAGCATATATATATGTATATATATTTGTCTGTCCACCCAAAAAGTGGTCGAAGGGTTGTGCAATGTTCATAACTTTTTGTGTGGAGTCTGGTGATTTTACTTCGGTGTGGTCCATGCCAAATATTGGGATTAGCTAGCCATCAAAAACGACGGCGAAGAATTTGCTTACTGTCCACCCAAAAATGGGAAGAAGGAATTGAGTCATAATGATAAATTTTTAGTCAGTCAGGTGAGTTATCTGAAATGAGAAAAGTAGGAAAAATTTGAATTAGCTGCCCATCAAAAATGACGGTATTGAGTCCGTAACTCCACCCGAAAATAGGCAGAAGGAGCTGAGCAATGTTCATATTTTCAGCAAGGAATCAGCTGCGTTGACTTACATGTGAACAATGCCAAAAAACTAAGGCTAGCTGGCCATCTAAAATAATGACAATAAATTTCGTTGTCTATCTACCAAAATAAGGCAGAAGTTGAGTCATACTAATTTTTTTAGGCAGTCAAGTGGGTTGATTGAGATGCGAAAAATAACAAATATTTCACGATAGCTTGCCATGAAAAATTACGGCGTTGAATTTGTCCCCTACGCCACGAGGCGTTCTACTGTAGTTTGATTTCAAATAAAACCCTCATGAACTATTAGGATTATGAGTGGTGGTCTGGTCACATGAGCGACAAGTTAAAACTTTAAAACACTGGAAATTTACAACACTGATCAATAGCAGTGATCGTTTCGTGGACTGAACGGGCTGCGTGAAACCTCCATCGCGGCGCTACTTAGTGAACGGAAGTTTGTAGCGGAAGTGCTAGAGGGCGCTCCGTGTGTACAATGTTTCAGTACAGAGAGCTATCTTCTTTAGTCTCAACTTCCATTTCGTGCTTGGCTGGAGTACCTGGTAACATCAACTTAAGATTGCCTTTGTGTACACAGGAACAACTAAACGCAGACCAGTTAAATAAGCGCTGCGAGCAGAGACTACTGGAATGCAGTTCGCCCTTTTGCAGTATCTACGGATAAGAATAATCACAAAAGCTTACATAGAGATACATCACCGGTAGCTCTACCCTATCGTTCCAAACATTCTGCCCTGCCTGTATGTACACTGCAGTCCTCACCTCCACCGTACGACTCGTAATGCTCCAACAGGTGTTGCCGCACCGCCTCGAAAACTCTCATGTCCGACACGGACGCCAGTCGTAGGCCCATCGCCTCACATTTCTGGACGGCGGTTGCAAACTTGCAAGGTTCTGTGCCGAAGTACATCTGATAGCCTGTCAATTCAGAGGTAAGCGTAGTTATAAAAACAATTGAATGATGGGAAAACGGGAAGCAGTTTTATTCTGGGAAAACAGGGAAAAAAGATGTTCGACAAGTAAGTGATGCTTTATCACAAACTTCTGGTAGCAGCTTACTTTTGAGCAGCATATTAGGAGGTTGGCGTCACGTGCTTGCACTAAGATTGGGGTCCTGCGTAAAGTGAATTCTGTGTTTGGTGACAGTCAGGTTGCCAGCAGATGTTTTTATGCGTTTTTGCTGCCTGTGTTAGAGTGTTGCTCACCGGTCTGGGTTTCAGCTGCTGACACTCACTTGTGTCTGTTGGACCGACTTGTTAGTTCAGCCAGCAGGCTGTGCGCTGATAATCATCAGGTGAACCTGTCCCACAGGAGAAGAGTAGCAGAGCTATGCATGTTTTATAAGGTGAACAATAATGAGAGGCATTGGTAGTATTCTTCTCTCCCTACCCACAAGGTATTTGGGAGGGAGACTCGTGCTGCGTGCGGAGTGCACTCCTTCACTTTGTAGACTGTCGTATGTCGAATAAATCAGTTCTGGTCGGCTATGGTTTGAAATTTGTTGTCTGGATCTTCATTTGGTTGTATTGGCCTGCAGGCATTTAAATCAGCTGTTAATGATTTTTTGCTGGCTTTCCTTTAGCAGCGTTTTGGGCTTCCCGGTGTTGCAAAATGCTTCATTTGGGTTGTATTACCTGCCCGCGGGAGCTCTAGAGTGAAGTTTAAATTTTAATAATAATATTAATAACAAACTTTTGTGAGGCCATAACTCAACGGGAAGCAGGCGTTTTGCTTACCGGAAAGGTTATCTCCAGGGAAAATATTTTTTTTGAGTTATGAAAAAAAACACACACACACATAATTGTCTTTTGCAATTCTTTTCAGTGATTTCCAACAATTCTCAATGACTTTTCTTCAACATTGCGATCAGTTTTTGATACCTACTAAAAAAATCCCTGGGTTTTGAAGTTACTGTAAGCAACATCTTCCTTCGATGTTAGAACCTGCTTTGGAAAGGGTTACGGACTGTGACTTTTAGGTATCGATTTTGAAAACCTATGTCTGGTCGACGGGACAATATGTACTTTCCAACAACGGATCAACACGACCCCTTGAAAGCAAAGATGGGCAGACAGTCAATCTCTGGTTTCGTAATGCGATGGCCAAATAGGCATTCGCACGAAGAGCTGGCAATGAAAATGAAATATCTTTAAACTCGGTACCATACATCGGCTTCACATCCTCTTGCCACGTTGTTCCTATGACGGTATAGTTTGGCTCTGGAATTAGGCTTCATCCAAACCGCTAAGAGCGCAATGTTGAAATGAGTCTGGCAAGATCAACAATTTAATAAAGACTGATTTCTTTCAATTTGTGAATTTATTTGTTTCTTTATGTATGCATTTATTTGTTTATCACTTTTCTGCTACGTTTTAAGAAAACAGGCGAAAATTAGCCAAGGCTGGAGACTCTGGTCATGCTGCCATGCTTCACTGAAAAGTAATAGGTAGAAAATAGAACAGGTTGCCGATGATTTTAGGTGTATTTTATTCAGCGAAAGTTGAAATTCAAACAATGAAGATACCTAAAGCTTCTTTCAACTCTGCTATTGAGTCTGGATTGTATTGACTTCTTCACACATTGAATCAATATTTACTCTCAGTTCACGACGTATAAATTTACAAAACTAGAGCACTCTGAGAGCGCATACCTCCGCCAAGTGAGAAAACGGTAGCAAAAATTCAAATTGGCTCTGAAACCATAACTTTCTTTGCATAAACTCCAAAATCTAATCATTTGTGCCTCTTTTTATTAATAACAGCTTGTTCAATTTTTTTTGAAGATCCGTTCGTAACTTTTTGAGTTATACTGTTAACAAACGTTATGACAAATATGAGTCAAATATACAAACAAACCAACCGATCTGCACCAAAATTTGATCATTTATGTCTTTTACCATTACTAACAACTCCTATAAATTTCATAAAGATCCATTCATTATTTTTTTGAGTTAGTGTGCTAACAAGCATAAAATTAAAAACAGTGACAAACGAACGAAGAAACGGACCATTACCAAAATTTGGTCATCTACTCTATGTTATATACATAACAACTCATGTTAATTTCATCAAAATCCATTCATAACTTTTTGAGTTATGGCATCGAGAAAATGACGCAGACAAACAAACAAACAAACGGATGGACATATCTTCACCAATAGTTAATCATCTGTTCCTCCTAACATACCTAACAATCCCTGTAAATTTCATCCAAATCGGTTCATAACTTTTTGAGTTATCCTGGTGACAGACAAAAAGACAAACACGACGAAAACATAACCTCCTTGGCGGAGGTAATGATCCACGAAGCACTGGCCAAACGATGATTTTTCACCGGGCAATAGACAACATTTTTTCCAGCTTGCTGATTTCCTTCGAAAGAGGAGTTTTCGCATCAACAAAACACTTCAATGCACTGAAGGCTTATAATACGGTAGGTAGGATACGCGGCAGGGAATTCAAACAATGTCAGTAATGCCTTGCTGCTAGCAAACATAAATTCATTTTTTTAATCGTCATCGAAGGTGGGAAACGAGTGTACTGCTCAGATGACTTGAAAGAGAAATCACTTACCTCCTACGACCAATAGTGTTTAATGCTGGGTGCCAGAAAGTATTTCCTTTTTAGATTAGATTAGATTAGATAGGCGGCAGTAGACGAACCAATAGGCCCATTCCCGAACAGAAACCGGAACATACGACCCGGCACTCTATGAGCTATTGCAATAATTTATGTTAGTAGGATATAGAGAACAGTAGAAAAAAAAATGTTAGTAGGATATAGAGAACAGTAGAAAAGAGAAAAAAAGGGTAGGGGGTGAAGAGTCTGATCACTAATATGTAATGTTAGGATGCTACGTTTCTTGATTTAACTTATCAAACAATAATTGCACTACTCCTAAGACGAAAAAAATTTTAAACTTTTAGACCACTGACTGCGAGATATCCGGACGAATGCACAAATTAACTAGAATGTTTTACATTTACCGCACTACATTAGGAGCAGATTGTTCATTTCTGCTAGTAAATGCACAGGGAATTCTGAAAATCCACATAGGAGCCAAGTGCCACAACTTCAACCTATTTTATCATATTTTATGTTTTCTTACGGAAAATGGCCGTCCCGTAGGAGTTGCCGTCGCTGGGTGGGTCGCTCAGGCCAGTAGCAAGGATGGTGAGGTCGGTCGTGTGGAAACAGTTGAAGTCGTCGGTGTCGGTAGGGCGTTCAACGAATGTTGATGCTGTGCAGTCTACCTTGGCTCTGCACTGGCCGTGGCAGTCACCTGCAATACAGGTCATGAGCTAACGCTTGTGTGACTGCAATAGGAGTGGAACGCTGGAGTGCACGCTTCACCTTGGGTCTGCACAGACGGTGGCAGTCGCCTGCAAGGTAGTGAACTAAAGCCGCTGTTACAGGGACTGCAGGGGAGCGCTGATGTTTATAGTTCACCTTGGGTCCTTATAAGCCTTAGGAAACGCCGGCAATAGGGAAAAAACTAGAACACTCCGAGAGCGCATACCTCCGCCAAGTGAGGCAACGGTAGCAAAAATTCAAATTGGCTCTGAAACCTTAATTTTCTTTGCATAAATTCCAAAATTTGATCATTTGTGCCTTTTTATGTTAATAACACTTTGTTCAATTTTTTTTGAAGATCCTTTCATAACTTTTTGATATATACTGTTAACAAACGTTATGACAAATATGAGTCAAACATACAAACGAACCAACCGATCTGCACCTAACCAAACTCGAGGTACGGCAGGACAATACGTGAGCCTGTTGGTATACTGGGGTCTGAGCGTATTACCTGCTACTTCTCTAAGCTTCCATTTCACGGCTCGCAAGAGTGAGCTGATATATCTCTGTTTTCCTACTGTACTATTTCCTTTTGATTGCTCGAGGTACGGTAGGACTATATGTGAGCCTGTTGGTATACTGGGGTCTGAGCTCAGCGTGCAACTTGTTTTATTATTATTGTTATAAGCCCCTTGGCCAGGCCAGCTAAAATGAAACGCTGTGTCTCAATCATACTGTACAAGGATAATCTGTTAAATTCTCTGTTCCAATGCAGTGAACAGTTCTTTCTATCTACTGTCTGAAATTGAGCTGCTCAATGCCATTCGTGTCTGCAGGTGTAGGCAGAGTGTATCTATTTATTCCCATTGTACGTGGCCACCAATATTTGTGGCTGGGCCTAATTACTAGGCTGAATTTTGGCTACTTTGTTTGTACTTGTAAGCATATTTTGTGAACCCATTGTGTTCTTAATAAAAGCTAATAATTATTAATTATTATTTATGTCTTCTACCATTACTAACAACTCCTATAAATTTCATAAAGATCTATTCATTATTTTTTGAGTTATTGTGCTAACAAGCAAAAAATTAAAACCAGTCAAAAACGAACTAACGAACAAACGGACCATTACCAAAATCCGGTCATTTACTCTTTGTTATATACCTAACAACTCATGTTAATTTCATCAAAATCCATACATAACTTTTTGAGTTATGTCTTCGAGAAAAATGAGGCAGACAAACAAACAAACAAACGGATGGACATATCTTCACCAAAAGTTAATCATCTGTTCCTCTTAACATACCAAACAAACCCTGTAAATTTCATCCGAATCGGTTCATAATTTTTTGAGTTATCTTGGTGACAGACAGACAGACAAAGAGACAGACAAACTGACAGACAAACAGACAGACAAACAGAAAAACACGATGAAAACACAACCTCCTTGGCGGAGGTAATAATACTGATCAGGCGGTAAGAGAGAGGAAAACGGGACTTTTTATTCGTGAGATTAGAATGAGAATGCACATTTTCTTATCGTAATGAGATTGCAACGAGTGCTACGTTAATCACGATAAAATCAAAAGTACATAGGTAGAAATGCTTATGGGACTGAAATAAAAATGTAATATTAACACACTGTGGAGTCTGAATCGGTCCAGTGCATGTGGCAGGTAAAGATGAAGTCGACGTGACCCTGCACCCCGACTAGAAATCCTATGTGACCTATTCGTGTAGCAGCTAAATACCCTCTCAGACCTAATGGAGAGCACAGTTGCTGTCGATCGCAGCTTATCTGATGTATGGTGTCATCGACGAATGGCTCATATGACAACTGCGCCCACCAACCCCAGGGTATTTCCCCAACAGATAAGTTCATAAGTGCTCTCTATCGGTGGCTTCTGTGCATACTAAAAAGTGTTTTACTCTATGTTGAAGATGGTAGTCAGCTTTGTCCATTTCTAAGGAGTTAGATCCACCTCACAAAATCAGTCCGATTTTTATCGGCTCGTTAGCGCTTTTGTGAGCTAATGAGAATTAAGTTTTTTAGAAAAGGATATATTTACTAGTAGAACAAATAATCTATGAGTTAATACACGTGTATGAGTTCAGTCGCAGCTGACATACGGTCAATACTAGAGTGAATTCGAAAAGTCGGTGTGCGCCTCTCCTTTCAGATATTTCCATACCAGGCAATGGTATCAAAATGGTCTTGGGTATGGTAAACAATGGACATAGTTGCCAAAAAAACAGTTGTCAATGAAAACAATACAAGTGTTCAGTGACTCTCAGCTGTCAAGTTCAAAGCGAATATCACAACTGCAGCATATACTCACACTCAGAAGCAGTCTTCGTTGAGTAACCCACCATCGAGCTCGGCATCTGCTTGTCAGCATAGTAAGATGTCGGACTCAGAGCAGCAGATGGTACGGGAGCTGTACCAAGCAATATCCATATCAGGCCCAACATCTTGAATCAGTCACTCCTGCAGAGCTGGAATTCGATAGTGTGCAATAATATGAGCAGCTTCAAATGAATGACTTACTTAATACGCTATTGAACACCAACAACAATGTAGTTCAGCTGAAGTGCACATGTTGGAACGTATAAATTATTGATATAATTGAAATTTCCCACTAGACCAACTATAGAACTGGCGTCTGGCTTTTAGCAAGCTGCTAATATATTAGATCCGTCGGTAACTTTTTGAGTGATGACTTAACATTTTGACAAACGTTAGTCAAGCACAAAAATGGAAAACCGATCACCACCTAAGTTTGGTCTTTCGTGTCTCACAATATTTCTAACAACTCGTACAAACTTCATTATGATCTGTTCATATTTTTTTTTTCAATTATCTTGCCAACAAACATTTTGACAAACATTAATAGTCACACACAAAGAGAGGAACCAATCATCACCAAATTTGTTTTAAGTGTTATAAGATTTTTGACAATTCCTGTTAATTTCATAAAGATCTGTTAATTTTTAATTATGGCTAACAAACGTGAATTCAGGCATAGAGACAAACAAACAGATCATCCCAAAAATGTGGCCATTCACTTCTTATGATCAACCTACAACTGATGTGAATTTAACAAAAATCCTTCCATGACTTTTTCAGTTATGATACGAACGAAAAAAGAGGCAAACAAATGAGGAAACAGATCTTCACCAAAAGTTAATAGTAGTCTAGTGCACATAGGAAATTTGAAATGCCTAATAATTAGTGATCAATAGAAAGCTATCAGACAGGTATGGAAGATGTTGTAAAATTTCATAGTTAAAGCATTGCACCTTCGGTTCATCTTTTTGACTTCGCAATATTTCTGCAAGTGTTGAAAACCCGTTGTACGACATGTATGGACCTTTGACTCTAGTTATTTTTCGGATGTTTGCTGATTTTATCAATCAAAGAATTCAGTTCATCATAACGAATAACTGAAATTTTGGTCTACATCTTGGACCATTTTAAAGACGCTCACATAAAAAAAAAATTTTTTAAACCATCTCTGGGGTCAACAGAACAGTTACCAAATACCCGCTTGAGGTAACGCGGACCGCCTGAACTGAGGTAGGGTGGCCCAGCTTGTGTTCGTACAAGAAAGTCATTCGGAGTTTTCTGTTTTCAACAGTGTTACAGAACTATGGCTAGCATTACTGAGAATAGCTTTATTGCCTAGAGGTACAAGTGAATACAAATATGTAGTATGTGTGAAATTAAGTTTACAAAAACATTAATTTTCATGCGGGACGCTGTAATTCACTACGTATGTAGGTAAAAATTGTCTGTGCACTGCCGATGATTTGTGTATTGTGTGTATGTACCGACTATAGTAGGTATATAAATATTTACTCGGAAAACAATCATACGTACTAAGCCCTGTGATAATTTTTATGCTTCAAATGTATGTGTACATCAAAGTGTGGGCGCATTGGCTCTTCTCCAAAATTTGAACATCATTGTGAAAACTTCACAGTCGGGCCTCCACGGACAAGTACTACAACCTAAATGAAGCGTTTTGTAACACAGGGAAGCACTATCGTCATTCACGACGATTGCGCGTTCAAGTAAGCTTTGCTGCGCGCGATACCACTAAAATAAACGCCACCTAAGCTAATCTAATCTATCCTAACCTACCCTACGTTACCTGACCTCCTTACCTAACTTTCTAACCTAACCTAACACAACCTAACCTTTCTAACCTAACCCAACCTAACATTTCTAACCTTACCTAACCTTACCTAACGTTACCTAACCTCACCTTACCTTGCCTAACCTAACTTAATCAGGGATACAGCGATCAGCGCGGCGCACCAACTTGAACGCCGCTCACACGCACATGATCTGCGTACACAAATACGCACACAAATCCGTCGTGAACGACGATAGCGCCACCGGGAAGCCCGAAAAGCTGCAATAGATAAACGCGTGGCCTTCGATTGCCCGTCTGGATGCCGCAGCACAAATGGTATAAGCGGCTCTTACTTCCCATTTGAGAAAATCTAATTTCGGTACTACACGTTACAATCGCCAACTATGCAAGAGAAACTTCTACAGCCCTCACAAAGCAAGTGCAGCTCCCCTACTGCGTATTTCGATGCCATGGCACCCTACAGCCGTACAACACGCTCGTCACGGAGTAATTTTGGAGAAACATGAGGTGGTGTACAGCTAGCATGACCTTAGAAATCATTGGGTGCCCCTCCGTCTAGCTGTCACCGTCATCATATATTCTATCAGTAAGAGCTTTTTCCAGCCAAATTATCATCTCTGCAGAGACCATTGACAATGAGAATGAATCTAAGATAATTGCACTTTCTCGAACACCCACGGAAAATCCGAGGAATACCCAAGCTGGTTGACATGCGAGCTACTTATAAGTGATTCACTCAAACTACACCTTCTATATGCCAGATTTTCTGCACAACTGAGCCCCAGCTTGCTCTACAATTTATGTGATGGTGGTGGTCTGTGCCATCAGAAATAGGAGCGTAGAATTTGTGATAATGTTTTTTTCTCTCGCTTGGGGCATTGATTTACAAATAATAATAACTTTACTGCTTCTGCTACCACTTTGATATAATTTATTATCAAGTGAATAAATCGTACCACAGTACAGTTCTCTTCTGCAGAGCTGAATAGCCGTCCTGTATGTGTCGATCACTCAACTAAACTTTTTACTTGCAAGCAGGCAGGTAATGCACCAAATAAAAATGAAGCTGACTCTCTAACTCGTTCACAACAAGCATACCGTGCGTATAATAAGTATTGAAACTTGCACATACTTTCAGGTATATATTATAAACTAGAATAGCCTCACTTTCTGATATAACAGCGAGGAACCTGTCTTCATTTCACACAATTTTTTTTGCCAGTATGCTTCTGGAGGATGCTCTGTAATGGACCATTTCAAATTATCCTAGGAGAAAAATGCTCTTTTTTTTATTCATCTAAATAGTACACGTTTTTGCCTAGTTAGATGACATGAAAAAAAAATGAGTTTCAACTAGTAAGCAGCAAAACATTATTTTGTTTTATTAAATCTCCTTGACGTATCCTACGTACTGTATGATACACCTTCAGAATATCGAAATTTTTGTGTTCAAGCGGAAATTGCTCCGTTATTAACAGAAGGCGAGCTAGAAAAAATATTGTTGTGTCTACAGCCCCGTAAAAAATAATCGTTTCGCCTGTGCTTCGTTGATCATCTGCTAAATATGAGCGTCGTGAACTGAGATCAAATGCAGTTTCGATGTATGGAGAAAGTAAAACAAATTAGGCTCTATGGCAGCGCTAGGAGAAGCTGTAAAAATTTTGATTGTTTCTATTTCAAAGTTACTGAGCAAGAAGTGCATGCAGTTAGTGCGAGCACACATGTGCGCAAGAGTTGCATTGCCACGCAGTTCTGTATCCGATTACGTTGCAGCGCACAAGGCTTCGGCTCGGACATTGCTATGCCACTAAGAAGAATGTCTAAGGTGTGAGTCATTTTTTGCAGGTTGTACGACAAGCCTCGACGGTCAAGCTTTGAGAATACCTCCTACCACTGAGTTAGATTAAAGTTGCAATGACGCATAGTTTTAGCGTGACAGTCAATCGCAATTAGTAAAAGTCACGCCCACGTGACGGCCGAAGTGAAAAGTTGAGTGACCGAGCAATTTTTGCGATGGTGTGCCCACGCTATTAAAGATTTAAAGGAATAAGGATTCACCATCTACAACTTGGTGTAATTTTTGCTTTTCGAGCCACATCAAAACGCAGTATAATTACAAAATCTGTAACCTGGCCTATGTATCGACTCTCTATTTGGTTAAGAACGTGACGAGAAATGTAGATATACTAACCTGCCCTGACCCTTTGGGTCACCATGACCAAGCTAGCTCCTCTGCGTTTCAAAGAAATATTCAACATTCTGCCTGTAAGCAAGGAGAAATATATTTGTGATAGAGTCCAGGTGTACCTCCGTCATCTCTTTTATATTTCCCATAAACATTTATGATGCCGATCTCAGGTTCATTTTCGTATCACGTATACAGTCGATTAAATTTTCAGCCCCTGAACTTCTTCCTATGTTATAGCGAAGGTTGTGTGTGAAGAACACAAAATGCAGGACTGCACGCCCGGGTTCCCGCTACGAAGCCTTTCGTTTCAAGGCGAAGCCAGGACGCAAGGTTGGAATATACTTCAGAACATTTTTTTTGACTGGTGCACCGTGGGATGCGATTCATTTAAGTGATGATCAAGTTTAATCTATACGGCTCTGACTGCAACATTTACGTACGCGACAAGGTAGGTGAAAAAGTGTTTCCTCAATGCGTCAAGAAAACAGTAAAGTTTGGTGGTAGCAGTGTCATACAATGGGGAATGATTCCTTCTGCAGGAGTTAGCCCCATCATCATTATTCATGGCAAACTCAATACTGAGGTTTAAAAGGCCTGCTTCAGGAACATGTTGTACCAAGCTTATGCCTTAGCCCTTGTGAATCCCTATTTCCATGCAGGGCAATGCACCATGCCACAACGATAGATAGGGAGGTAATGGCCTTTGTTGAAGAAGAAAGAATTACCGTGAGTTGGCCAGGGCAGAGCCTGCCTTGAAACCTCTAGAAAATGAATAGAATATTTACGGACATGAGACTCGGGAAATCAACCCAAAAAAAAAAAATTACGTTATAAGACTTACTGAAAGAACAACGGGAGGAGATAGCTGTCGAGTTTTGCTGGACATAGTTTCGATCATGTGTACGATGATACAGAGAAGTCATTTAAAATAAGAGAATGTTTACAAAAGATTAGATTTTGTTGATACTTTGTAAACAATGGTTCGTTTCCAGCATCGTCTAGTAGCTTTTAGCCAGGCTGACTTCCTTCGTATTTATCACCAGAATTTTTTTTAGGGAAACTACTTTGTAAAATCTTGTAGCTTTGTAGTTAATAACCTCCGCCAAGGATGTTATGTTTTTGACGTGTTTGTCTAACTGTTTGTCTCTCTTTCTGTCTGTCTGTCTGTAACCAAGATAACTCAAAAAGGTAAGAACCGACTTGAACGGAATTACAGGGATTGTTAGGTATGTTAGGAGGAGCAGATGATTGATTCCTGGTGACGACCCATCCATCCGCTTGTTTGTTTATTTGTCTGATTCATTTTTCTAAATGCCATAACTCAAAAATTTATGGATTGATTTTTATGAAACTCACATGAGCAGTTAGGTATATAACAAAGGGTGAATGACCAAATTTTGGTAATGATCTATTGGTTCGTTCGTTCGTTTGTCACCGTTTTCACTTTTATGCTTTTTAGCACAATAACTCAAAAAACAGTCAATGGATCTTTATGAAATTTATAGTGGTTGTTAGTAATGTTTAACTAAATAAGTGATTATATTTTGGTGCAGATCGGTTTGTTCGTTGTATGTTCGACTCACGTTTGTCATAACATTTGTTAACAGCATAACTTAAAAATTTGTGAACGGATCTTCAAGAAAATTGCACAAACTGTTATTACTATCAGAAGCCACAAATGATTAGGATTTGGAGTTGATTCAAAGAAAATATTAGTTTCAGAGCTGATTTGAATTTTTTGCTACTGTTGCATCGCTTGGCAGAGGTATGCGCTCTCAGAGTGTTCTAGTTTTGGTGTTATGATCGGATGTTTATTTGGTGAAAATCTCACTACGATTCCTTCATCACTTACAAAGAAATAAACTGAGTGAATTAGATGTCATTCAAATCTAATTCTTTGCATTTTGGCCGCTACTGCATATAGTGGATTATTAATGAATGAAGAATTAACGAAAATGTATCCTGCTAAACTCTTCACCTTATTATTATTATTTTTTGACTGCACAAGTACTCTGGTACATTAGCAACAAATATCGATAAACTATTAAATACACATGGGGCTTCATTTTGTTGTTCCAATTTCTGCGAAGTTTGAAACATTTATGCAGATTGTTCTCAAAACAGTACGGTCGTTTCTTGATGCACTTGCACGTCGGTGTTTCATCACACTGGACGATGTCGAGTTTGCTATGTGTTTAATCTATCTTTTACTGTGAATGTTTTGTTACGCGTATCGAGATGGCACTCAGAAATAACATGCATAGAATATATTTTATCCTCAGAGGAGCAAATTGGACCTAATATTTATGCCTGATGACATGGAACCTTTGGGCTATACTTATTACTTTTTAGAATAGACTGAGCGCTCTGAAGATTAGGTAACTGGTAACCAGACGGTTCAAGAGGCACATTGCCAAGAGGAGCCGAGGTCAAGGCTTCCGCCCTCTCCAAGCTGCTGCTTGAACAACTTTGCTGTCAGATGTCGAGTTCCTTAAGTGCCCTAATGTTTGTGGCAAACTTTCGCAAATTATAGTCCGTCCGTACACAAATCGCCCGCTAGGGTATGTATGTATGTAGCATATGTCTGCCAGACGAATGCTGAAGTATCGGCGGCTAGAATAGGCCGAAGACTCATGCAGGTTCTGGCCAAAATGGTGTGGGGATAAGAGCAGTCAGTTTGGACACACGTGCCGGCTAGGATATACATGAACCATCACCCGAACGGTACAAATGTAGCTACGGCAACAGGCACAAAGGAGACACACACGTGCTGTTACCAGCACTTTGGCATTTCCGCTTGCGTAAAAGCGAGCTGTATAGAGGCTAACGCAGTTAATTTACTAAAGAGAGTTGCGTCAGACCTAACCTGCGGGCGTCAACTTTCAGCCAATCAGCGACCGCCTTTACTCCGATGTCACTATTATGAAGTGAAGAAAGGGAGCCCCAGCTCCCTTACTTTAGAAAGGTATATTACACCTAAGGAATATCCAAATTAAACTAGATCCAACAATCTCTAATAATAATACAGAATGTGAAATAGCACAAATTGACATACAGTAGATTGATGTTTTATTGGATTGCATATACATCCGTTGCGTAATGAAAAAGTGTGAAAATTCCCCCTTCTCCAACAGTACGCACGTCGCCATTCTAGACATCAAACTGAGCAGTCTGAGCTACGGTATATGTAGAATAAATAAACTTTCTGCAGTCACTGAGTCTTGTAGATAATAAAATCTTAATATTGAGAGCAGTTCGTATTTTAAAGAGATGTAATTTTTTTTGTGAGGGTCATAGCAAGTGGCGTCCCCTATCCGAATAACATTGTCCATCCACCCAATGAGGTCGCTGAACCGTGACCTCAGGTATATGTTGCTATGCAGCAGCAGACACGCACCAACCCTCTCACAGACACTTGCTCGCAGCGCGGCCACCTATGGCGTCGCCTTCATTAGACAGCTGCATTTAATCTGATTTTATTTCATCAGCAACTGAGGATGCATCATAGTATCAAGTGGCCTGGGCGGCGGCCCGGGGGGCTTCTTGAGTGACTGACGTCATCGACATCCTGGAGGGCGGTGAGACTATATCGGTGCCCGGCAGCGGAGCCATGGTCCTGGCCTCTGCGCTTCAAGATTGTGTCAACATCGGGATCATCTGTGGACCCTATGCAGCAACTGGATCATCTTTGGACTATGTGCAACTGCTGGATCATCTGATCAGCCGTGCCGACGCTTGGGCTTTACATGGAATTATGGGTGAGGTGAGTTACACTGATGGGTAGGCGCCTCGTCTTGCACAATCGTCATTCTTATTCCTACTAGAAAAATTCCAGTTCTTAGGCCCCTTAAATAAATTTTGCGGTAATCATACTAAATTACAAATGCTCTCTTATCAAATTTCATTACTATTGGTTGGTGAAATTTTAACATGAAGTTACTCTCTCTTTCGGTTCACCATTTAAGTTAAACCTAATTTAATACGTTGAATAGATATATATCCAAAAGGCTGGTGACTCATATTATTTTGAGGCGCTAAAATTAGAAGATGAACAGAAATTAAAATATTAAATCAGTTATAGTCCCGACTTTGAGCTTTGCATTAGTTTGACTACTGCAGCCTTGTTGGGCTCTCGGCGCGGGATTGAATTGTGGTCAAATTTAAATTAGACCTGGGGTTTCGTATGTTTAACTATTGCGGCCCTTTTTGGTCCTCATCAAAGGGTTGAATTCTATGCCCTAAGGTTGTGTGTTTTAACTGATAAAATCCTGCCCTATGGTCATGAGTTCTCTTCCAGCTAGGTGTATTTGGTAGTGATTATAGCTGGGGCTTCGCGTGGTAACTCAGGCAGCCTTTTTCCTCTCGAGGTAGGGCCAGTTTTCTGCCCTTTTTCGTAGAATTTTATGCCCTATGGTTATCTCCAAGCTAAATGCATTAAGGAATATTTGGACCTGGGGTTTTGCGTGGTTTAACTCTCGCAGCTTTTGCTGCCCCTTATTGCAGGGCTAGTTTGCCTCAAGGTTATTAGCGAATCTATCTAAATTTAAAATCTATGAAATTAAAGCAAGCCTTGAGCTTTGCTTAGTTTAACATATATGAAGTTTTTCTCCTTGACAAAGGTTCAGTTTTCTGGCCCTTTTTGTAGGATTCTCATACTCAAGGGCAACTTAAAAATGGGCATTAGACAGAGAATCTAAATAATTGATATTTTACCCTGGTCTTTGCAATGCTGCAATTATTAACTTTAATAGTACTCTATATTTAGAGTTATTTAATTGATGCCCATTTGTTATTTAGTTTCTTATTGAAGGATTTTTTAGGATACCCCTCAAAAAGTAATGCCATAAGTAAAATGTGAACGATTAGAACCATGCTCACGCCTAACTTAGTTACGCATGTTTTCTTATGAAGCTGAATCTTGCAGGTCACTGCTATTGTCAAGATCGTTCCTTGGACCGTCGTCAGCGCAGCACTTCCAGCTACCTGCTGTCTGCCGACGACTTTATTAGAACATATGCGGACCTCGCAACTTCAAACTCCATAAACAATTCGATTTTACTTTTAATAAATGCTGCGTTAGTTAATAAATGTTTTTCGTACTATTCCCCAACTCGATTTTTTCAATAGCATATGCTTTTGAAACAAGCTGAGCCATTGGCTGATACTTCTGTGTGACCTCACCATTCGTCAACTGCAGACAATACTCACCCGATATGACTTTCTTTATTAATGAACTGTGAGGCTACTCCCAGTAGCCCAAGTGATCCATTACATTTGGCATTGACATCAAACAGGCATAAAAAAATTGGCTAAATTTTATTGCCCTAAATTCTTTACTGACATTGAATTGGCGAGGTTCACCTATTGTATCGTCAGCCCAAAGGTCAATATGCAGGTGCAATGCACTAGAAATCAAGACTGAACAACAAAAATTGAGGCAATATAAAGCTTAACTCTTATATTTGATGACGAGTTACCACTGTACGTACATCATGCTTGAGCTTCCTCCAGATTGATGAGCAATTACTTATAAAATTTGTAACAAGCTGTCACTAATATTTGGCCTTCAGCGATAAACTTTTCTATACCTATCGAGCAGCGACGGTAAATGGTTCTCTTTATCACACGGAACTCCTCAGCCACACGCAGCGCAGCGTGCGTGCCCCACGGACCATTCTCCGTGTTATCTGCTCAGCAATGCAAATGAATTCAGCGAGGCTACTTCAGACAAAGCTGTCGTATTTTGGATCTGTCTTGCTATTCCGTCCGTTAATCTGCCAACGTATTGTAGAGAATAGGAAATATTGTACCGGGCGACACTCCACACGAGCGCGCGCTCTGCTTATGATCAAATTTTCAACGCACACACCGTTCAGTTTAAAAAACTTTGAGGGTATACTGGCTACCGACACTCGAGGTGTAATCAGGACGAGGTAGGTACAACTAATCGCTCGATGGATAGCTAAGCTGAGCACGACTATAAGGAACATCTGAAGACCAAGACAGGCTCATTAGTGCTGGAACTATTTATAAATTTACCTCGAGTGTCTGAGCTGGATCATGTCTCAGCTTATTCCATCCCCCTGTAGATATCATCTGTGAACTGCAATCACTAGTGACGAGATTGGCTTTCCTCTTCTTAGCCATGTATTTCTGCCGCGTACTATGATCGGTCGCCAATCGTCCCTAATTATAATGCGTTTTTCTCTTCTCTCCTTTAACAGTCTGACGGATGCCACCCGAAATTTGTGCAAAAATATCATCATGTGTACATGTTTTAATGAAGAGGCACATCTGCTCTAGTGCCTGCAAGGATAGAAAAAAAAAACACTTCTGGGGGCCATAGTCCACGCTACATATACTGGCAGACCCACTCATTTCTAGTAAAATAGAATATCGATTTACGATGTCAATTCGTTCATTGACAGCCATCGTAACTCGCAAATATTGTAAATCGATGACATATTTTACATACTAAGTAAATTCTTATAACATTCTAAATAACCAACACATATGCATGAGGTATTAATACGTTACCCTATAGAGCAAGGCCGTGTACAACACAAACGTAATAAATTTAGGTACGATAAATAAACGTATTAACGCAGCGGCACAGAGACATATTAACACCACATGGTCTATTAAACAACTGACTAGCAACAGGACCACAGTACAGAAAAGTACTGTGACAGGGCTGCAGCTGCTATTCGCTGATAAATGTATGTACAGCACGTACTGTACATTGTGTGGTGTGGTACATGTGTGAACGGGCGACGTCACACGCGGTAGGAATAGCACAGCGCGAGGCACGGACACAAACGCTCGTGCATTGTTGCGTTGCGGGGCACATGTAGTATTTCAATGCTGCTTTGCGCGTGCTACCTTCTGTAGGCATTGAGCCACTGGAAAACACTTTTTTAACGTATTTTTCAAATTTTTTCATTCTAATTTTTTTCCCATCGTAACTCGAAGCAATTTTCGTAAGTAGAGGTACGTATAAAAATAAAAAAAAGAAATATTGTAACTCCAATATAATATCATATGTGGAGATAATCGTAAGTCGAGGCTCTACTGTGCGTCTTACTGCTTATTGATACAAGCGCGATATCTTTTACAAGCAGCAAAAAGAACTCTATAATGAAAAAAAAAAAAAAACTCTTCGCGGTGATGCAAAGGAGGCATCTATTGGCAACACACATGAGTGCTAGACAGTGGCGAAGAGCAAAATTAATTTTTATCGGTATTAGGTCATATTTTATCCTAAAATTCAATGATCTTCGCCCTTCATTGACCTGCAGTTGCAAATTTGTGTTGCTTTGTAATAAACGTATTTCTTAAATCTCCACAAATAGTTGACTTCTTGTTTGGCCTTGCTATGTTAATAATTAGAAAACTTTAAAGAACAAGTTTCATTTATGAGCCTTAGGACCAACTTGTGATTTTTGGGGGCCGTCAAGAATACTGTAGTTAGTTACTTCGTTGGTATGGTATATGTTTGGAACCAATAGTGCCATTAGCGGGTGTAGACATTTGCATTTGTATGGAGAAGAGCGGTCACGTGGGCCGCATGCAGTACCTCACGAAACAACGAGCTACGGCTGCTTCTACCTTAGTTCTGCTGTAGCGATGCGATAATGATCATTTATATTATGAAAAACATTCTTTTCTCAGGCAAACTTTTTTATCTTAATGGGGATATTTTTCATTGAAGTGGTACTAACAAAGTAAAGTTTTATCAGAGTACCGTATTTGATATACACTTTAGTACCTTCATCCATAATACGTACATCAACTTCACTTCATCAAACAATTAAATTTGAAGTTTTTGGAGCGATTCTTCCAAGCGCAATCCCATGGGCAGTCTTTTCGTCTAGCGCTTAACCCAAAAGTTAAAAAAAAAATTATATCACTTGGGACAAATTTTTGTGATAAACTTAACTAGAGAAAAATTCTCAAAGCGCAGGTATGCAATTCTGCCGAAAACTTCCAAATAGTCTACAATCCAGGATTTTCTTCGGACCGTCGCCTAAATTGATTAATTTATTTTTCGTAACATTCTTAACTGTTGCTGCAAATTTTATGAAGCTCCATCCTTTACTTTTCAGCTATGTCGCTGAAAGACCGACAGCCAGTCTATCAAAAGGACTGGCGAGTTAGCACCAAAGATTAATCTTTTTTTTTTTTATATTCGTAACGGCTCCTATCTGTTTCGTAAAGATCCGCGCTTTACTTTTTTGAGTTATGCTGTTAACAAAGTGGCATGCAAACATATGTCTGCTAAAACATTAGCTACTAAGCGGGGGAAATGATGCTAGGAAAGACTCAAAGAGCCCTAAGCCGCTCAAAAATTGCCGCCTGTTAATCTCGCCTACAGGCTCAATTACTAGAGCATGAGCGGTGAACGCATATAATATCAAAACCAAAACAACCCGTCGTTTTCCACGAGATGTCTCGTATTACGAGTATGTACGTCTGGTAATTATCTGCACCTAGTTATTATGCACAATTGGTAATTCTATTCGCCTGACAGCACAGATAGCTGCCATTCTCTTTTGTTAACACACCTGGTGCTTGATAAGAATACATCAGTTTTGAAAAGCCATGTTCAGAAATGCAAATAGATAGTTGAGATGTTATCATCTCTGGCCGGGTATCTCACTGTAGAAGTGAACCCTGGCGGGGCTGGGACAACATACAAAATCAGGCAGAAGGCCGCATGCAACAGGTCTCTTGTTACGGTTGTGGCTATGCCGCAAGTGTATCCCTCTGGCGCAGTCCCATGGGGCAGATCAAAGAAGTGTGCGGCTAAGTATTGCAAATAGCTAATATCCAATATTGTATTAAATTCAGTGTTAAGTGTGCCGTTTAATGGTAGGACTTCCAGAGTCTAATACCACTGCAATGTAACTGTAAAATACATAAGTTGAAGCTTCTCAACTACAATAACCTGGCTTGACTCTTGCTCGGTGCTTGAGCGTCTGTTGCTGAACTGTACTTCTATCCTGCTCGAACTACATATCCCGTTGGTTATTACCTCTGCCAAAGAGGTTATGTTTTCGTCGTGTTTGTCTGTCTGTTTGTCTGTGTGTCTGTCTGTCTGTAACCAAGATAACTCAAAAGTTATGAACCGATTTAGATGAAATTTACAGGGATTGTTAGGTATGTTAGCAGGAACAGATGATTAACTTTTGGTGAAGATATGTCCATCCGTTTGTTTGTTTGTCTGCGTAATTTTTATCGATGCCATGACTCAAAAAGTTATGGATGGATTTTGATGAAATTAACATGAGTTGTTAGGTATATAACGAAGAGTAGATGACCAAATTTTGGTTATGGTCCGGTTTTTTTTTTTGTTCATTCGTTTGTCACTGTTTTTAATTTATGCTTGTTAGCACAATAACTCAAAAAATATTGAATGGATCTCTATGAAATTCATAGAAATTGTTAGTAATGGTGAAAGATATAAATGATCAAATTTTGGTGCAAATCGGTTAGTTCGTTTGTATGTTTGACTCATATTTGTCATAACGTTTGTTAACAGTATAACTCAAAAAGTTATGAACGGATCTTCAAAAAAATTGAATAAGCTGTTATTAATATTAAAAGGCACAAATGATTAGATTTTGGAGTTTATGCAGAGAAAATTATGGTTTCAGAGCCAATTTGAATTTTTGCTACCGATGGCTCACTTGGCGGAGGTATGCGCTCTCAGCGTGCTCTAGTTATCGATGATATTGAAATTTTCCTCAACAAAATTTCAACGTTTTCAATGCAAATGCGGGCTTTCAAAAATTAAATCT
Organism: Parhyale hawaiensis; assembly: GCA_001587735.2. Taxonomy (NCBI): domain Eukaryota; kingdom Metazoa; phylum Arthropoda; class Malacostraca; order Amphipoda; family Hyalidae; genus Parhyale; species Parhyale hawaiensis. The sequence goes on from LQNS02277097.1 coordinate 18,914,160, forward strand.
AAAACTCGTCGCTGCCGCCAAAATACATTTTCAATATTTCAAATTATCTAATTCCAAGAATACTACGTCTTCGAACTAGAGACATAGCATGAAAAATTGCAACGTTCTTTCAGTTTAACAAGAAATTTCCATGTAAAGATTCTATTTGCAGTTCCATCATATAGAAAGTGGGGACGGCGCAGCTGCAATAACGAGCCGGGAGCTACCATTACAAGACCATCGTCAGTCTCTGTGCCTGACGATTTATATTGCAGCCTGGGTGAAAATATCGCAGTTCCCATCATCGATAATACTCAAGGTGGCAAAATCTTTGAATTGAAATAATTCCTTGGAAGCTGCACAAACTAGGACTACCACATTTCAGCGTGGCTGATAAGTCTCATCTTTTTGCTTTGATGGACTACGGGACGTCTTCGACATGGGTGTGATCACAACGGGAAGACGCCTGGACCATCCCTCTATCTTGTGTAGATCTCGGTGTCGACATTACCTCGGGACACGACTGTGGCATCAAGAATTATTGCAACGCGGGACAGTTAAGGAGCTATCACGTGAGGTGATGTCACATCCTTCAACAGCAGCTGTAGCACTTGCGGAAAGACTTCTAGAAACTTTCCAGAACGTCTCTGCTAAAACAACTGGAAACTGGGCGTCGATAAGAGAAATGGCTTGTCTCAACACCTTGACGCTGGTGGTGACACGCGTCACAGAAATGCCTCTGTCTAGCTGTCTAGTCGGGCAGTAGCACGAAATTTTTTCTCCACGGTGAATTTCGCACATCCCAATGCGTGCAATTTGAACGGTAATATGCTAATGCAAAGATAGTGCAACTGTCAACAGAGTCGTTCTTAAGAGCAGTGATGGTATTGCCTTCTTTACACAGACACTCTTCAGACACTGCCATCTGAGTCACTACTATAGTGACGTCTGCTGATTGTTGTTTCGTTTCATTACCTTCGCCAAGGGAATTGATTTTTTTCAGGATTTTGTCTGCAACGCAAAGGCTTATGGAGGGATCTAAATAAAATTTCCATGAACTGTCGGGACTGTCAAGAGAAATAGAGGATTAAATCTTGGAGGTGATCCATCAGTAAGCTTAGCTGTCTGCCATTCTGTCTTTTAGTACTGGGTTGCGTGAAGGCGTTTTGCTCTTTCGGAGAGTAGCTTTACTCAACTGTAAGCTGTTGCCAAAGGTTAATTAATCCGACCTATAGGAACTGTGTTGTCTTAGAAAAATAAACTTTTATGTGA
>LQNS02277097.1:18918484-18930117 GCA_001587735.2 Parhyale hawaiensis
GTGGAGGTACCTTTAACCTTGGATCAGATAGTCTTTGGAAACCAGAAAGAAACTGTTAATAAGAAACACTCCAGTGACAAGGTGGAGCTTTGTTAGATGATTGAATAGTGCCATGAGACCCTCTAGTTGCCCTGCGAGACTCTGCAAGTAAAATATTGTTAAAAAAATACTCGTTCTTGTGATCTGGTTCTGCAGCTAAAATTGCTGACAAACACTCTCGCCACGCTGAAGCAATTTGTGCTGGTAAATATTTGCTAGGAAATACTCTAGTCACGCTAATGCAATTTGCAGGTAGGACATTGCTAAGATACACTCTACTCACTCTGCCGTAAGCAGCAGGTAAAATATTGCTAAAACACACGCCAGTCACGCTGTGGAATCTGCAGGTAAAATACGCGCAAAGAAGCACTCTATAGTCGCGTGATGTGGCTTTACAGCTAAAGTATTTCTAAGCTACACTATAGTTAAGCTGTGGCAATCAGCAAGTAAAATATTGCTAAGAAGCACTAGTCACGCTGTGGCAATCAGCGAGTATAATATTACTAAGGAACACGGTAATCACGATGTCATTCTGCAACTAAATATTTCCAACAAACGCTCTAGTCACGCTGCAATAATCAGCTGGTAAAATGTGGTTAGGAGATACTCAAGATACGTTGCGGCACCCTGTAGGTAAAATAATGCTAAAGCACGCTCTAGTCATATGATGGGGTTCTGCAGGTATAGTCAATAAATCCGCTTGTCCTTCAGTTAGTTAGTTACGAAATTAGTTGATACGACCATGATACTTTTACTAGTATTAGATACAGCAAAAATTTGGGCATTCTTGATACTACCTGGAAAGGGGTCAATAGGAGAAGGAGTCAAGGTCAAATTTGAGCCGTTACTGTTCGCAGGTCTTAGGTAGAAAATTGACTGCCTGACTTGGAGCGTTTTCAACCTTCGTTTGCATGATACGGGTCCTAAGGCATCATAATTGAGGAACAATTATTTATTTCTGAAGCATTCCCAAAAATTCCTTCAGTAATAGACAGGGAATATTAGGATGGTACAGGTCTAAGATGTCACAAGAACATTGTTTTTTCTGAGGAATTTCTACAGCTTCTAGCTAGGATTAGTAAAAAACACTTTCGTGAAGCTTTGGTAATCTTTCCATTTCATTTGATGGGGACAGTAATTAAACGAACCTTGGAAAAAATTTACAATGGGAAGCAATTTCACCCCAACAGTAGAACGCAAAACTATTTACTTAAAAATGCCCTTCTTTGGATTTCAGAGTTATAATATGAAAAAGATAATTGAGTTAATAGTCCGGAAGTTTTACGCACAAATTAATGTGAGTAATATAAAGACCTAGTGTTTCTTTAGGTTCTATATTTAAGCTTAACGATACGCTCCCGCTTTCGTTTGTTTCTTCCGTTATTTACAAATATCAGTGCAGAAAATGCTTTGCCTCATATATCGGAGAAACGAGGAAACAAATGAAAGTGAGAATTTCACAACATCAGGGAATTTCTGACCGTTCGGAGCAAAGATGCTGTCAATCGAGCAGCAAAATTGTTGATTATCTTGTACACACAGGCCATCCAGTTTTATTTGATAATTTCAACATTCTCTCAAAATGCTTTCTATTGACTTAAGAATATTAGGGTCCAGATATATTTATGAGTAATACCCTACACTCAGTGATCTTACAAGCTGCACAGAACTTTTCAGCCTGAAATTATGAATTAAAAAAAAAAATTCTCATTTTATGGGTATTTTTGATAAAATACTGACGCATATCTATTATTTTAAAATCAGTTTCGATGCTTCTAAGCTTCCTGAGGATGATTCATGTGTGAATCGAAAGCTTGAAAACATATTTATTGCTGAAAATGTCGTATTGCAGCACTGATCGTACATGAAACAAAAGTATCATATTAACATAGTGTTCTACAGACACTTACTCTACCTACCTCAGGCAGCTAGCATCCCACATAGTCACTCATATAAAGTCAACGTTACATATTGTGCTACAGCATCTGATACCCAGACTTCAGACACTGCTCTCTCGTAGACTCCACTCTTTTTGGCGCCGGTAGCCGCGCTATTGTTTTTGTGTTTTGCATCAGTCCGTCAGCATGAACTGAGTTTACTGTGGGGCAAAAGGCAAGTGCTCTAGAGCGGCCGCCGACGCAAAGACGAGTGGAATCAACGAAAAAGACGTGCCGCATGCATGGGCCTCAGCATTCGTCACACTACTTCTATTATAATATGAGTATTATACTACGCTCCACAGTCAAGGGAGGGTGTCGTTTGCCCTGGGGTTGGGACTTTTATACCAGGAAGCATGGGTATGCCAATAGGAACTATCACCGCCGTTTAGTCTCTAGATAATATATACAATTAATTTTGATACAATAAATGAATGAATAAATAAAAAATGCTGTGCGTAAATGTAATTGGCCGTGAATTCTTGTGGATAATATTAATCAATCAGACGAATAATTATTGAACGAACTGTAAAAAATAATTGAATGTCGATGATCCGGTAAATTGCTTCTCGTGAACAATGCAGTCGATTGTTCTCACTTCAATACATGACCGCACATTAGCAGAAGATAAAGACTAAAGATATGAAATACGATACATAACACATGACAGAATTGTGACTACGAATTATAAAAAAATGTTCACAAGTTAAACATGTCCCCAATGGGCGAGCTATTCCCCACCCTACCTAGAATAATGTACTTGGCATTGGATTTTTTAGCCTGCGAGAAGGTTCAAAGGAAACACACGTTTAAATCTTTCAATATACTGGGAAAAAGACACGGAAATTTTGTACAAAGACGAGTTCGCACGATACACACAAATGAAATAAAATAACGGAAGACGAAAAACTCTGCTAGTCATTGATTCGCCAAACTTATCGGGCAAATCCTGATGTTCCTCACATTATCTCGTAATTTCAAATGGGAACACAGGATTGAAGAATCTCTTAAGAAAGAATGCCTAGTAAAGGGTTAAGATCTGCGCAAATGCAATGCAAAGGAATGTTGCATTTGCGCAGGACATATTACACCGAAATTTGTGAGAAACATCATTATCAAAAGCCAAATATTAAACCAGGTGGCAAAAGTGGTGTGTTCTGCCGCCGAGGATATAATAAAATGCATTTGAACACACATGTTATCAAATCGAACAGCGGCTTGAAAGAACCACCGGGAAAAAGACCGCACTGGCTGAACTCATCCTCGCCATTTCAAATAATACGTCTGTTGACCGCTGTGTCTAACAATCGCAAAAATTAAAGGACACACAATGTTGGTCTTATGTTTAAAGAGAATCACCCGCATGAATAAAATATAGCTTATATGTCTAATGAGTAGCTGGTATACTCAGGCACAAATCCAACTCTGATCATTAATATCTATATCGGTTAAATCTGACATTTTTCGCTATTCCATTTTTTAAGCAGCTATGCTAATCACCCATATTACACTACAAGTATATGTATATATACTTATTACACTTGAGGCAATTCACCGCAAGAGAACGTTTTTCAGTCGGTTTTCTGTGCTTATATTTTCAAAATACTAAGAAGACCATTTAGGCTGGCTAACATCACCGATTACACTCTCACTTCGTGACTATTGCTCTACTGAATAAGCTCACTTGATCATAAAAAAACACATAAACATATGAACTTCGTCACTCACTGCGAGAAACATTGGGCTACAGAGCGGCATACTGAAGGGGCCACCCGCAACTGTGTTTGGGTGCACGATCAACATTCAACTTCTGGACACCAATAATGTTCCGATCATCCTACTAAACACGCAACCTCTGGACACAAATAGGGTTACTCTCTACCAATCAGTTGCATATTACAGAGCAAAACGTAGAGCCGGAGCTTCCGGGCAGACTTCTCTTGATCTCTTCTAAAAAAACCATCGTGAGCTCGAATATGCGCTGCCTACTGGAGAAACGATGTCGCTTATCTTAAGAACTTCATTGGACACGCACAGCAATCGCTGCTCACAGCAGTATACTGTAGCTGGGCATTTGACATTATTATACAGGTGTTATATAGCACTGCGGCAGTGTCGAAACATCATGCACTCTTAGATGCATTACAGTTTTTACTTAGACATTTTGGGGGCACTCAGCACAATCTGTAAGCGTGGTCTAACACAATGTTCGCCGGGCTGGTAACAGCTATCGTTGTACGGGAAAATCAGAGCGGCAATGCTCGACTTACACATGAACAGGATTAGCTTTGTGCGAACACAGGGAATCACTTGGATTGTCCTACTCTGCTGATAAAGGCAGCAACCACACTACGATGGCATAAGGTTGCAACTTCTCAATCAAACGGTGGGAGAATATTCACAATCTGAGGTAGTTATCTAATAATAATAAAGTTCATTGACAGTCACATTGTAAAAAGTTTCACAAAGAAAGAAACAGCATTCATTCGAGAATGATAAAAAAACGCAACTTTTACAAGCATGTCAAGCTTATTGCTAGCAGCGCTAATGAGGCAAGGAAAAAAAGTAATTGCATTGACAGTCTCAAGTTGACCACAATAAAATATAGCAGTCAGCTAGAGTGCAGGAAGACCCACTCACTCATATGCAGGGTGGCCAGCAGCCACACTCCACAGATGCAAGAGTGGTGTAAACAACTACACCCTTTGACAATCATGGGACCGATTAATTAACAGTCGCTCAATCCTTGTACAGATAATTATATTTCCAATATATGTATATATAAATAAATATCATGTAGAAAGTCATGAAGAGATAAAGGAAGTAAGAAAATAAACGCGCCGTGAAGCCATTCCCCAGACCACCCGACGGCTGCCTCGGCCAAGCCCAAAGCAAGAGCCCAGGCACAGAAGTACGCAGTGGACAACAGGTCGGGATGGAAAGGAAGTGCACGGCAGAGACGAAGAGCTAAGAAATGAGGTCGAGTGGGAGGAAGAATTAATGTAACAGCATAAAAAAAGATAAAAAACATACTTCAAAAAATGAATGGGAAAAATTATGATGGTTCAGTTATTACAAAGGTGAAGTTGATGATTGGAAAAATATAAAAACTTTCGTAACTTGGTATTGAAAGTATAAGGGACATAGACAGCTTTAAGTTCGGGGGGTAAATTGTTCCAGTAATTGATGGCTCAGTATATAAAAGTTCGTTGGCATTTGCTTTTGGCTTAAATGTAGATGCATAAGTTATCGTCGGTATTAAACCTCGTTTTATAGTGGTGATTAATATGATACATTTCTATTTTATTCTTCAAATGCAATTGCCGATCTTTACGAATGACAGAATGAATATTAATGGTAGTGAAACAGTAAATAATCATTTCTACCGTTAAAACATCAGGCCGAGGTACAGTAAGGAGGGCTAACGCGGCCTGTAACTTCCTCCTGTTAATCGCACCCGTGGCTCCCCAGGCCACTACTCCATAGGTCAGGTGCGGGTACACGATACTGTAGCACAGTTTAAGAAGGATATCTGGTGGTAAACAGTGAGATAATTTGAACATTACGCCAGTTGCTTTGCTAATCTTTGATAAAACGCTACTTACTTGTTCGTTAAAATTCAGTTTACTATCCATAATAATGCCTAAAAATTTAAAACTATTCACCCGTTTCAGGCTAGTTTCACGAATTTTGATAGGTTTAACGTGAATAGGATTATGCGATATCACCATATATTTTGTGTTATGAACGTTCAAAGATAATCTGTTAACTATGAGCCATTCGTCTATTTGCTCGAGTCCTGCATTCACCGATTGACACAACAGATCGTAGTTACCTCAGGACATAAAGATAGTAGTGTCGTCAGCAAAATTGACACATTGTAGGTTCGGACAGGCTGCAAACATATCGTTTATATAAATAATAGTGGGCCTAACATTGACCCTTGTGGTACACCAACAGTAATAGTTCTAAGTTCAGAGTTACTTCCTTACTTCCGCCAACACACACATACAGACAGCGGCCTGCAAATACGACCTGAACCAAGAATGTACTGTACTGTATCTAACACAATGGTCCCCGGGCTGATAAATTCTACCATATACCGAAAATCAGGACGGCAATGCTCGACTTACACACAGCAGATGAAGGTTCGTGCAACATAGCAGCACTTTAGATTAATTCACTCCGCGAGCATAAGCAAAATCACGATATGATAATGGGATGTTGCGAATTATCCACAATAAAAAACACGCACTCCCAAAGATAGTAGGGTTCAGTGACAAGTTAATCACACCGCAAATTCAGCGATAATTCATCACAATAGGATCGAACGGTTGGTTTCCGACTCAATACGGCAGACACCGGCAGTAAGTATTTTTTGCTACCAGGCTCCCCCTGAGAGTGGAGCCTCGAAATGGTTCGTGCACACGCACTTAGCTCTGCCTCGGGACTAACTATCTACCCTAAACTTCTTTACTTTCCCTGCTAAGATCCTCCAAACTTCTTCTAAATCTTGAAAATCACGAACCACCCACCTAATAATCTACCAACCAATTCCCCGAAAGTATCCTTGGGTTAAAGTTTTACGCCTCCAGTCCAATTTCGGTTCATATAAATGGCCAAGTGACCCTCGAAACAACTCCTCCCCGAGTCTACTGGAACCAATGAGAGTTCTTACATCATTGGGTGTGTTCGTCTCCCCCAACAAACATTGACTGTCCTACACAACCTTCTCTGTTTACATTAAGTGACGGGCCTTAAAATTTATAGACCTCAGCCCAGTGGTTCCTCTAACACTTGGATTCCTTTCGGTTCTCGCATCCTGTCTCTCTGTCTCTCATGAACAGGCTTTGAAATTCTCACAGTTTGGCGCCAAAGTATTTTATAACTTTTGACCTCTGCCAAGGAGGTTTTTTTCCTCGTGTTTGTTTGTCTGTCTCTTTGTTTGTCTGTCACCAAGATAATTAAAAAAGTTATGAGCCGATTTGGCTGAAATTTACAGGGATTCTTAGGTATAATAGGAGGAACAGATGATTAACTTTTGATGAAGATATGTCCATCCGTTTGTTTGTTTGTCTGCCTCATTTTTCTCAATGCCATAACTCAAAAAGTTATGGATAGATTTTGATGAAATCAACATGAGTTGTTAGGTATATAACAAATAGTAAATGACTAAATTTTGGTAATGATCTGTTTGTTCGTTCGTTTGTCACTGTTATTAATTTTATACTTGTTAGCACAATAACTCAAAAAATTATGATGGATCATTATGAAATTTATAGGGGTTGTTAGCAATGTTAAAAGACATTAATGATCAAATTTTGGTGCAGATCGGTTTGTTTGTTCGTTCGTATGTTTGACTCATGTTTGTCATAAAGTTTGTTAACAGTATAACTCAAAAAGTTATGAACGGATCCTCAAGAAAATTGCACAAGCTGTTATTACTATCAAAAGGCAGAAATGATTAGATTTTGGGGTCTATACAAAGAGAATTATGGTTTCAGAGCCAATTTGAATTTTTTGCTACCATTGCCTCACTTGGCGGGGGTATGCGCTCTCAGAGTGCTCTAGTTCATGAAATGGAACACTACCTAGTTAGTGAATTTTCTTCAATATTATTTTTTACCTCTAATATTATATACATATGAATACACACACATAAAAAAGCTACCTAAGCATATATATATATATATCCGAGAAAAGGTGTCTCATAACAATAGCACAGCTGAGTAAATCAGTAACCTTACGTGCTAGAACAAATCTGAAGACAGACTTGGAATTAGCAGGTGAAAATTAACAAGTTACTAATTAATTTTCTCGAGTCACATAGAAAACGCTAAATTTTGTTAGCTTGTGTAATTTGTACTAAAACTTTTTCATTGTGCACATTCGTAGCTGCGATTCCAATGTGAAATGTACTGGGCAGTTGGCTATATCTGGGTGCTGCTAATTCTACAATACTGTATATCACTACACGCTTCATGCAATGTTGTTAGGTAACTATTCTATTTTGGGGGTGAGCACACTATATGTTACATATCACTACAAAGAAGTATACATATATGATGTAGTGTCTATTATAGTAGCTGGTGCAACCCAAATACAAACAGGTGAACTCAGTGACAGATGTGAGTGTTTTGAAAAAGGTAAAAGATAAAGTCAACTTGACTGCACCCGAACTTGGAAAACCACACACACTGGCTTGTACAGCAGATCTATTTACGCCAACAGGCCCAAAGGAGCAGAGAAGTATACTGCTGCAGTCGACCACAGTAGCAGAAGGCTCCAAGCGACAATCTGTGACCGCCCTCCCCCCTTGCCCCTCCTCATTGCTGGCAAAGGTCAGTAAACCCACAGCACCACGCGGACCGAATGCAGACTGATCACGTCAAGCGCCTTGAAGAACTAGCCAACTGTGTAGGGATATTTGAACCAGTGGCCTTGAGAGTCAATGACAGAACCTTAGTTCCCTTAATTCACTCTGCTGCTGCTGCTACTACTACAGGTCTGAAGCTGCAGGACGCGTGCAGAACATAATCATGACCTTGCCAAACACTTCCGCGGTATCCATGGTATTTGCAAAAACTTACTGGTAACTCTTGCTGATAGGAGAATGCTGCACCTACGTAATATATATATAAAACGGTGTATTTTTGACATACGTGTTTAATAGATGAAAACATTTATCGGCAAAAATGGTTGGTAAAGAAAACTTTTTGGGGGCAGCATCAAATCAAAGGGTTATCCCAGCGAAACCCGAAAACTCTGCAAGCCCCTGAGACGAGGTAATTCCCCAAAAGTTCCCCACGCAACACGTCAGAGGGGCTGAAGTTGACCCTAAGACAGCAAGGGAATACTAACAACAGCAGTTGCAGATGAAGGCGCCGGCTTTGGTTTGTGTGCCGAGTCCAATAACAAACAAACAAATTTCATTTATTATCTCGTATGCACCCATGTTACCTATGTGGATAGCTCCAAAAGAAAAACGGAATTAAGATCTTAAAACTTCTAGGTCATCACACTTCTCGTCCTCTTCGTCAGGCACGACTCTCAGTTAAATCCACTCCTCATCGTGCATCGCCTGGCCTCTCGATGCTGAAGTGCTCCACGCAGTGTAAATCCGTAGCGTGCCGTCCGGGGAATCGAACCCGGGCCTTCGTTGATGCGATGCCGAACCGTTGTCACTTCACCACCGAGAGCTCGATGACAACAGTTACATGGATGACGCCCTAGGAAGACATCGTCATTGATGAATGGCTATTCAAAAGCTCAACTTAAGTTGCCAGAGAACATACGATTAAAGACAATAATTTTTTGAGGCAAGTTTTGTGGTTACGTGAAACGAAGATCGAGTCTTTTGGACACAGTGTTGCGAATTATGTTTTGAGCAAATCATAAGAAGGCAGCCTTTCGAGAAAAGCAACTAAATCATACTGGAGGATCCGTAACATTATAAAAGTTCCTTAATGCGTCTCATGTGTTAATACTTCAGCGTTTAATAGCAAATACGAGAAACGAACACAAGAAGATCTTCGAGGAAAACTTAAAGAAGGATTCTCGGAACCACTGTTTGGTGGTCTTCGGAAAGTGGGATAAAGCAAATATAAACACCTCAGAATGGCCATGGCAGTCACCAGACCCCAATCGAATAGAAAATTGATAGCAAGAGCTCACTGTCCACACACCCAAAATTTTACATAATAGAAGTTTAAACCCAGTTATATATTACAACAAGGGTTCGGCGAACGTAAGTCAGCAGTGATGGCATACATTTCATTATCTGATATGAAAATTTATTCGGTACGAACAATTTTGATTCCATGTTTCATATAATGTTGTTTACAAATTCGTGATTGCTTTGTACACACATGTGAAATATTGTGTGCTATTTGCTTTTTACGTTGTAGGCAGAATGTTTAAGTTTCTTTACCTGGATGTAAGTAGTTTTTGAGATCCAGTAAAAACTGTAGTGTTAGCGGTGGGCTACGAATACTTACTGCAGGCACTGCATAGGCAGATAAGTTGCTTTCACTTCCCAACTGCGCTGACATCAATGAATGAAAAGTGAAAGCTGCGCTATGTAGTTACTAAGTGAACGTAGTGCTACACAATGCGAGTGCTCGTGGTTCGCTAATCTCATAAGATTAAAATACCATAAGCTACCAAACCTCGATGAAGTATAGATAAAAGACGTTTTGTTAATAAATTCCGGGTAAACAGGTTTGTCACAATATGTTTGTGGTTTCGGAGTAAAATCCCAAGTCCCTGACTTTTCTACGCGAAGCATAAGTATCTATTGGTCATGTAAATGAAGTAAAATACATAGCAGTCTTATCTGGTACTCTACAGTGGAATGTGTGAGCCCTGACCATGCAGGGCACCGGGGCCGCGCCCTACCTTTCCCCTCCCCACCTTCGCAATTGCCTCGTCCTATAGCCGTTATGTAACGGTTCGGAAGGATGCCGAGCTTCACCAATATATATGGCATTAAACGAAATAGCAGCCTATATGAGTGATTAGAATATAAAGTGCCGACAATTAGTAACAGATTTTTTAAATTTGAACGCCCTGGAGGGTACGAAAATGTATGGGAATTTGATTGAGAATTTTAAGTCCTACGAACCTCCAGCGCCGTATGTCGGGGCAGGCACAGTGTTCAAGGATCTGGAGCGGCAGAGTTAGCAAAAAAGCGCTGCTGGGGCCCGCCGGTCGGCCCTGTGACCTGTCCGTTAACCCCCGTGCCTTCAAAAGAGGTTCCTTCCCTATAAAACTGTCCCGTTGAACGGTCAAAAGGCCCGCGGGGGGGAAGGCCCGTATTTTGAGACTACAGTTGCTGTCTCGGTAGATTGCAAGTTTGTTCATCACAGAAATATCACTGGTGTATTTGACCTGCAAAACAAAATTTCTCAGTATTTAGGAGTTCATATTGACCAGACCAGCACAGAAACAAAAGGACCATGACACTAATGATCCCTGTTCTCATCGGTTTTTGTCACACAGAGCCCAAAATGTCACTAACTCTGTTTCTGCCGAGGCACATATGGAAATGGGATGATAAAAAGCTTAATCTAACAAATATAATACTTTCTTTGGTCCATATCTATCACAGAAAGTGCTGACAATGATATTCTGATCGTCACATAAAAGATACAGGAACAAAGTCTTTCAAATAGGTTATTTCGTAGAAGATTCTTGAGAAGGAATAGGCGACGCCGGTGTACTCGAGGTCCGGGTAGACTGTGATGCCGCGGTTCAGGTAGCCGCTCCAGAAGCCGTAAGATCCAAAGGTAATGATGGTGTGGTTGCAGCGCGACAGCAGGCACATGTCTTCTGCTGCCTCACCTGCAGGCGGACCAGCTCAGTAAGATCAAAGTTTACAGATATTACTGCGATTAAAATGCTGATCAACTTATCCGTAGATTTTTCAGATGCACTAGTCATGAAAACTAAAATACCTTTTTGAAAATTGGTAAGAACGTCACCTTGTGAGACGAAGGCATTGTTTAGCTTCAGCTCGCCTAGTATTGCTCGGGCAGATTCGATGTCGTCGCTGACGACGACAAAGACGACATTTCGGTAGCGCTGCAGGAAGTAGTCGGTGGCTCGTCTGAGATAGGCTTCGTAAGACACCGTGATGTTCTCCACACAGAACTGCAG
>LQNS02277097.1:18941439-18971516 GCA_001587735.2 Parhyale hawaiensis
TACTTTGGGGACGATATTTGTTTTAGTTATTTTTAGTTCGTTGGTTATGAAACTCGCACAGTATACGTAAAATTTAATTTAAGGAACATTTTATTCATGAGAATTCATCGATTTTCGCACTAGTTTAAAAAAAAAATGATGATCATGATACCCTCTGGACGTATAGCAGTGCTTGTCGGTACATTAAGCGATTTCCAAAAGTAAAATAGCTGTGAACGTAACCTAATCTAGCATAACCTAAAAAAACCATACCTTACCTAACCTAACCTTACTTAACGTTACCTAACCTAACCCTACGTAACGTAACCTAAGTCTCTACACTGAACACCGATCAACTGCCATCGCAAGAGTGGTAGTGCTGGGCCAGCCCAGCACTTCACGTAGGCTTGTTATTGTTAAGAGAAACAAAGCTGAAGCATAGCATCACAAGTTCCAAAGCCCTTGCGAAAACCATACTGTGTCGAAAGAAAAACACCCTGCTTCTCAAGGATGCAACCCAACCTCGACGAGATCAACTTTTTTCAGCTTTACACAAAACTGGTGTGATCGAAATGGGCCTATAGTCAGCGGTCCGAGAGGAAACACAGCCTTTCGGCTCCGGCGTTACTTGAGTGACACGCCAGCTTTCCGAGAAAGATCCTAGACGTAGCATCTGACGAAAAACAGACGCGAGTGTTGCTGCAAACACACCAGCCACTCTCCAAAGAAAGAGCGAAAATGTACCCGTTGGATCTGTGTCAAAAAGAAGGCGGTGCACTTCAGAAGATTTAAAAGAAAAACCAGAGAACCTTGTCTCGAGGTCACGCCCTAAAGGAATGCACAGCCGGTCTCGACTCTGCTTCCCGTCGAAGTAGCACAACAAAAGTTCTGTCTTGGCAGCAGGGTCCACAACAAGGTCACCACCAGCACCCACCAGCACCAATTATTAAAGGGGGCAGATGAGCCCGCACCAAACACAACGCTCTTCGATGTGGCCCACCACTTATGTACGCTGGCAGACGAAGCTATCAACTCTCTGAACCTCAGATTATGCTCCCTCGCAGCATCCTCATTAGTAGCCCTACCCGACGCTGCCGTTCTCTGAAACGCTGAAAGTCAATATATGACCGGCTAGTATGGAAATGCCTCCTACTTTAATTGATGCGCCCTCCAACAGGCATCGTCAAACCAGGGTTCATCGCCTGTCCTGGCAGTGATGAAGCGAGAAGGGACATATGTAGATCTGCCCTATGTCAGAGAAACGTCGATCCAAAGTAGACCAAAGGTCTGAAGACTTTCTTACAATTTCCCAAGGTAGCGTAATTATGGCCGCAGAAACGGTGTTCCAAATCGCTCTGGACTTCAGAAAATACCTTACGCATGATAGTGACTTTGGTGACCCATTAATGAACTTGCAGCGTTGTAGAGAGGGCAGCATATGGTCCGAGGATCCAGACGACACTGACACTCCAACCAAATCAGGAGCACCAGTCAGCAGAAGGTCAAGAACACCACCCATCAGAGAGTGGGTCCGTCAACCAATTACTTACAACCATAGGCAGTCACAAAAATCGAAGCCTGCATGGCTATGGCAATCGGTCTTTTTAGATCCCAACCATGCCATATGGTGATAATTAAAATCACCCATAAAAACAAATGCAGAACGCCTATCCCAAGACTTGATCCTAGCCATTGCATCCAATAATAAACAAATGCCCTGTTATCAGCAGACGGACTAGGATACAATGAAAACAGATAAAAGTTCCTAAAAGAGCCGCTGACTCGAATCACCTTCAGCTCTCAACATGGACCCTCAAATTCTCTCTGCTTAGCTACAGCTACACCTATACGTATGTAAGAAGCTAGACCTCTTAATCCAGGACCCGAGTCTTGGAACTGCATTATTGGCGCTTCTAAATTAGGGATCATCTACGCAGGAACATAATGATGGTGGAGAGCGTCTCCGAACGCAGTACTAGATCTATATTAGAGGAGGCAATTGAGAACTCAGCCATATTAGCTTAGAGACCACGAGCATTAGCACACAAGATGCGGCAGGAATGAACACTAGAACCAGTAGGACCAGGGTCAACCTCTACATCCGGATAGCGAGCAATGAGAAACATAAAAAATAACAGAGAAACAAGCACAATAAGCGAGAGTACAACATCAAAAGAGAAAAAAATGGATAGTCACGATAGTTACAAAAGCGGCCAGCTATCAACGCGCCCCAGACCCTGCCATAACCAATACGGGCTCTGGCCAAAAAGAAGGGAAGAGAAAGAAAAGGGAAAGAATCATCAGGGTACTTTCTGATGGCAGAGAGAAGAGTAGACAGTGAAAGACCTAGTACCCAGCTATGGCACCACTCTGTTCATCTCCTCTCAGGGATGCCGTTGAACCAAAAATCTCATTCGCTTTTAGAGTGGCATTTCCTCTAACTTAGGGGCTACCCAGAGCCCCAACCCAAAGCTGGCTTATATGAACAAAGAGGCTACAGCTGGCCAGACAGACGGGGCGGCCTGATAACGCGCAGACTGCATACCTAACCTAAAAAAATTGTTGTCTGTTAACGCTGATTGTGCCGCCTTAAGTTCGCTTTAATAATTTTTATACTCTAATTTCTAAAATTCTATTTACTACCATCTGTTACCTATTCGGCCAAATCCTGATTAAAACAATAGCTACATGCATATAGTACACATTCCAATAATTCTTAAAATACATTCCATTCACAACCAGCATATACGCAGGTACAAACAGCAGGGGTTCCGGGTCATTTGTTCCTTCCGTCAAATTGGTTTCATAGTTCTTGGTGACATGAGGTCGACTGCAACTACACTTACTCATCTGGGGCCAGTAGGCCTATAGCCGCAGCACAAACCAGAGCATGTGGGTTTCCCAGGTGAGGGTGTGGTCAAAGTTAACTTTGCCTTTACTTTTACCATCCTGTCGGGTTAACCCCAACGGCTTTAAGGTTGATGGCACGTCAACGTTAGCCAATGCACGCTTTAGCACATCGTTAGCTGTCTGGTGTTGAGAGGTCTGACCAGCGCTGGATCGGCAGGACAGTCTGTTAACGCCATCAGAACCAACTGGAGATCCGCAGCTCATACAATCATGCGCATAAACCGCTCTGCTGCCCAGACGCAGTCCCACAGCAATGCGGAGCTTGTGGGGATTAAAAAAAAAGTCCCAAAGAAGGTGCCGGCGAGCATGTAGCGAATCCCCAGAGTATTCCGCAGCAGCCGCGCGAAGATGTAACCTCTCCCTCTCACCAATAGCTCCATTTATAAGATGAGATTTAGCTCTTTCGACGAGAGGAAGATCCCAGTCGCGCTGCAACCATTCGGCTACAGTTTCCGGCTCCAGATGCACGTCCTCACTATTGGCACCGATGATTGCTCAGATTAACGGTTTACTTCGTTGGCACGGGGATGTGAAATCCGGCAATGCAACATCTGTGGCCGCACGCATCCCCAAACCTCCATGTTCCACAGGCAAGGACGCCTGAAGCCACTGCCTGTCGTTTACGCTTACATTTAACTGGAGCTCTAAGGCCTGTCGAAGAGTCTAATCATTTTGCGAAAGCAGCTCATGCCCTCAAAAGTAATACGTATGGAGTTGTACAGCAGACGAGGCAACGCCAGTGCGTGTATGAGCAGGAAGAGTGCATAATAGTAACCATCTGTTTCTATCTTTTTGGATAAAAATAACACCGAGTTGGCAACTTTCAAATTTTGATTGAACGTAGCTCTTAATTAAATGTATCAAGATACTTGTATCTAGATACAGGTGAAATCTATCTAAGTACTGCATTTAGACACCACACTTGAAAAGTATCTAGGTACTACATTTAGATACAAACAAGTATCTAGATACAGTGCCTAGCTGCACAGTATCTAGAATCTGCCCAGCTCTGACTAGCCTGCCTAGAGCAATGCTGAATGGGTAGCTAAGCAGGGATAATCACACAAACCTGCACTTATCTCCCGTTTTTCTTTCATTCTTTATTCCCCTTCCTGTTATCATACTCTTTGCCTTCTGCTCTTACATACCATTACGGCCTCATTTACTTTCTATTCTCTTTTGTTATCTTCCTTTTGAGTCTTATTCCATTCTCAGAATCAGGTATGTGTTGTTCAGTGGGCGAGCGCTTCCGTGTTTGACTTGTTGCTGGCATTTAGTGGTCACAGTGATGTTCGCTGAAACTCCAAATTAAAGGTGATTATTTTGGCCTTTAATTGCAGGGGGGGGGGCACATCTACAGCACTTGGGAAGCTCTTCAACTCAAAGAAAAGAAAAATGCATCAGTTCACAGTTTTATGCACTGTAGTTAGGCCATTCTTCAATTCACTTGATAGCTCTTCACCGAATATACCAGATTGACAGATAACCTGGATTTCCCACAATCATCATGGAGCTGGGTCCTCTTGTACTCAACGATTCAATTACAAGCCTGGGCTTCCTTCTAGCTCCTCTGTCAGGCGCAGGCCAAGAGCGGAGCAATGAGCCCTATCTGTTGTTTTAACCCTAAAAATTACGAAATTTTCCTGAATAATTATTAAATTAGAGGATTTCGTTAAGCGATCTGAACTTTCGATCTCGCAAATTAAGTTATGTTAGCTATCAATCATGGTATAATTTGTTGGTAGGTCACCGAGCTTTTTATTTTTCATTCCACGTGAAGTCCAGTAGAATTTAATAATTATTATGTTCAATGTTTGAACTTTCTTTGTGCTTTGTAAAAAATTATTATGCATTTCTTCCCTTGCTTGACAAGCATCGTTCTGATCGTCATGCTCGTTACTGTATGTGATGCGATCGTCTCTGCTGCAGCTTATACCCACGACTGCGGTGGGCCACGCGAGCTGCACAACTATTGCACTGAAGGTCCCGGGATCGATCCCCATGCCAGGCGCCGTCTTTGTCACGGCCTTGGCGCGATGAATCAGCAATTCTGCCTGTGCGCATAGCTGTCGTGGGGGTACCTGACTTAAGGTATGGGGTGGCGAGCCGCTGAACCTTCCGTTTCAGCGCCCTAGTTCATAGCGACCGTCGATGGCTGCAGCTGCACTTCTGCCTCTGGGGCCAGTTGGCCTATGGTTTGTGCACGAACCAGTGCGTGTGGGTTTCCCACTGGATGGTGCACTCAAAGTTTACTTTACCTTTACCTTCAGTAGAAATTATCTGCTGGTGAGGTGACGGCACGCTTTCCGCCTACTGAGCATTTTTTTTTACTTTTGGTATGGAAGTGGTGGGTGGAGAAATACTACAGTACTGAACCTTTTCGAACTTTTAGCCTTGTGGATAAGAAAACGTCTACTGCAGTGCCCGACCTATAGGCACCTGTCTCTGCACCGACAGCGGCACATGTCGATGTTGCGGGTCGTCGACCGCCGGCGCCCGAAGGAGCCGGGGTACTGTAAGGTTATGACAGGTGAGGCTGTTGCGCAACAGGTGTTGCGCAGCCGGTATCGCACAGCGTATACTATACGCAGCAAATGTGGTACAACTGTTTGCGAAGAGGCTGTAATGAAGTAGCAGTGGTGCAGTAAACGTTGCACAGCAGGTGTTGCGCAACAGCTGTTGTGCAACAAGTGTTATTCATAAAATACTGCTTTCACCGTCGTTCATAAAAGTTTTTATCAAACGGGAACTTTTTTTAACCAAAAATTGAAGTTTTTCTGGAATTCTGCAACTGAACTGAAACTGCTTGCTTTCTTTTCGGTTTGATTCAATAACTTCAACCTAATTTAGAAAAATTCCGAGCTCTATGCCAGCCACAAAAGTTCGAATGCGCTAACTTCCTGTGTGGGCGGTTTGGATTGGTTTGCCCCGATCGAGATCTGAATGGCATTCACTTCTCTGGACCTTCGTTAGCTGTCGCTGCATTTATTGCTTCTATTGAATCGATTCAAAGGCGAACAGATTCCATCGCCAGAGCGTGTGCGTGTGGTCATCTACAATTAAATTTTGATGCAAACTGACGATTTAAGGAGGGCTTAAGGGAGATACGAAAAAATTATCGCGATCTATGAGAGCGAATCGAACACGCCTCTGCAGGTCATCAGTTACTGGACGCCCTGTCGTCCGTCTGGTTTCTGAAAGAAAAATTCCACATCTTCGTTTATGTTGGACGCATGAAGATTATCTTGTTAACAGCTGTAATACTAGATTCTAAAAACAGGATTTTTTGTTATATATTCTAACCTGGAGGTTGCCGTGCGCCTCGGGGGCTGGCTAGCCATCAGGCTTGGCTTGAGACGCAACAGCGCTGGTGTAATAATACCAGGAAGCAAAGAACGTAACGGGAGGACTCAAGAGAAACTAGCATCAACAAGTGAAGTCATCAATGACGTCAACAACGACGAACAGCACGGCTGAGCCGCCTGAGTATTGTTTTAATTTCGCCACATAAAAATGAAGAGAACGTACACTTATTGAGCAATAACCATAATTTTTATTAGTAAACTAGTGGCCCATGCCGTCATTATAAATGGCGACAAAAAATTAACACTTCACCAAAACCCCCGCTGTCTTTTGGGTTTCCTCATTTTTCCCCTATCTAATACTGAAGAAAAAGATTGCAAGGTACCCAACTTTTTTTTTCGCCGAAAAAAAATTGCAAAGTACCCCACTTTTTTTTTACATTTTGAAATCTGAATTTTCTCCTATCGTATTCCCATAGAGCGTGGCAGAAAAGATATAAATATATAAATAAATAAATAAAAACACGACGTGAATTATTATGTAGTTGATTGCAGTGGAGGCTGATGGAAACTTTTACAGCATAGGCAAGAGCTGTACCGGTATAGTCCAGCCTGATGTAATATCTTTAAAGGGAAGCCTTATTTACACTTCATGCTCAGTTCACAGTCCTCTTCACAAAACATTTAAACTTTTCACCGTATTTTTTGACTTAATTTATTCAATCTTCCACTCCTGACTAGCCAGCTATATACTGTACTTCAGCTGCAGCCGCACACAGAACACGTTAATTTCGATGCTCTGATGTTTTTTCTCGCACCAAGAATATCGCGTGCTCTTATTTTTGGTTTGATTAAGAGCCTAACCTTCGAAGGCCTGAGGTACGGCCCTCAAATATTTCGACTCGTCGGTGTTACGTCATTGACACCTCATGCGGTTACGGCTACGTTTTATTTTAGCTGCAATGAGTCCACCCATTACCCTCTTTGCTTCCTGAGTAACGTTGTTCTGAACTTTCTATATAACCTTTCTTCACATCAGCAGAGAATTTTCTGTATCGCTAAAACTTGACTTCAGGCTACCAACAACCGGTTCTTTGGCGATCGACACATAGGAAGTAACACATATTATCCAATGGAAGTGGCATGCATCCATTTATTGGCAAAATTTGTTCCCTATATATTACAGTCAGAGACGTCACATTGAGTACTTGTCATAAAGTGCTCATATTCAGTGCACTTTGTCTTGTGAATTATGGTATTTAGTCCACATAGTCAGGAGTTATGTACGGTTTTCCATTGGGTTTGTATACCTTTGTTCACTAACAACTTCCTGCTTGCATTTCTCTATACTGTACATCAAATTTGGTATAAGTTTCGGCTTAGTTATTAATTTTTATACGTACGCCTGGTTTTCGTTCTATGGGAGGGTTACGGTCCCGAAAAAAGCTCGTAAAAAGTTAATTCGCATGTATCGAATTACCCACATAAATAAAGGAGGTTAGGTTGCATGGCCCACCGTTTACTCTGCCCCTAATGGTATACAGCATTTGACAATTTTTCATAATACTGCGCTGAAGCGCAGTTAAAACACAACGGTAATGGAATAATACATCAGCCTATATGATATAGATCTGTAAAGAATAAAATAAAACAAGATGACGTATGGCGGCATTGCCTCCCTGGTACAACTCGCACGTCGCAAAGGAGCAAACTTTCTCGCATAAATAGAATCAGCGGACGCGACCGTCCGTTCGCCTCAGACCGAATTTCGGATAAAATGAATTGGCATACAACGAGGGCAAGGGCATTAGNCCTGGTACAACTCGCACGTCGCAAAGGAGCAAACTTTCTCGCATAAATAGAATCAGCGGACGCGACCGTCCGTTCGCCTCAGACCGAATTTCGGATAAAATGAATTGGCATACAACGAGGGCAAGGGCATTAGTGCGATGATAATGTCCCAATAGCAGTAACAATCAAATGAATGCAAGTGAGAATCGATCCGTTTATTTACTGCTGAGTTTATTTGCTCAGCGTGAGCCACGTCGGATGATCGAGTGTGTATCGAGCGAACTAATATTATTATACCACCGGGCTATCGGTCCTAGAGCACGGTCACAACAAAGGATATTTACTGACGGTAATTGTTGGCCGACATCAAGACTGATATTACCTTTTGCAGCATACTTAAAATACGGAGATGCTGCGTGTGCTATTCCGCATTAGTGAAACTGGCAGAGTTAATGATATTTGATATGGAACTTCAAATTGCCAAGTGCACTACAGACGCTACTCTAGAGCAGAAACTGTCAAGCGCACTACAGGCGCTACTCTAGAGCAGAAACTGTCAAGTGCACTGCAGGCGCCACTCTAGAGTAGAAATTGCCAAGTACACTACAGGCGCTACTCTAGAGCAGGAACTGTCCAGTGCACTGCAGGCGCTACTCTAGAGCAGAAACTGCCAAATGCAGAACAGGCGCTACTCTAGAGTAGAACTGGAAAGTGCACTACAAGCGCTACTCTAGAGCAGAAACTGTCAAGTGCACTACAGGCGCTACTCTAGAGCAGCAACTGCCAAGTGCACTACAGGCGTTACTCTAGAGCAGAGACACTGCATTCTACACAAGGAAGTTAAGCAGTGCCTTACATGTATAGAAGGGAGCTCAACCGTTTACCCTAAATGGGTAGTAACCTGAGAAATCACAAAGTACATGTCCCGTCAGTACGCGGTACTACCAAACAGAGAGCTCCCTTTTATAGATGTAAGGCTCTGCCCTAATATTTTTTCGATGATGCTACAGGCAACCCAAGACGGGTCTTCACAAATTCTTCGCTGTCATTATTGACAGCGCGGGCACTCTAGTAATATAATAGATAGGTGGAAATTAATTATTAGGAATGTGGTTAAACATAATGACCATATCACACTTCATAGCATCTCATATTCACACAAGCCAAATACTTGCAGGGTAAAATACATTAGTATGGCAATAGAAACACACAAATGGCAGCAGTAGGTGTCTGAAGCCCTAATTTTTGCACTGACTTAGCCGTACAAGAATCAGCCGCAGTAACAACTTCGCCTCCATGTTCACATAAACTCTTTATCCCGTCCGCAGACTATCCGTTTGAGATGCAAGTGTTCAGCGCCTACAGAGAAGACATTCGTAAGGAATTCACTTTTCGCGGGAGCATCGTGTGCAAGGTGAGGTGGGACCCGTTGTTGCTGAAGTTAAGTCAATTGTCCTCGTAGGATCTTTATTAAAAAATTAATTTTAGTGAAGCGGTAGTACAAGCAATTCCTAAACTGGGCCTCGGTGTTGAGTACTTTTTCTGTTCTTTTCGCTAGTGAGTTTCAACTCTCTAAATTTAAGGAGAAACGCGAATCTGCTTTTACGCACATTCAGTGCATAATTATGAGAAAATCATTAAGTAAACAATCACAATTCTCAAGTCAGTCCAGTTCTGCTAAACATGATGTGTTGACATGGATGTCATTCATAACAAGTGTAAACTTTTTGTATCTCTGATGCAATGTTGGTTTGGTATGCAGAGAAAGAAGGACAATTGCGTTGAAAGAGAGAGCAGCGGGTGGTATCTAAGACGCTTTAGTTGCTCTGCCAACTATTATTACCACCCGCTGGTTAACAGCGAGGATGTACCGTATAGCTTTCTGCGTGTGTCTGTCCGTCCAGACTTGGTGGATCACGTGTTGCATTGAGTTTCGTTCACAGATCTCAGTTCCATTTGTTTTGCTTCGCAGACCTCTCTTCCATTCAGTTTTGCTAACAGACCTCTTTTCCATTTAGTTTCATTCACAGACCTCTGTTCCATTTAATTTCGCTCACAGATCTCTGTTCTATTTAGTTTCGCTAGCAGACCTCTGATCCATTCAGTTTTCATCGCAGACCCCTGTTCCATTTAGCTTCGTAAAAGACCTCTTTTCCATTTAGTGTCATACACAGACCTCTTTTCTATTTAGTTTCGCTAGTAGGCCTCTATTGCAATATATTTCGCTAACTGACCTCCGTTCCATTAAATTCCGCTTACAGACTTCTTTTGCATTTAGTTTCATTCACAGACCTCTGTTCCATTTAGTTTCGCTAACCGACCTCTGTTTCATTTAATTTCGCTAACAGACCTCTGTTCCATTTAGTTTCGCTAACAGACCTATGTTCCATTTAGTTTCCCTGACAGAGCTCTGTTCCATTTAGTTTCGCTAACCGACCTCTGTTTCATTTAATTTCGCTAACAGACCTCTGTTCCATTTAGTTTCGCTAACAGACATCTGTTCCATTTAGTTTCGCTAACAGACCTATGTTCCATTTAGTTTCGCTAACAGACCTCTGTTCCATTTAGTTTCGCTAACAGACCTATGTTCCATTTAGTTTCCCTGACAGAGCTCTGTTCCATTTAGTTTCACTTTCAGATTTTCCGTTGCATTGAACTCCAATAATTTTCTTGTTTGGACTTGCTGGGTCGGAGACTGAGAGTCCCGCGTCGGTGCAAGGTTGGGTTTAGTTTCCAGGCGTACAGGCGGTAGGTTCAGTTTACCGCCGCATATATAAGATGATAATCAGTTAACCGGGAGCGCTAAAACTTTCATCACAGAATCAAAATCACGAACATAAATCCCATCAATGCAATTTGTATGCCCTATTATTGACAGCAAGGTTCAGTCGGTAGTACAGGGCAAAAATTTCCAATCTTTGTCTCACTGAGCGGATTGTTACCTCCGCCAAGGAGGTTATGTTTTTGTCGGGTCTGTCACCAAGATTACTCAAGAAGTTACGAACGGATTTTGACGAAAATAACAGGGATTGTTAGGTATGTTAGGAGAAACAGATGATTACCTTTGGTGAAGATCCATACATCCGTTTGTTTGTTTGTCTAACTCATTTTTCTCAATGCCATAATTCTAAAAGTTATGGGCGGATTTTTTTTTTTAATTAACATGAGTTGTTACGTATATCACAAATAGTAAATAACCAAATTTTTGTGATGATCTGTTTGATTGTTCGTTCGTATGTTTATTGCTGTGTTTGATTTTAAGTTTGTTAGAGCAATAACCCAAAACTTTTGAGTGAATCTTCATGAAACTTAGAAAAATTATTAGTAATGTTAAAAGACATGAATGATTTAATTTTGGTGCATATCGGTCGATTCGTTTCTATGCTTGAGTTGTGTTAGTCATGATGTTTGTTACGCAATAACTCAAAAAGTTTTCAATGGATCTTCATGAAATTTGCAGGAGTTGTTAATTACACGAAAATATGTAAACCTAATTTAAAGCTACGACTAGCCAACCAAGCAAACTTACAAACTGAATACAAACAGAATTACAAACAATCGTCGTATTCAGTTTGTCAATACTTTCCTAGAAGTTTTTTAACGTCTTTGACGATTATGATAATTTACTGTGAAATGATTAGATTTTGGAGTGGATACAAAAGAAATCTTGGTTTCAGTGCTAATTTGAATTTTTCGTTAAGGTTGCCTTACTTGGCGGAGGTATGCGCTCCCAGTGTGCTCTAGTTTGAAATTATAAGCAGTTTCGTTGATTCTTTACTGAATAAAAATTCATATTGGTAAATACAATCAACCAGTTCTCTTCGTGTAGAAGCAGTGGCTTTGAATAATAGAAGCTTCAAAACTCAAAATTTGGTTTAAATTATTGTTATCCATGCCGCAGACAGTTGCTAATTTTAGCAATACTTATTTTTTCCGTCCATTGCTACAAGATCTACAGTAAGCTTCAGAAGCGAAGCTCCTATAGGTGTTTGTTGGATCGCCTACTCGTTACTGACACTATATTTTGTTTGTCGAACTGGGCAAGCTACTAAAATAAACTTGTAACGGAACTTATTATTTTGCTCTTTATCAGTTGTGCTGTACACTCGTGTAAATCCACTGTGTAAATATCAGGTTTGTGCGAAATTAATGTCCGATTGCCACTAGAAATATTTCGGGCCAAATTTATTCATTATTAAACCTCATCTTGTAGCTATAAAATAACTTGTTTTTAAAGTGTATCATTTTCTTTGAGATTGTCTAATGTTCGTCCATAACTTTCATGACGGTCATGTAAAGCCCAATGCAGACGAGAAGCAAAAATTGTCGAGAGTGACATTTCGCCCACATGCATATGCCCCACCAGACTCGACAAAAAAGTTACCTTAGGATCGAAATCAGCAGGATGCGTCCAGGCGAATCTTTTCGGTGCTTGGGGGCAATTACAAGCAACTTACAGTCCAGTTTTCCTTATTATCTGTTGACTTCTACGGTACGTAGCGCCTCCGTTGTCCTTATAACTTCACGTTAAATTGTAGCGATTGTAACTGTAATGTCAAAAGTATAAAATGCATTTGTGTCCAGGTTACATTGATGATACTTGCATTTCAAAATTTTGTTTAGAATCTAAGAGATAACACAAAACATTCAGTTGCTGAGTACAATGCACCACCCTGACTGGTAAAACCGCCGTGTAAACAAGGAATAAAAAATATTTATTAAAGTAATGTTTAGAATGTCTTTTGCATGGAACTTATAAAAATTATACCCTAGGACCTTGCCGCTGCAAAAACGTTTCCCCCGCTACGTGTGCATTGAAATGTCGTGCCAAACTTGACGATCCGACAATTTTGTCTGGTCGAAATCAGCCAAAATATCGCTCATCTGCGTGCGGCTCGAGAGACAAATATTATGAACGTCTTGACACAGGTGCGGCAGCAGAATCTATTCAGAACGCTTATGAGACTTACGTTGTGAATGAAAGAAGTTGCAGGAGGTGGTTTGCTCGCATCGGAAGCGGGGAGTGATATAACTTTGAAAGAAAAGTAAACAATATAAAAAACATGTTTCCGTTTTATTGAAAGCTTTTGATTTAGAAAACTCTACCATTACCACTAGGGAACTTACAAAACACCTAAATATAGTCCATGCCACCTTGGTTCACCAGCTAAAAGATATTTTTTAATGCCTCGTATTTTATTTAATCGGACATTACTTTATCACCATCCTGAAGTGATACTCTACAATGATTTAACATTTTAGTTGGTCCTGGAAATTGCTGTCTTCACTCTGATAGAAATCTAAATTATTTTCTTTGATGCTCTCCTCAGGCCGATGAGAGACTGAAGCAAATGACTAGCAGTGCGAAAGGAGTCAGAGAGAGAGAAGCTCCAGTGTATGTGGGGGTGCATATCAGACAGACGGACTACCCTCATTATATGAGGCTTGTGAGTATATGAGTCTGAGAGCCGTATAATGCTTCGCAAAGGGCTTTAAAGCAAAACTGGCCATACACGATATTTTCTTCTCTGTGAATTTTCAATGTATGTTGATGAAAACATATCCAATTTAAGAGGTACAATTTTCTACCTTACCTGGCAGAAAAAGACAGGAGCTATCGAACTAACTAGAAATTTTAACTTGTTTTAACCAACAAGTTCAGTGAGTGTCAATTCAATCATAGGTATTTGCATAAGATTGGAAATATCTCTCTCAAACGGTTTCTAAGTTTTTTTCGGCAGAATGTCCTTGAGGACTTTACCTTGAAAGTAAGATAAACTGATTTTTCCCTATATAGTAGAGGAGATATTATTAGTCACTTGTATTTTAAAGCCTTTAAAAATATTTTTCTTTCTAGTGCGGCTTAGGTACGAGCCAAATCCTTCCACACTGTCAATGTGACGCTGCATATCTTCGTTTTCAGCACAGAACTGACAACTTTTCTCGCTTTCAAGTAAATTACATAATGTTCCTCCAGCACTCCAAGCAGTAGGTAATGTGACCAAACACCATCTCTTCTTATTATCACTTCTGGTGATACAAATAAAATTCTGTTGCTGATACATTATTATTATTATTAAAACTACACGCCCGGGGCCCACGGACAGGTAGCATGACTGAAATGAAGCACTTTGCCACACCGGGATGCCCAAAACGCTGCTAAATGATATACAAGAAAAAGCCATTAACAGCTGGCTTAAAAGCCTGTGGGCGAACACGATCGAAAGCCGAAGCCGGCAATGAGTTCCAAACCCCAACATACCAGGGTATGAAGCACCGACCGAACTGAATAGTTCGGCACCAAACATTCTCTAACGTGAAAGAGTGCGCACCGACCGCAGCACGTGTAAATCTCCTAGAGACTTTGAGGGCAGGGACAAATGAATGCACCTATGCTTCTATTTATTGTATACCTTATAAAACATTCAGCGTTCGGCCACTCCTCTCTTGTGACACAGCCTGCTGGCCGAACTAACGAGTCGGTCCAATTAACACGCGTAAGTTACTGTCAGCAGCTGAAGCCCAGTCCGGTGAGCAATACTCCAACACAGGCAGCATAAAAGCATATGCGGACAACCTCACTGTCACCAAACACAGAACTCACCTTATGCGGCAGCCCAATCTTACTAGAAACACGTGATACCAATCACCTAATATGCTGTTCAAAAATAAGCTTCTCATCAAAGACAGCACCAAGAATCTCCAAGGAGTTAGACTCCTGAACTAGAGTGTCATCTATCTCCAGATGTGGATGCTGCGGTAGAAGTGTCCGAGACCGACTGATAATCATCGACTTGGTCTTACTGGCGTTCAGCTTCATACTCCAAGCCAAGCACCATGCACTAATGCGTGATAAATCCTATTCAGAGACTGGGCAACAGCATTACGCATGCGGGGAGCAAGTATCACTGCTCTCAAAGAAAAATCGTCGGCATAGATAGTCATCGTGTTTTCCATCGAAGAGAACATGTCACTAGTATACAGAACGAAGAAGAGCGAGCCAAGCACGCTACCCTGGAGGACGCCAGACTCCACCGCAACTGGAGCTCATATGTATTTCCTGAGCCACTGATTTGTTATTCTTAGGCTTCTTCTAGACAGAGAAGTCGGTGATAATTCCAAGACAACGGCAAAAAAATCAAATGTAAATCTATGAGGATAAGTAATATTATTCGCAGAAACAGTTCACTGTAGGAGCCTATATATAATGCAATTTGTTGTTTTGGAGTTATCATCGACTTCCCTGTCTACAAAAGCATATTGTCTCAGCCCTAGTTATTCTATATATGTAATACTAAGGTCTAGCTGCTCCTGTTATTATTATTCTCTTTGCATTGTACTGAAACTATTGCCATTTTCATGCATTGTTTTAAAATAAAATAAACAATCATGTGTATGTAGACCTTAATGGTCTATTTACTATCAGGATTATCTTACTTGTAGGGAATTTAGGGCGCGTTCGATTTTGAGCAGAAATTAAATCTGTGAGGCTTGACTTGTTTCAATCTTTATGGAATTGCCCACGCTTGGACTTGATAATTCAGGATCCAAACGTTGATTTTCAATTGGTTACCTGTGAAACAAGGATTATGAAACTCAGCAGGTTAACTCACGAGGCGGGGTCAAGCTGAAGTGTATCATGGGAAATGGGCTTTTTACGTCATGAAAACCTAGTACGTCTATCAGTAGCTATATTGCATTGTTTCTTCATACTTTCATTTGGGCCTCCAGAGTGTCCTACATGTCCTACGTACAATCTTTGTAGTAGCACAAAAATATGTATCAAAGTATCTACGAACTTTTTTTAGCTTTCTGAAGGATAAAATTTTTGAAGAACATTGGTTAAAAGGCTTGTAAAAGAGCAGATGAATTGCACCGGCCATGCCCGCATTTGTCAGAAGCACTTTTGAGTCAAGTTTATCGTCCCTAAAATGAAATAAATCTAATGAGTTTTATCGAGAATAATAAGGCACACTAAAGAAGAATTTATATGATTGAATACAGCAATGTTTTCGATTTATTTTGGTCTTCTACCAATGATCTGCTATCCTCTATCATTTCAAACCACTGAAAGAAAAATTGGCTCAGATGCGAGTGATAGAACGCCGAGATAGAAAAACTTTTAGGGGCAGGTTCTGGCAAAAAAAAAATAATAATAATTACCAACCGATGTGGCTGAAACTTGGCTCATATATGTCAAACAAAAAATTCGAGTTAGGGGACAATGCATCCTCTCCTAGAGTTTTTGAGCTAGAGAGCTGGCCAATGGTTTAAAAGTAGTGAAATTTGTTGCCCTATAAAGGAAGCATTGGAGATTTTGATATTCAATAAAGTTTATAAAAATTTTCAAAAAACTTGTGAAGATTTTTTTGTGTAAGTTAATTAAAAAAAAAGCATTGCAAAGAATTTACTTATTCGAAAATCAGAACCTCC
Organism: Parhyale hawaiensis; assembly: GCA_001587735.2. Classification (NCBI taxonomy): domain Eukaryota; kingdom Metazoa; phylum Arthropoda; class Malacostraca; order Amphipoda; family Hyalidae; genus Parhyale; species Parhyale hawaiensis. The sequence continues at coordinate 18,957,855 of LQNS02277097.1, forward strand.
GACAAATTCCTTGATGGAGGATTAAATTCCGCTTCGCTTAATACCAAAATCCTCTCTGTAGCTCAAAAACTGTATGAGGATATGCGTTTCGAATTCGTAAAAGATTATCTTGTCAGGGGAGGGGGAGGGCCGAATTCTGTTTTTTTTTGAAAACTCGTTTTCTGTGGCGAAATTTGGAAAAGTACAGGAGTCTAGCCCACATTTTTATGTTTTACATATGAGTACCAAGTTTCATTCGAATCGGAACAAAATTAATAACCTTTCTCTTTAAATAGTCATTTCTCGATTTCACCATCAAATTCCCGCAATAGGGTTTAAATTTCTTTTCTTTATCATGGTTTGATGTAGATGAAACTTGGTACAGATATGTTAAATCGAGAAAGAATGTGAGTTAGACTCATGTACTTTTTCTCATTTTGCCATACGTAGAAAGCAAGTTATTCGAAGAAAAAGTACAGGAGCCAATCGGGTAAATATAAAAAGAGATTATGATGTCAAAATTAGGCATTACAAAAAGCCTCACCCCCACCCCGCCCCCAGCCCCCTATTTGACCTACTCAGGGTTACACTGGCTGTCTAAAATTTTGCCTGCGTGTCCGTCTGATGTATAGCTACTGTTTAGTGAAAATAAACTAATTTTGAAAATTTCAAGGTTTTTTGACGGAACCCTCCCCTTAAACAATATTTCATAGAAAAACATTAGAGGACGGAAGAAACGACTTACTTTCCCCCCAGCGAAGTAATATTACAACAAAATTCTATATATAAAATGCGCAGAGGCCATGCTAACGCTCAGTATAATTAGAAAAAAAAAAAAACATCAGCTGCTGTACGCTGCGCGCGTTACAGCAGTATGACAGTATTGTCGCATTCGACTCGCGGTAATTAACTACAAAAAAAAAAAAAAACCTAACCGTAGTCCCCACACCTTAACTGTCTTACAGAAAGATTTCGTTGAAACTGGCGAATGTTAAATCTATTATATTTCCAATGATGTTGTAGTTTTTACGATTAGGAGAGGCGGATATGTTAATGACGCATTCGCGGCGGCACAGCTTAGGGCAACATTTACCGACGCACTCCGACCGGATGCGTACCTGTTACGAAAAAAAAAAATAAAAAAAAGTTTGTAGATGCTTTGATGCGTCGCTGAACAACGTTAACAGGTTAACTCACGCGCAGGTAGCGTGTTAAGCCCCGCCCACTCCTGTGACGTCAGGTGGAGTGATTGATAGCTAACAGCGTTAATTACTTCATACCAGTGACTTGCTTAATAAATACGGTGAGCCCACGTGGGCTCCCATGAAGGTAAAAGAAGGTTATTCATTTCTGCACGATCATAGCTGTTAACTGTGCTCTGTAAAATTCTGTTTGCTAGCAAAAAGGCAATAAAATGTCAAACGAATAGGTTGAAAGACGAAGAAATCAATTACAACGACATAGCCACAGCTTCCTAAGTATTAATCTATCTTATTTTATAATCATCATGTATCATTTTACATACCAGTACACTCCGCCATGAAAAAATTACCGCGGCAGAACTGGCTTACGGGAAAAAACTACAGTTGCATACGTACAATCGATGGAGTATTAGATGCTCTAGAAGTAATTCTAAATCCAAATTTATCAACTTTACTTGAGAAAGTTGTGTTTCAAAAAGCTTTTCTCATCAAAATATTGCGAATGTTCAAACGGAGGAGTGTATTTTTCAGTAGTTCAGGCTTCATATATCAGTCATTCAAAAGCAGTATTTCATGTAATTAAACAGTTTCCCTGTCAACAAAGCATTTTCCTTCGAGTATACCGAGAAAACGTAAATATTAGGGCAACTTGACTTGACCAGACATGCGTTAAAAGTTTAGCAAGAAAGATGTTGCTACAAGTTTCATGACTTCTAAAAGAGAAACCAGCGTTGTCTGTGGTTACATGGAAAATTTTGGAGGAAGACTTAATTACTACGTAGTAGTTTTTTTATATTGCTGGCTGGGGCAAAAAATGTTTGAAGCACAGTAGATATTACCGGTGAGAGTGAAAATTTAGAATACTCTTTTCCTGCCAAAACCCACTTTTTTCACTACTCCGGAGCTTTTAGACAAAGAAGAAGGTTCACCAAGATTTTTTTTGGGGGTTTAAAATAGCCATGCATCAATTATCAGCCAATGGTAGGGGGAATAATGGTATAAATGAATTAAGTATACTATTAATACTTGCGCAACACCGACTTTCTTCGCTCCACTTGACGTCATACGAGGAGATGCCCAGAACCGTCTCAAAATGGTCGAGCGATGAGTTAACATGTCACGCTGTTCAGCCATGTTCTGATGCAGATTTTGTGTTACTATAAACTTTGTAGGACACTCTGGAGGCCAAAATGAAATGATGAAAAAACAATGCAAAATACCTACTTGTAAACGTACTAGGTTTTTATGACGTCACAAGTCCATTTTCCATGATGCACTACAGATTGGCCCCTCCCCCTGGGTTAACCACTTAAGTCTCATAATCCTTGCCTGTGAGACGTCCTTTTACGTAGTCTTATTCCGTAAAATGAAGAGATCGTTTGCTCAATGTAATCGTTCTGCTTCTAAGACCTGCGGCATGATTTAAAGTGTCGAAGCCAAAGTTCCGTTTTTGCAGACTCGCACAAGCCAAGTCAATTGGTCTTAGCTTAGATTGGCTCTAGCAATCCCATCGGACACGCGTTTAATACACTAAAATCATTTTTCATCCTTAATTCTATCTCATGAAATCAAAGCATATGCACATTTCCCATCCAGAACTTTAGTATAAACTCTATTTTAATCTTGTATCAAGAACCGAAGGTTTCAACCACTCTGTTGGCCTACTTGCATCAAGAGCTTATAGTGACTCATACTGTATTCTGACGTAATTAACTTATGTACCTAGATATATACATATTTTTCACGATGATTCACTGAAGTTTTTTAGTTGCACGAAGTGTACACATGGTACGCATTCATTTCCTTCGTTACTTTAGTACGCTAATAAATAAAACAAGCTTCATGAAAGAAAGCTGTAGCTCCCTCGCTCCTAGTATTCCTGATTAGTCAGTAGCAATATTCTATCGGCTACTATATCGTCTCTATAGTTTGCATTAACGTGAATTTTGAACTTTACTAGGGGAGCACAATATTTGGATTGTAAATAATTGATTTAAATCGTTCTAGAGTTGTAGGCGGTTACTTCCGTAATTTATATTTTCTCAATGTTTTTAGGTAGTAAGAAACTACGTTTGGAATAGGATTCTGTCATTACAACAGAAATGTTATGGTTTGCTTTCAACTGCAGTTCTGTGTGGAGAACATCACGGTGTCTTACGAAGCCTATCTCAGACGAGCCACCGACTACTTCCTGCAGCGCTACCGAAATGTCGTCTTTGTCGTCGTCAGCGACGACATCGAATCTGCCCGAGCGATACTAGGCGAGCTGAAAATCAACAATGCTTTCGTCTCACAAGGTGAGGTTCTTACCAATTTTCAAAAAGGTATTTTAGTTTTCATGACTAATTCATCTGAAAAATCTACGGATAAGTTGATCAGCATTTTAATCGCAGTAATATCTGTAAACTTTGATCTTACTGAGCGGGTCCGCCTGCAGGTGAGGCAGTAGAAGACATGTGCCTGCTGTCCCGCTGTAACCACACCATCATAACCTTTGGATCTTACGGCTTCTGGAGCGGCTACCTGAACCGCGGCATCACAGTCTACCCGGACCTCGAGTACACCGGCATACCCTATCTCTTCTCAAGAATGTTCTACGAAATAACCTATTTGAAAGACTTTGTTCCTGTGTCCTTTATGTGACGATCACAATGTCTTTGTCAGCACTTTCTGTGATAGATATGGACCAAAGAAAGTATTATTTTTGTTAGATTAAGTTTTTACCTCCCATTTCATTATGTGCCTCGGCAAAAACAGAGTTAGTGACATTTTGGGCTCTGTGTGACAAAAACCGATTGAGGACAGGGATCATTAGTGTCATGGTCCTTTTGTTTCTGTGCTAGTCTGGGCAATATGAACTCCTAAATACTGAGAAATTTTGTTTTGCAGGTTAAATACACCAGTGATACACTTCATTGTATTTCTGTGATGAACAAACTTTCAACCTACCGAGACAGTAACCGTAGTCTTAAAATACGGGCCTTCACCCCCGCGTGCCTTTTGAACGTTGAACGGGACAGTCTTATAGGGAAGGAACCTCTTTTGAAGGCACGGGGGTTAAAAGACGGGTCACTGGGACGAACGGCGGTCCCCAGCAGCAGCTGTTTTGCTAACTCGGCCGCTCCAGATTCTCGCACACTGTGGCTGCTCCGACATACGGCGCTGGAGGTTCGTAGGACTTAAAATTCTCAATCAAATTCCCATCCATTTCACGTACCTTCTGGCGTCCAAGCTTACAAAATCTGTTACTAATTGCCGCCACCTTATATTCGAATCACTCATAAGGGCTGCTACTTCGTTTGATGTCATACATATTGGTGAAGCTCGGCATCCTTCCGAACCGTCACATAACGGTTATAGGAGGAGGCAATTACGAAGGTGGGGAGGGGAGAGGTAAGGCGCGGCCCTGGTGCCCTGGTCTGGCCTCACACAGTCCACGGTAGAGCACCAGATATGACAGCTATGTATTTTACTTTATTTGCATGACCAATAGATACTTGTGCATCGCTCAGAGAATTCAGGGACTTGGGATTTTACTCCGAAACCGTACGCATATTGTGACAAACCTGTTTATCTAGAATTTATTTAGGAAACGTCTTTTATATATAATTAATTGAGACTTGGTAGTTTATGGTATCTTATTATTACGAGATTAGGAAGCCAAGAGTACTCGTATTGTGTAGCACTATGTTCACTAGTAACTAGTTAACGCAGCTTTCACTTTTCATTCGCTAATGTCAGCTCAATTGGGAAGTAAGTATTCGTAGCCCACCGCTAACACAACATTTTTTACTGGATCTCAAAAACTACTTACATCAAGGTAACGAAACTTGAACATTCTGCCAACGACATAAAAGGGAAATAGCACACCAACTTTCACATGTGTGTACAAAGCAATCAAGAATTTACATACAATATTATATGAAACATGAAATTAAAATTGTTCATACCGAATAAATTTTCATATCAGATAATGAAATGTCTGCCATCACTGCTGACGTACGTTCGCCGAACCCTTGTTGTAATATATAACTCGGTTCAAACTTCTATTATGTGAAAGTTGGGTCATTCTATCCAGTTCATCTCCAGATCTTTGATAATTTTTGGCCGTCCAATGTATGAACAGTGACGTTTAGCTCCTGCCATAAATTTTCTATTCGATTGGGGTCTGGTGACTGCCATGGCCATACTGAGGGGTTTATAATTGCTTTATCCCACTTTCAAATGACCACCAAACAGTGGTTCCGAGCATCCTTATTTAAGTTTTCCTCGAGGATCTTTTTCTATGTGTTTCTCGTATTTGCTATTAAACGGTGAAGTATTAACACATGAGCCGCAGAAAGGAAATTTTATAATATTACGTATCTTCCAGCATGATTCACTGGCTTTTCTCGAAAGGCTGCCTTCTTATGACTTGCTCAAAACATAATTCGGAACACAGGGTCCGAAAGACTCCATCTTCGTTTCACCTGACCACAAAACTTGCCCCAAAAAATTGTATTTAATGGTAAGTTCTCTGCCAACTTAAGTCGAGCTTTTAAACAGCCATTCATCGACGACGATGTCTTCTTAGGGCGTCATCTATGTAACTGTCATCGAGCAGAATACTGGACTCGGCATACAAACCAAAGCCGGCGCCTTCATCTACAACTGCTGCTGTTAGCATTCCCTTGTTGCCTTAGGGTCAACTTCAGCCCCTCTGACGTGGTGCGAGGGGATTTTTCTGGGAATTACCTCGTCTCAGGGGCTTGTAGAGGTTTCGGGTTTCACGGGAGCAACCCTATGATTAATTTTGATGCTGCCCCCAAAAAAGTTTTCTTTACAAACCGGTTTTGCCGACAAATGTTTTCATCGCTTAAACACATATGACAAAAATACACCGTTTTTATATATATTAGGTGCAGCATACTCCTAGGAGTTACCAGTAAGTTTTTACAAATACCATGGATACCGCGGAAGTGTTTGGCAAGGTCATAATTATGTTACGCACGCGTCCTGCAGCTTCAGACCTGCAGTAGCAGCAGACTAAGTTAAGGTTCTGTCATTAACTCTGAAGGCCGCTGGTTCAAATCTCCCTACGCAGTTGGCTGGTTCTTCAGGGCGCTTGACGTGATCAGTCAACATTCGGTCCGCGTGGTGCTGTGGGTTTACTGACCTTTGCCAGCAATGAGGAGGGGGGAGGGTCGCAGATTGTCAGATTGTCGCTTGGAGCCTTCCGCCACTGGCGCCATAGCTCTAGACGATTTCTGATCGATTGCAGCCGTATACTTCTCAGCTCCTTTGGGCCTGTGGCCAAAATAGATCTGCAGCACAAACCAGTGTGTGTGGTTTTCCAAGTTCGGGGTGCAGTCAAGTTGACTTTATCTTTAACCTTTTCAAAACACTCACATCTGTCACTGATTTGTACTTGGGTTGCACCAGCTGCTCTATAAGACACTACACCATATGTGTGTACTTTCTTCTAGTGATGTGTAACAAATAGTGTGCTCACCTCCAAAATAAAATAGTTGCCTAACAACATTGCACGAGGCGTGTAGTGCTATATTATAGAATTAGTAGCACCAATATATAGAACACGGCCCAGAACATTTCACATTGAAATTGCAGCTGCAAATTTGCACAATGAAAAAGTTTTAGTACAAATTACACTAGCTAACAAAATTAACCTTTTTCTCTGAGACTCGAGGAAATTAATGCGTAACTTATTAATTTTGACCTGCTGATTCCAAATATGTCTTCAGATTTGTTCTAGCACCTAAGGTTATTGAGAGACTCAGCTGTGCTATTGTTATGGGACAGCTTTTCTCTCATATATATGATTAGGTAGCTTTTTTATGTGTCTGTATGCATATGTATATAGTATTAGAGGTAAAAAAATGATATTAAAAAAAATCACTAACTAGGTAGTGTTCTATTTCATAAAAAGTTTGAAAATACTTTGACGCCAAACTGTGAGAATCTCTGAGCCTGTTCATGAGAGACAGAGAGACAGGATGCAAGAACCACAAAAGAATTCAAGTGTTAGAGGAACCACTGGGCTGAGGTCTAGAAATTTTAAGGCCCGTCTCTTAATGTCAACAGAGAAGGTTGTGTAGGACAGTCAACGTTTGTTGGGGGAGACAAACACATCCAGTGAAGTAAGAACTCTCATTAGTTCCAGTAGACTTGGGAGGAGTTGTTTCGAGGGTCACTCCGCCAATTATATGTATCGAAATTGGACTGGATGCATAAAACTTTAACCCAAGAATACTTTCGGGGAATTAGTTGGTAAACTATTAGGTGGGTGGTTCCTGATTTCAAGTCTTAAAATAAGTTGGGAGAACCTTAGCAGGGAAACTACAGATGTTTAGGGTAGATAGTTAGTCCCGAGGCAGAGCTAGGCGCGTGTGCACCATTTCGAGGCTTCCCCCCTGGGGGAGAGCCTGCTGTCAAAAACACTTTCTGCCGGTCTCTGCCGTATTGAATCGGAAACCAACCCTGTGATCCGATTATAACTAATCATCCCTGACCTTGCGGTGTAATTAACCCGTGCGCTGAACCCTACTATCTTTGGGAGTGTGTGTGTGTTTTTTTTTATTGTGGATAATTCGCAACATTCCATCATCATATCGTGGTGTTGCTTTTGCTCGCGGAGTGAATTAATCTAAAGTGCTGCTATGTTGCACGAACCTTCATTTCGTGTGTGTAAGTCGAGCTTTGCTGTCGTCCTGATTTTCGGTTTAACGGTTGAATTTACCAGCCCGGCGAACATTGTGTTAGATAACACCCTCAGATTGTGCATCTTCTCCCACCGTTTGATTGAGAAGTTGCAGCTTTCTGCCATCGTAGTGTGGTTCCTGCCTTTTCCAGCAGAGTAGGATAATCCAAGTGATGCCCTGTGTTCGCACAAAGCTAATCCTGTTCATGTGTAAGTCGAGCATTGCCGTCCTGATTTTTCCCGTGCAACGATAGCTATTATCAGCCCGGCGAACATTGTATTAGACCACGCTTGCAGATTGTACTAAGTGCCCCAAAATGTCTAAGTGAAAACTGTAATGCATCTAAGAGTGCATGATGTTTCTACACTACCGCAGTGCTATATATCACCTGTATAATAATGCAAATACCCAGCTACGGTATACTGCAGTGAGCAGCGGTTGCAGCGCGTCCTATGAAGTGCTAAGGATGAGCGACATCTTTTCTCCAGTAGGCAGCGCATATTCGAGCTCACGATGGTTTTTTACAAGAGATCAAGAGCAGTCCGCCCGGAAGCTCCGGTTCTACGTTTTGCTGTGTATTTTGCAGCTGATTGGTAGAGAAGAACTCCATTTGTGTCCAGAAGTTGCGTGTTTAATAGGATGATCGGAACATTATTGGTGTCCAGAAGTTGAATGTTGATCGTGCACCCATACAGAGTTGCGGGTGGCCCCTTCAGTATGCCGCTCTGTAGGCCAATGTTTCTCGCAGTGAGTGACGAAGTTCATATGTTTATGTGTTTTTTTATGATCAAGTGAGCTTATTCAGTAGGGCAATAGTCATGAAGTGAGAGTGTAATCGGTGATGTTAGCCAGCTTGAATGGTCTTCTTAGCATTTTGAAAATATAAGCACAGAAAACCGACTGAAAAACGTTCTCTTGCGGTGAATTGCCTCAAGTGTAGTAAGTATATATACATATACTTGTAGTGTAATATGGGTGATTAGCATAGCTGTTTAAAAAACGGAATAGCGAAAAATGTCAGATTTAACCGATATAGATATTAATGATCAGAGTAGGATTTGTGCCTGAGTATACCAGCAACTCATTAGACATATAAGCTATATTTTATTCATGCGGGTGATTCTCTTTAAACATAAGACCAACATTGTGTGTCCTTTAATTTGTGCGATTGTTAGTAAACACAGCGGTCAACAGACTGTATTATTTGAAATGGCGAGGATGAGTTCAGCCAGTGCGGTCTTTTTCCCGGTGGTTCTTTCAAGCCGCTGTTCGATTTGATAACATGTGTGTTCAAATGCATTTTATTTTATCCTCGGCGGCAGAACACACCGTTTTTGCCACCTGGTTTAATATTTGGCTTTTGCTGATGATGTTTCTCACAAATTTCGGTGTAATATGTCCTGCGCAAATGCAACGTTCCTTTGCATTGCATTTGCGCAGATCTTAACCCTTTACTAGGCATTCTTTCCTAAGAGATCCTTCAATCCTGTGTTCCCATTTGAAATTACCAGATAATGTGAGGAACATCAGGATTTGGCCGGTAAGTTTGGCGAATCAATGACTAGCAGAGTTTTTCGTCTTCCGTTATTTTATTTCATTTGTGTGTATCGTGCGAACTCGTCTTTGTACAAAATTTCCGTGTCTTATTCCCAGTATATTGAAAGATTTAAACGTGTGTTTCTTTTGAACCTTCTCGCAGGCTGAAAAATCCAATCGCCAAGTACATTATTCTAGGTAGGGTGGGAAATAGCTCGCCCATTGGGGACATGTTTAACTTGTGTGCATTTTTTGTAATTCGTAGTCACAATGCTGTCATGTGCTCTGTATCGCATTTCATATCTTTAGTCATTATCTTCTGCTAATGTGCGGTCAAATATTGAAGCGAGAACAATCGACTGCATTGTTCACGAGAAGCAATTTACCGGATCATCGACATTCAATTATTTTTTTATAGTTCGTTCAATAATTATTCGTCTGATTGATTAATATTATCTACAAGGATTCACCGCCAATTACATTTACGCGCTGTATTTTTTATTTATTCATTCATTTATTGTATAAAAATTAATTGTATATATTATCTAGAGACTAAACTGCGGCGATAGTTTCTATTGGCATACCCATGCTTCCTGGTATAAAAGTCCCAACCCCAGGGCAAACGACACCCTCCCTTGACTGTGGAGCGTAGCATAATACCCATATTATAATAGAAGTAGTGCGACGAATGCTGAGGCCCATGCATGCGGCACGTCTTTTTCGTTGATTCCACTCGTCTTTGCGTCGGCGGCCGCTCTAGAGCACTTGCCTTTTGCCCCACAGTAAACTCTGTTCATGTTGACGGACTGATGCAAAACACAAGAGCAATAGGGCGGCTACCGGCGCCAAAAAGAGTGGAGTCTAGGAGAGAGCAGTGTCCGAAGTCCAGGTATCAGATGTTGTAGCACAATATGTAACGTTGACTTTATATGAGTGACTGTGTGAGATGCTAGCTGCCTGAGGTAGATAGAGCAAGTGTTTGTAGAACACTATGTTAATATGATACTTTTGTTTCATGTACGGTCAGTGCTGTAATAACTCATTTTTAGCAATAAATATGTTCTCAAGCTTTTGATTCACACATGAATCATCCTCAGGAAGCTTAGAGGCACTGAAACTGAGTTTAAAATGATTGATATGCGTCAGTATTTTATCAAAGATACCCATAAAATGAGAATTCTTTTAAATTTATAATTTCAGGCTGAGAAGTTCTGCGCAGCTTGTAAGATCACTGAGTGTAGGGGATTACTCATAAATATATATGGACCCTAATATTCTTAAGTCAATAGAAAGCATTTTGAGAGAATGTTGAAATTATCAAATAAAACTGGATGACCTGTGTGTACAAGATAATAAACAACTTTTGCTGCTCGATTGACAGCATCTTTGCCCCGAACGGTCAGAAATTCCCTGATGTTGTGAAATTCTCACTTTCATTTGTTTCCTTGTTTCTCCGATGTATGAGGAAAAGCATTTTCTGCACTGATATTTGTAAATAACGGAAGACACAAACGAAAGTGGGAGCGTATCGTTAAGCTTAAATATAGAATCTAGAGAAACACTAGGTCTTAATATTACTCACATTAATTTGTGGGTAAAACTTCCAGACTATTGACTCAATTATTTTTTTCATATTATAACTCTGAAATCCGAAGAAGGACAATTTTAAGTAAATAGTTTTGCGTTCTACTGTTGGGCAAAATTGCTTCCCATTGTAAATATTTTCCAAGGTTCGTTTAATTAATGGAAAGATTACCAAAGCTTTACGAAAGTGCTTTTTTACTAATCCTAGCTAGAAGCTGTAGAAATTCCTCAGAAAAAAAAACAATGTTCTTCAGTGATATCTTAGACCTGTACCATCCTAATATTCCCTGTCTATTACTGAAGGAATTTTTGGAAATGCTACAGAAACAAATAATTGTTCCTCAATTATGATGCCCTAGGACCCGTATCATGCAAACGAAGGTTGAAAACGCTCCAAGTCAGGCAGTCAATTTTCTACCTAAGACCTGCGAACAGTAACGGCTCAAATTTGACATTGACTCCTTCTCCTATTGACCCCTTTTCAGGTAGTATCAAGAATGCCCAAATTTTTGCTGTATCTAAAGCTAGTAAAAGTATCATGGTCGTATCAACTAATTTCGTAACTAACTAACTGAAGGACGAGCGGATTTATTGACTATACCTGCAGAACCCCATCATATGACTAGAGCGTGCCTTAGCAATATTTTACCTACAGGGTGCCGCAACGTATCTTGAGTATCTCCTAACCACATTTTACCAGCTGATTATTGCAGCGTGACTGGAGCGTTTGTTGGAAATATTTAGTTGCAGAATGACATCGTGATTACCGTGTTCCTTAGTAATATTATACTCGCTGATTGCCACAGCGTGACTAGTGCTTCTTAGCAATATTTTACTTNGTTTTTCTTTCACATAAAAGTTTATTTTTCTAAGACAACACAGTTCCTATAGGTCGGATTAATTAACCTTTGGCAACAGCTTACAGTTGAGTAAAGCTACTCTCCGAAAGAGCAAAACGCCTCCACGCAACGCAGTACTAAAAGACAGAATGGCAGACAGCTAAGCTTACTGATGGATCACCTCCAAGATTTAATCCTCTATTTCTCTTGACAGTCCCGACAGTTCATGGAAATTTTATTTTGATCCCTCCATAAGCCTTTGCGTTGCAGACAAAATCCTGAAAAAATCAATTCCCTTGGCGAAGGTAATGAAACGAAATAACAATCAGCAGACGTCACTAGTAGTGACTCAGATGGCAGTGTCTGAAGAATGTCTGTGTAAAGAAGGCAATACCATCACTGCTCTTAAGAACGACTCTGTTGACAGTTGCACTATCTTTGCATTAGCATATTACCGTGCAAATTGCACACATTGGGATGTGCGAAATTCACCGTGGAGGAAAAATTTCGTGCTACTGCTAGACAGAGGCATTTCTGTGACGCGTGTCACCACCAGCGTCAAGGTGTTGAGACAAGCCATTTCTCTTATTGACGCCCAGTTTCCAGTTGCTTTAGCAGCGACGTTCTTTTAAGTTTCTAGAGGCCTTTCCTCAAGTGCTACAGCTGTTGTTGAAGGATGTGACATCACCTCACGTGATAGCTCCTTAACTGTCCCGCGTTGCAATATTTCTTGATGCCACAGTCGTGTCCCGAGGTAATGTCGACGCTGAGATCTGCACAAGATAGAGGGATGGCCCAGGCGTCTTCACATTGTGATCACACCCACGTCGAAGACGTCCCGTAGTCCATCAAAGCAAAAAGAGGAGACTTTTCATCCACGCTGAGCTGTGGTAGTCTTATTTTGTGCAGCTTCCAAGGAATTATTTCAATTCAAAGATTTTGCCCCTACAGTATCATCGATGATGGGAACTGCGATATTTTCCCCCAGGCTGCAATAGAAATCGTCAGGCACAGAGACTGAAGATGGTCTTGTAATGGTAGCTCCCGGCTCGTTGTTGCCACTGCTCCAACCCCACTTTCTATATGATGGAACTGCAAATAGAATCTTTACATAAAAATTTCGTGCTAAGCTGAAAGAACGTTGCAATTTTTCATACTATGTCTCTAGTTCTAAGACGTAGTATTCTTGGATTTAGATAATTGAAATATTGAAACTGTATTTTGGCGGCAGAGAAAAGTTTTAGATTTAATTTTTGTAGATCCCGGATTTGCACTGAAAGCGATGAAATTTTGCTGAGGAGAATTTCAATATCATCGATAATAACCAACGAGATATGTAGTTCGAGCAGGATAGAAGTACAGTTCAGCAACAGACGCTCAAGCACCGAGCAAGAGTTACGCCTGGTTATTAGATTAGATAGGCGGTAGTAGACAAACTAAAAGGCCCATTCCCAAAGAGACACCGGGACTTACACCGCGGCCCTCTATGAGCTATTGCCATTATGTTAGTAGGATGTAGAGGAATAGAGAAACGAGAGAAGAAAAAATAGAAGACGAAAGAGAAAAAAAGGAGAAATAAAAAAAAGGGGGAGAAGAATCTATGCTAAAGCAATGGTCATGAATGCCCGCAAGCATGATCGATGGCCGCTGATATGCGGAGCTTATATATATATATATGGAGCGGAAGTGAGACGTAGTCAGCTTAAAATGGCCTGGGAAGCTTTGGCCGTTAAGTGCTTGCGATTCGTGGAGAAGGAGTTCTTAGCTGTGGAGGATGTCTCTCCCAATGTATGTCAAGACGATTTTTAAATGAGTTGACCGACT
>LQNS02277097.1:18977687-18989183 GCA_001587735.2 Parhyale hawaiensis
GAAGCAGCCGGTGTTCTAATGAAGCCGGGATTCATAGATATTTAAGGCGCTTGCATGATCAAGCGTCAGCTTAATTCGGTACTTGACATTGCAGTACCAACGTTGCTTACGGCATTCTGCTTGTAACGCTATTCCGATGTAGACCTTGTATTCTATAGTCTGCATCTCTTAAGTAGCATGTTGCTACTAACATTGGATCATATCTTCTAAGTCTTGTATAATAAGATGCAAATAAACAAGAAGATCTTGACGGCATTCCTTCACCATCAACCTGTAGCCTGATAACTATACTCGGCCCTGAAGTTACTCTCACAACCAAGTACAGTGACGAACTCAAATTACACCGCCACCACGCCAGAACCACATTATATAACAAGTCCAAGCTTCGGTACGACTGATCAGATGATCCAGTAGCTGCATAGGGTCCAAAGATGATCCAGCTGCTGCATAGGGTCCAAAGATGATCCAAATCTTTAGACAATCTTGAAGCGCATAGGCTAGGACCGTGAGCTCCGCTGCCAGGCACCGATATAGCCTCGCCGCCCTCCAGGATCTCGACGACGACGTCAGCCAGTCAAGAAGCCCCCCGGGCCGCCACCCAGGCCACTTAATAATTGATACCATTATACATCCTCGGGTGCTGATGAAATAAAATCAGATTAAATGCAGCTGGCTAATGAAGGCGACGCCATAGGTGGCCGCGCCGCGAGCAAGGTGTTATAAGAGGGTCGGTGTGCGTCGGCCGCTGCATAGCAACGTAAGCCTGAGGTTTACGTTTCGGCGACCTCATTGGGTGTATTGTCTAAGTTATCGCGAGCTGCACATAATAGGGACGTCACTTGCTACGATCCTCACAAAAACAAATTACATCCCGTTAAAATACGAACAACTCTCAATAATAACATTTTATTATCTACCAGACTCAGCGAGTGCAGAAAATTGATTTATTCTACATATACCATTGCTCAGACTGCTCATTTTGCTGTCTGAAACGGCGACGTGCGTACGATTGGAGAAGGGCGCATTTTCACACTTTTTCATTACGCAACGGATGAATATGCTATCTATGTCAGTTTGTGCTACTTCACGTTCTGTATTATTAATACAAATTGTGGGAACTAGCTTAATTCGGATATTCCTTAGGTGTGATATACCTTTCTAAAGTAAGGGAGCTGGAGCTCCCTTTCTTCACTTCATAATAGTGATATCGGGGTAAAGGCGGTCGCTGATTGGCTGAAAGTTGCCGCCCGCAAGATTGCTTAGATCTGACGCAACTCTTTTTAGTAAGTGAACTGTGTTAGCATTTATACAGCTCGCTTTTACGCAAGCGGAAACGTCACAGTGCTGGTAACAGCACGTGTGTGTCTCTTTTGTGCCTGTCACCGTTGCTGCATTTGTACCGTTCGGGTGATGGTTCATGTATATCCTAGCAAGGGCGTGCGTCCAAACTGACTGCTCTTATCCCCACATCATTTTGGCCATTACCTGGACGAGTCTAGGGCGTATTCTAGGCGCCGATATTTCAGCATTCGTCTAGCAGACATATGCTACATACATACCCTAGTGGGCGATTTGTGTACGGACGGACTATAATTTGCGAAAGTTTAAAAAGCCACAAACATTAAGGCATTTAGGAACTCGACATTTGACAGTAAAGTTGTTGAAGCAGCAGCAGCTTGGGGAGGGCGGAAGCCTTGGTCTCGGCTTCTATTGGCAATGGGCCTCTTCATCCGTCTGGTTACCAGCTATCTAATCTTCAGAGCGCTCAGTCTATTCTAAAAAGTAATAAATATAGCCTACATATGCCAGGTCATCAGGCATGAATATTAGGTCCAATTAGCTCCTTTGAGGATAAAAAAATATTTATACATGTTATTTCTGTGTGCCAGGAGGCTGTACTTGCAGCACACTGCATGTGCTGGCTGCACACATTCACAGTAAAGATAGATGAAAAATATAGCAAACTCGCCATCATCCAGTGTGATGAAACACCGACGTACAAGTGCATCAAGAATCGACCGTACTGTTTTGAGAACAGTCTGCATAAATGTTTCAAACTTCGCAGAAATTAGAACAACAAATTGAAGCCCCATGTATATTTACTAGTTTATCTATTTTGTTGCTTATTTACTAGAGTACTTGTGCTGTCCACAAAAAAAAAAAACCTGAGGAGCTTATGAGGACACTTTTTCGTTAATCCTACATATATTAATAATCCACTATACCGTATGCAGTAGCGGCCAAAATACAAAGAATTGAATGACATCTAGTTCAATCAGTTTATTTCTTTGTAAGTGACGAAGGAATCGTAGTTAAAGTTTCACTAAATAAACATTGGATCAAAATACCAAAACTAGAGCACTCTGAGAGCACATACCTCTGCCAAGCGAGGTAACGGTCGCGAAAAAGTCATATTGGCTCTGAAACCATGATTTCCTTTGTATCAACTCCAATCTTATCATTTGTGCCTTTTGATAGTTATAACAGCTTGTGCAATTTTCTTGAAGATCCGTTCATAACTTTTTGAGTTATGCTGCTAACAAACGTTATGACAAACATGAGTCAAGCATACAAACGAACGAACCGATCTGCACCAAAATATAATCACTCATTTATTTTAACATTACTAACAACCCCTATAAATTTTAGAAAGATCCAATGACTATTTTTTTGAGTTATTATGCTAACAAGGATTAAATTTAAAACGGTGACAAATGAACGATCAAACCTACGGATCATTATCAAAATTAGTCATTTACTCTTCGTCATATACCTAACAGCTCATGTAAATTTCATAAAAATCCGTCCATATCTTTTTGAGTTATGGCATTGAGAAAAATGAGGCAGACAAATAAACAAAGAAACGGATGGACGGATCGTCACCAAAAGTCAATCATTTGTTCCTCCTAACATGCCTAACAATCCCTGTAATTTCGTCGAAATCGGTTCATAACTTTTTCTGTTATCTTGGTGACAGACAGAAAGACAGACAAATAGATCGACAAACACGCCGAAAATATAACATCCTTGAAGGGGGTAATTAGCTACAGAGCTACAAGATTTTACAAAATAGTTTCCCTAAAAAATTTCTGATGATAAATACGAAGGAAGTCAGCCTGGCTAAAAGTTACTAAACAATACTGGAAAGAAACGATTCTTTGCACAGTTTCAACAAAATCATATATTTTGTTAATTTTTAAATGACTTCTCTGTATCATCGTGCCCATTATCGAAATTACGTCCTGCAAAACTCGACAGTCATCCCCTCCCATTGTCCTTTCAGTAAGTCTTACAATATTATTTTCCTTTTTGTGGATTTCTTTCCCGAGTCTCAGCTCCGTAAGTATTCTACTCATTTTCTAGAGGGTTCAAGTCAGGCTCTGGACTGGCCAGTTCAGGGCAATTCTTTCTTCTTCCAAAAAAGGCCATTACCTCCTTATCGTTGTGGCATGGTGCATTGTCCTGCATGGAAATAGGGATTCACCAGGGCTAAGGCATAAGCTTGGTACAACATGCTTTTGTAAACCTCAGTAATTAGCTTGCCATGAATAATGATGATGGGGCTAACTCCTGCACATGGAACCATTCCCCATTGTGTGACACTGCTACCACCAAACTTGACTGTTTTCTTGACGCATTGAGGAGACAGTTTTTCATCTGTGTTACCGCGAATGTAAATGTTGCGGTCAGAGCCGTATAAATCAAACTTGATCATCACTTCTATGATTCGCATCCCATGGTGCACCAGTAAAAAAAAAAAAATTATGAAGCACATTCCAGCGTTGCCTCCTGGTTTCGCCTTGAAACGAAAGGCTTCGTAGCGGGAGCCCGGGAGCGCAATCCTGCATTTTGTGTTCTGTGCACACAATCTTTGCTATAATATAGGAAGAAGTTCGTATACGTGATACAAAAAATAAACCTGAGAACGGCTGCATAAACGTGTTTGGTAAATATAAAAGCGAGACGGGAGGTACACATGGACTATGTCACAGATATATTTCTTCTGCTTACAGGCAGAATGTTGAATATTTCTTTGAAAAGCAGAGAAGCTGGTTATGGTGACCCAACGGGTCAGGGCAGGCTAGTATATCTATATTTCTTGTCACGTTCTTAACGAAATAGAGGGGAATACTCAGGCCAGGTAACAGATTTTGTAATTATACTGTGTTTGATGGAGCTCGAGAAGCAAAAATTACACCAGGTTGTAGAATATGGCTAATCCTTATCCTTTTAAATCTTTAATAGCGTGGGCACACTATTGCAAAAATTGCTCAGTCACTCAACTTTTCACTTCGGCCGTCACGTTGCCGTGACTTCTACTAATTGCGCTTGAATGTCAAGCTAAGACTATGCTTCATTGCAACTTTAATCTAACTCAGAGGTAGGAGGTATTCTCAAAGCTTGGCCGTTGCTGCTTATTATAACGCACAAACTTCAAAAAACGACTCACACCTTAGATATTCTACTTAGTGACATAGCAATGGCCGAGCCGAAGCCTTGTGCGCTGCAACGCAATCGGATACGGAGCTGCGTTGCAATGCAACTTTTTGCGCACATGTGCGCACGCACTAACTGCATGCACTTCTTGCTTAGTAACTTTGGAATAGGGACAATCAAGATTTATACAGTTTCCCCTAGCGCTGCCATAGACATTAATTTGTATATTTAGCAGGTGATAAACGAAGCACAGGAAAAGCGATTCTTTTTCACGGGGCTGTAGACACAGCATTATATTTTCTAGTTCGCCTTCTTTCCATAACGGAGCAGTTTTCACTTGAACACAAAAAATTCGATGTACTGAAGGTGTATCATACGGTACGCAGGATACGTCATAGAAATTTAATAAAAGAAAGTAATGTTTTACTGCTTACTAATGGAAACTCATTTCTTGGCATGATATCTAACTTGGGGAACACCTGGATTGCTTACATGAATTGAAAAAAAAGAGCACTTCTCATATAATAATTATAAATAGGCAATTGCAGCGTATCCTTCAGAAGCATATTGGCAAAAAAAAAAAAAATTTAATGAAGACGGGTTCCTCGCTGTTATATTAGAAAGTGAGGCTACTCTAGTTTATAATATATACCTGAAAGTATGTGCAAGTTTTAATACTTATTATGCGCACGATATGCTTGTTGCGAACGAGTTACAGAGCCAGCTACATTTTTATTTTGTGCATTACCTGCCTGCTTACAAGTAAAAAGTTTAGTTGTGTGATCAACACATACAAGGTGGCTATTCAGCTCTGCAGAAGAGAACTGTACTGTGCTACAAGTAATTCACTTGATAATAAAATATATCAAACTGGTAGCAGAAGCAGTAAAGTTATTATTATTATTTGTAAATCAAAGCTGTAAGCGAGAGAAAAAAAATATTATCACAAATTCTACGCCACTATTTCTGATGGCACAGACCACCACCTTTACATAAATTGTAGAGCAAACTCGGGCTCTGTCGAGCAGAAAATCTGGCATGTAGAAGGTGTAGTTTGAGTGAATCACTTATAAGTAGCTCGTACGTCAACCAGCTTGGGTATTCCTCGGATTTTTCGGATTTTCTGTGGGTGTTCGAGAAAGTGCAATTATCTTAGATTCATTCTCATTGTCAATGGTCTCTGCAGAGATGATAATTTGGCTGGAAAGAGCTCTTACTGATGGAATATAAGATGAGGGTGACAGCTAAGCGGAGGGGCACCCAATGATTTCTGAGGTCCGGCTTGCTGTGCAACACCTTTTGTTTCTCCAAAATTACTCCGTGACGAGCGTGTTGTACGGCTGTAGGGTACCATGGTATCGAAATACGTAGTAGGGGAGCTGCACTTGCTCCGTGAGGGCTGTAGCAGCTTCTCTTGCATGGTTGCCGATTGTGACGTGTAGTACCGAAGTTAGATTTTCTTGAACGGAAAGTAAGCGCCGATTAATGCATCTGTGCTGCTGCATCCTCACGGGCAATCGAAGGTCGCGCGTTTATCAATAATTGCTGCTCTTCGGACTTCCTGGAGTTACAAAACGTTTCGTTTGGGGGTAGTGCCTGCCCGTGGAGGCCCGACTGCGAAGTTTTCACAATAATGTTCAAATTTTAGAGAAGAGCCAAAACGCCCACACTTCGATCTACACATACATTTGATGCACAAAAATTATCACAGCGCTTAGTATTTATAATTGTTTTCCGAGTATGTATGTATATACCTACTATAGTTGGTACATAGATACAATACACAAATCATCGGCAATGCATGGAATTACAGTTTCCCGCACGAAAATTAATGTTCTTATATACTTCCTTTCTTACCTACTGCATGTTTGCATTCACTCCTACATCTAGGCAATAAAGCTATTCGCAGTAATACTAGCCATAGTTCTGTAACACTGGTGAAAGCAGAAAATTCCGAGTGCCTTTCTTGTATGAACACAAGCTGGGTCACCCTACCTCAGGCGGCCAGCGTTACCTTAAGCGGATATTTGGTAACTGTTCTGTTGACCCCAGAGATAGTCTACAAAATTTCTTTTAGGATGTGAGCGTCTTTAAAATGGTCCAAGATGCAGACTAAAAGCTCAGTTATTCGTTATAATGAACGGAATTCTCGGGATAATGAAATCAGCAAACATCTGAAAAATACAATCAAAGCTCCATACATCTCGTACAACGGTTTTTCCACACTTGCAGAAATATTGTGAAGTCAAAAAGATGAACCGAAGGTGCAATGCTTTAATTAACTATAAATTTTGCAACATCTTCCATACGTGTCTGATAGCGTTCTATTGATCACTAGTTATTAGCCATTTCAAATTTTTTATGCGCATTAGACTATTATTAACTTTTGGTGAAGATCCATTTCCTCATTTGTTTACCTCTTTTTCCGTTCGTATCATAACTGTAGGATTTTTGTTGAATTCACATGAAATGTAGGTAGTTCACAAGAAGTGAATGACCACATTTTTGGGATGATCTGTTTATCTGTTTGTTTGTCTCTATGCCTGAATTCATGTTTGCTAGCCATAAGTTAAAAAGTTATGGACAGATCCATAGCGTATTAAGTAAGTCATTCATTTCAAGCTGTTCATAATTTTGCACACTATCGAATTCTAGCTCTGCAGGAGTGACTGATTCAAGATGCTGGGCCTGATATGGATACTGCTCGGCACAGTTCCCGTACCATCTGCTGCTCTGAGTCCGACATCTTACTATGCTGACAAGCAGATACCGAGCTCGATTGTGGGGTACTCAACGAAGACTACTTCTGAGTGTGAGTACAGTAGTTGTGATATTCGCTTTAAACTTTACATCAAAGAGTCACTGAGCACTTGTATTATGTTTATTGAGAGCCGTGTTTCAGTAGTTAGGTCCGTTGTTTTCGATTCCCAAGACCATTTTGATATCATCGCCTGGTATGGAAATATCTGAAAGGAGAGGCACACACCGACTCTCCGAATTCACTCTAGTATTAACCGTATGTCAGCGGTGACTGAGCTCATGTAAGTGTTTTGAATCATAGATTATTTGCTCTACTAGGAAATATTTCCTTTTGTAAAAACTTAATTCTCATTAGCTCACAAAAGCTCTAACGAACTGATAAGAATCAGATTTTGTGAGATGGATCTAGCTCCTTAGAGATAGACAAAGCTGACTACCTTCTTCAACATACAGTAAAACTCATCTCAGTATGCACAGAAACCACCGATACAGAGCACTTATGAACTTATCTGTTGGGGAAATACCTTGCGGGGGGGGGGGCGCAGTTGTCATATGAGCCATTTGTCTATGACACTATAGATCAGATAATCTACGATCGACAACAACCATGCGCTCCATTAGGCCCGAGAGGGGATTTACCTGCTGCACGAATAGTTCACATAGGATTTCTGGTCGGGGTGCAGGGTCAAGGCGACTTTAACTTTACCTGCCACATGCACTGGGCCGATTCAGACTCCACAGTAAATACTATAACATTTTTATTCCAGTCCCATAAATATTACTGACTTTGTACTGTTGATTTCATCGTGATTAACGTAGCACTCGCTGCAATCTCATTGGGATAAGAAAATGTGCACTCTCATTCTAATCTCACGAATAGAAATTCCCGTTTTCCTCTCTCCTACCGCCTGATCAGTATTAGTTTTTCCCGGCGTTTCCTAAAGCTCATAACGACCCAAGTGAACAACAAACATCAGCGCTGCACTGCAGTGCCAGTTACACCGGCTTTAGTTTACTACCTTGCAGGCGACTGCCACCGTCTGTGCAGACCCAAGGCGAAGCGAGCACTCCAGCGTTCCACTCCAATCTCCTATTGCAATCACACAAGCGTTAGCTCATGACCTGTGTTGCAGGTGACTGCCACGGCCAGTGCCGAGCCAAGGTAAACTGCACAGCATCAACATTCGTTGAGCGCCCTACCGACACCGACGACTTTAACTGTTTCCACACGACCGACCTCACCATCCTTGCTACTGACCTGAGCGACCCACCCAGCGATGGCAGCTCCTACGGGACGGCCATTTTCCGTAAGAACACACAGAATATGATAAAATAGGTTGAAGTTGTGGCACTCGGCTCCAATTTTGATTTTCAGAATTCCCCTGTGCATTCCTTACGAGCAGATACATATGAACAATCTACTTTTAATGTAGTGCAGTAAATGAAAACCTTTCTCGTTAATTTGTGCATTCATCCAGATATCTCACAGTCAGTTGTCTAAATGCTAAAACTTTTTTTTTTGTCTTAGGAGTAGTGCAATTATTGTTCGATAAGTAAAATCAGGAAACGTAGTATCCTAACATTAGATTTTTAATGATTAGACAAAAAGGAAATATATTCTGGCACCCAACATCAATTAATACTGTTGGTCATAGGAGGTAAGTGTTTTCTCTTTCAAGTCGTCTAAGCAGTACACTCGTTTCCCACTTTCGATGACGATTAAAAAAAATGAATTTATGTTTGCTAGCAGCAAGGCATTACTGACATTGTTTGACTTCCCTGCCGCGTATCCTACCTACCGAATTATAAGCCTTCAGTACATTAAAGTTTTTCAGTTGATGCGAAAACTCTTCTTTCGTAGGAAGACAGCAAGCTGGGAAAAAATGTTGTCTATTGCCCCGTGAAAAATTATCGCTTGGCCAGTGCTTCGTTGATCATTTAGTAAATTTATCCGTCGTGAACTGAGAGTAAATATTGATTGATTGTGTGAAAAATTTAATATAAATCAGACTCAATTGCAGCATTGAGAGAAGCTTTTTGGTGTCTTCATTGTTTGAATTTTAAATTTCGCTGAATAAAATACGTTTAAAATAATCCTTAACCTGGTCTATTTTCTACCTATTACTTTTGAGTGAAGCATGGCAGGATGACCAGAGTCTCCAGCCTTGGATAATTTTTGCCTGTTTCCTTAAAGCGTAACGGATAATTGATCGCTAAACAAATAAATAAAGAAATAAATAAATGCACAAATTGAAAGAAATCAGTCCTTATTAAATTGTTGATTTTGCCAGACTCATTTCAGCAATGCGCTCGCAGTGGTTTAGCTGAAACCTAATTCCGGAGCCAAACAATACCTTCATAGGAATAACATGGCATGAGGATGTGTAGCTGATGTATGATACCGAGTTTAAAGATCTTTCATTTTCGTGAATGCCTATGTGGCCATCGCATAATGAAACCAGAGATTGACTGTCTGCGCATCTTTGCTTTCAAGGGGTCGTGTCGATCCATTGTTGGAAAGTACATATTGCCCCTTCGATCATATATAGGTTTTCAAAATCGATACCCAAAAGTCAAAGTCTGTAACCCTTTCCAAAGCAGGTTCTACATCGAAAGAAGATGTTGCTTACAGTAACTTCAAAACCCAGCATTTTTTTTAGTAGGTATCAAAAACTTATCGCAATGTTGAAGAAAAGTCATTGAGCATTGATGGAGATCATTGAAAAGAAGAATTGCAAAAGACTTATGTGTATGTGTGTGCTTTTTTTAAATAAAGCTCATAACTCTGAAAAACATTTTTCTCCAGCCGAATACTAACACCTTTGCAGTAAACACAACGCCTGCTTCCCGTTGAGTTATGGCCTCACAAAATCTTGTTACCAGAAGTTTGTGATAACTCTATCACTTACTTGTCGAGCGTGTTTTTTCCCTGTTTTTTGAAAATAAAATTGCTTCCCATTTTAATATCATTCACTGTTACTATCACTAAGCATACCTCTGAATTGACAGGTTATCAGATGTACTTCGGCACAGAACCTTGCAAGTTTGCAACCGCCGTCCAGAAATGTGAGGCGATGGGCCTACGACTGGCGTCCCTGTCGGACATGAGAGCCTTCGAGGCGGTGCGGCAACACCTGCTGGAGCACTACAAGTCCTACGGCGGAGGTGAGGACTGCAGTGTACATACAGGCAGGGCAGTGTTTGGGAAGATAGGGTAGAGCTACCGGTGATGTATCTCTATGTAAGCTTTTGTGATTATTCTTATCCGTAGATACTACAAAAGGACGAACTACATTCCAGTAGTCTCTGCTAGCAGCGCTTATATAACTAGCCTGCGCTTAGTTGTTCCTGTGTACAAAAAGACAATCTTTAGTTGATGTTACCAAATGCACGAAGCACGAAACCAGATGCACGAACTTCCAAGCCCGAAACGGAAGTTGGGACTAAAGAAGATAGCTCTTTGTATTGAAATATTGCACACACAGAGCGTCCTCTAGCGCTTTCGCTACAAACTTCTGTTCAATAAGGTGCTCCAAGATGGAGGTTTCTCGCAGTCCGTTTAGTGCACGGAACGATCACTGCTATTGATCAGTGTTGTAAATTTCCAGTGTTTTAAAGTTTTAACTTGTCGCTCATGTGACCAGACCACCACTCTTAATCCTAATAGTTCGAGAGGGTTCTATTTGAAAGCAAACTACAGTAGAACGCCTCGTGGCGTAGGGGACAATTTCAACGCCGTCATGTTTGATGGCCACATAACCTAAAATATTTGCTATTTTTTCACATCTCAGTCAACCCACCTGACTGCCTAATAAACTATAATAATTCAACTTCTGCCGTATTTGGGTAGATCGACAACGAAATTCATTATCATTATTTTAGATGACCAGCTAACCCTAGTTCTTTTTTAGGCACTGTTCACATCTAAGTCAATGCAGCTGATTCCTTACAGAAAATTAAGAACATTGCTCAGCTCTTTCTGCCTCTTTTCAGGTGGAGTTACGGGCTCAATACCGTCATTTTTGATGGCCAGCTAATCCCAGTATTTCGCATGGGCCACACAGAGGTCAAATTACCAGACTCCACAAAAAAAAAAGTTATGAACATTGCAAAACTCCTTCGACCACAATTTGGGTGGACAGACAAATATATATATATATATATATAATTTTCTAACTAGCAAATGTTTCTTGAATTTTGGAACATTGTCCGCTGCGTTGACTCCAACTCCAATACAGGTGCACCGGGGCGACAGGAACCTCCTGTACAAGGGCTTCAAAGGTTGGCACATCTGCATGT
>LQNS02277097.1:18991177-19005500 GCA_001587735.2 Parhyale hawaiensis
AAGGAGGGGATACACTGTCCTAGAGAAGAGGACTAGGAGTCACTGTTCCAAGCACAGGAAGCTGATGGACCAGAAACCGAAAGGTTAACCACTGCGTGGAACAAGAACGAAACGATTAATTATCCCCCCCAAAAAAAAAAAAAAAAAAAAAAAAAAAAAAAAAAACAGGATTAGCCGGCAATGAGAAATGATGGCGATGAAATTTGTTATAACCGCGGGTGATGATCCTACGCGTTCTAGTTTAGTATTATTACTATGAAGATTAAAGCTATGCCGAAGAACGCTGGCGTAAAATAATTTCATCAAGAATATCAATGAAGAAAAACAAACATTTTTGGTCGACCAACTGTCCATTTTTAGCAAACATTCTGGGATAAAAACAAGAGGGAAATTAAAGTGTAACAAACAAAAAGTAAAATTTATGAAATCCAACGCTAAAATAAGAAATGAATGAGGTTACGGAACAAACAGAGTGAAAAAATAAAAAAGAGCATGCAGACAGAAGACAAAAGGTTTGCAACAGAAGAGAAGCACGAAAAGGGCTGAGCTAATGAACTATGTGTGTGTTGCTTCGAGATGGAGAAAAGAGACTTTGCGTATCATTTTACAGCAGGTTTGAGTTTTACAATATCGGATACCCGACGATGGGCAGATCTATCTTGAACTAAGTATTTGTTAACACTCTGCAATAATTTATAGTAACAGGAACGCTATAGCTTTCGGCTTATGATCTCACAGACTACACAGCGGTAGGAACCGAGAGAAAGACCGGACGTACGCAAACTGTGGTCATTACGGTACGACCGGTAGAACCTACATATCGTTATTCACAATGTGTACACCTGTATTGATACACAAGAAAAGAGTACAAAGCAGGTGGTAGTCTCCATGACATAAAAAAAGGAATCAGTGTTAATAAACATGAACTTTGAGTTGTTGAAAAATTACTCATAAGACGCTGAAGATTTTCTTCCAGCTTTATAGATTTGTGGTGAAAATAAGGTAGCTTGGTGAAAAAGCTCGTTGATAACATGACTGAATTAGTAAAACGCGCTCAAAATATTCATGAAAAATTTAATAATTTGTTTATCATTAGTGAAAATAGAAAACCGTTCCTAGCAGAAAACTCATAAAAATGAATTTCTGATCTAACGAAAACTCATACAAATTTGATACTCCCTATTCATAATAGTCCGAATGCCGCTGAGTTCAAAATTGTTTGCATGAAAGCAAAAATATTCCAAGCCCGAGAGAGTTTGCTTCCGTTGAATAGAGCACTGAAACTTGCCGGCAACTCTCTAGATACTGGCATCTAAACACGTAAGCGATTAGGTATCTGCTTCATCTTCTCTAGAAAGCTTGATATTGCTGTGCGGTTTCACTGAAGTAGGAAGAGGTCCGTATGAGATCTGTCTATGAATAGTGAGAACGTGTCATCAATATGCCTTTTGTGAATCACCCGTTGAAAATTATAAGGTGAGACTTTTAACTAGTTTTGTCCGCGGTGGCGTACAAAGATAGGAGAAAAAGTAGGGCTAAGACTTAGCCAATCCAATCTGAAACTGTTTAACGATCTTTTTACCGTCATAGGGTCCTTGCTTAAGAATAAGAAGAACTTCTCAGAAGTAGCCGTTTGTAATTTGCTTTACAATTTTAACTTTATATACTAAAAACAGGTTTATGGTCTTTTTACATCACAGAACTTCTTGCTGAAGAATAAAAGTTAGTACGTAATATTATTATGAAGTGGTAATTTCTTCAAATTTAATGAAATAAACTCAGGTTTTAGTGATCACCGTTTTATTGTTTATCTGAAGAATTTTAGATACATCAGTTATGAAGGTAAATTTATATTATAATGTTCTTCATTTTTTTAGTTATCAAGAAATATTGATGACGCATGGGTGTAGTAGTAATATTAAATTTTGAGAGTTTGTTGCTGGAGCCAAAGAATGACTTCGTAAACCTTCCAGTGCTTCACACGGACTTTTGAACTCTGTACTTTTACTTAAACAGAAAGACGCGAATGGTGGGTGGACGTACGCAAAACCGATGGCCAGTGGCTGTGGCCTGATGCTCAGGTTCCCACAGGTCAGTGGGGTAAGGACCAGCCAGACTACGGCAACACGGCGTTGATGGCGAGCTACAAGGGGTTTCGGCTCAGGACCGGCTATTATGGGGACTACAACAACTACATCTGTGTGGTCTGAGGGTGGCTATCGCGGACAAAACAACAGTTGCTCGTCTAAAATCAAACATAAGCTATCAATGGCAAAGCAATAACTATGTGCGCATGGTCTAAAATTGCCTACTGCAGGCACTAAAATATGTAGGTAGCTACATTTTCGAAGTCTAAAAGTGCCTACGTTTGTCACAAAAACTACTTCGAGATGGTCCATGATACATTGTTTTCTCACTACCACTGCTTGGAAAAGGTATGATCTAAGGGTGGCTACCGTGCAAGTATGGCAACTACATATTTTACCTAGTTTGAAAGTGTCGAGCATTGGCATTACAGCTACTTTAGGTATGCAATCTCTCGGTGGTTATCCTGGGCAGTACATCACGTTTGAATGATGTGCACAAGTACATAAGAGTGGTTACCATGACCACAACTGTATCTGGGTGGTCTCAAGTAATAGCCTTTGGCAAAACAAAGGTACCGCTAGTTCCGCTTGCCTATAGTTCTGCTCACAACTGCTTCGTGGAAAGACAAAAGCTCAGGACGCCCATGCACAGCCACATGTATACAAAGTGCACTGCGATCAACTCATATCGATCGGGAGAAAAGAACGACTGTCCACTCTGCCTGTTACGTTGAAACCTTGACCAAGCTAAACACTGGCATTGCCTGTGCGAGGTCAAAATAAAGGAACACATTCCGTTTTCAACAAGACAACGCCATGGCTCACAAATTGGAAGACTACAGAATGTGCATAAGTTCGGCTGGGTGGTGCGGTCTCACCTACCGCATAGTCTCGACCTGGCACCGTCAAGCTTCCTTCAGAGGTCCAAAGTTCACTTTCAAATTGCCACGGTTGAGCCCTGATATGCTACCCACTCTATCGTGGCAAATCGGATTGAAGCGGTGCGTAAGGCACCAGATGTTTGAACACTCACGGGACCGCAACAGCACGACGTTTGCCTTACAAAGGAAAAGAGAGGCATTACTCGGGCAATGCAGACCTTCAACTTGGTCAACGTTCAACGTAAGATGTTGAGGTAACAGTAACCGATGTCCACCGATCAATACATATGAGTTCGTTGAGGTGCACTCTGTACACGAACAGCAGTGCATGGGCGTCCGGAGCGCACTTTGTCACTCACATCTCAGTCGCCGCTCTGAAATCAACGAATCTAGCTCATAATTGAGCAAACGTCGACTGCGTCTGCTTCTTAAACGTTCACCAGGTAAAAGTAAAGTCAACAATGGCTGTACTTTCCACTAGGAAACCCACATCCACTGGTTCATGAAGCAGATTTTGGCGAGGACGAGTCGCCATGAACTATGGGGTATTTAGCGGAATGTTCAGCGACTCGACACCCCCCTGCCCTAAAGTAGGTACCCCAGGATAGCTATGTGCACCAAGCAAGTTTGCGTGGTGTCACACCGTCACTATCTGCAACAGATATGTGAGACTTTCAGGTCACGAGTGCATCAGCTCAGTCATCACAACAACGTAATTTGCAATCCCCTCGGATCTCTAATGGCCGAATAAAAATAGGAGTCATTGGTTTGGAAAGACCCTCGCATATCATCGTCTCTGGAAGCATCTCAACTAAGTTCTGTAACGAAAGTTGTCAACTCAAACTGGTTAACTTTAGAATATGAGGGAGGAGTTTCGATCGCTTAAGGTGAATTTGAGGCAGTACGAGGAGTCCGAATCCTGCCCCGGCGCGATTTATCGGTCATTGATCTTACTTCTCCAATCTCTACTTTTGTACAACTTATAGAGCATGTTAGTAACGCCATGGACTAATTTGCCACTATTATATGTTACCCTGCTTGCGAGTTGAGTCTAATTGTTTGCCATTCTGTATACATTATATCTGTCACTCGAATCCAGAAATGCAGTAGGTGAAAATATGGCACTGAGTCGTCATGCAAGCCTCTTCCGTAAATTTAAGAAGCCTAAATTGGAGCGACATAACTCTTACTCAGAAAACTTCAAAGACAACAAAAAATACAACATCTATACGAAAAAAATACAACATCCATACGAACAAATATCGTGGGAGAAAGTGCTATACTATGGGCTGACTGTGTTTCCGTGAGGACTGTAATTTTAGTTTTAGTGAGAGTAGTTAGGTATAGTAAGTTGCTTGATTACTCTTGAGACTGCATGTTTCCAAGGTACTCATATCGACTTCAGTATTGGTTAAACTTCGCATTTTACTTGATGTATTTCTTCACTTATACAACTTTTGACACTTATTTCTGCAAAGTAGCAAATTATGATGGGCTACAGCTTGTATGAACATGCTAAATGTATTATAATATTATTATCCTACCGTCATTAAATGGTCACAACTGAGACTAGCAACTGATGACAACGCACGGGTCACTTTGCTTTACAAGTAGGAACTGCAGTCAAGTGTCTTCCAGGTGCCCCGTGAATTTACTTAAGAATCATTCAAAAGTATCCATAAATTAGAACAGCGGGTAGGGTGAAGTTGTATTATTGGTATAAGCGGAAATATCAATATTCAAAACGATATAAATACTATAATGCTTCACACAACTGGTTGTGGAGACAAACTGATAAACTCCAAGAAAAAGATTGCCCTACTTCATTTGTAATATTACGTTACTCATCGAAAATATTATTCTACTTTTGAAAAACGTACAATTCGACTAAATAATTATATACAATATATTTATTCAAACAGTACTTAATTAAGGGACATAAACTATTTTGCTTAAAGAAAAAGTTGATCTATTTTGATTATGTTTCAATAGGAGGCTGTGATTCAAGTTCCAATGAAAGAGAGCTACTATAGTTTTCACTGGCCATGTAACACTGTTTTTCGATAATAATTTTTAAACGAATTTAGATTAGATTAGTTAGGCTGCAGTAGACGAACCTAGAGGCCCATTCCCAAAGAGACTCCGGAACTTACGCCCGGGCCCTCTATGAGCTATTGCCATTATGTTAGTAAGATACAGAGGAAAGGAGAAAAGAGAAGAAAAAAAGAGGGAAGAATCCCTGCCAAAGACACGATCATGAATGCTCGCAAGCACGATCAAGAGCCGCTGATATGCGTATCTTAGAGATGTCATGCTGTGTAGTTGGAGCGGGAGAGAATTAAGGTGGCCTCGGAGGCTTTGTCCGTTAAGAGTTTGCGACTCCTAGAAGAGGAGTTCTTAGCTGTGGAGGATGTCTCTCCCTATGTAGCTCAAGACGATTTTTAAACGTGTTGACCGACTCCGCACCAATAACATCGGAAGGGAGTCTATTCCAAATGCTGCTTGAGTTTTTGGCCGTTGTTTCGCAAGCGATCATTGGGGTCTCTTTCAAAGAGTCTCGTTTTAGGAACGTCTTTGAAGCCATTCAGTTGCTTGAGTGTTGCTATTAGTTGCCCCCGAGTCGTCTTTGCTCAAGAGAGATTAGACCCAGTTCTTCTAGGCGACATTCATAAGGCTTGTTTCGCAGCTGAGGTATAAATTTCATTACTCTGCGTTGGATTCTTTCCACGTTATCGATATCTTTGCACAGATGTTGCGACCAGAATTGCACAGTAAATTCTAATTGTGGCTGCACTAACGCATTGTAGAAGGGAATGATGATGTTCGTAGATTTGTATTCGAAATTCCTGGTGATGAATCCCAGTACTCTGCTTGCCATCTTCACACTCTTGTCAACTTGCTGACCGTATTTCAGCTTGTTAGTTATAGTTATTCCCAAGTCACGTTGGTGGGTGACAGCAGCCAATTCNATGATGATGTCCGTAGATTTGTATTCGAAATTCCTGGTGATGAATCCCAGTACTCTGCTTGCCATCTTCACACTCTTGTCAACTTGCTGACCGTATTTCAGCTTGTTAGTTATAGTTATTCCCAAGTCACGTTGGTGGGTAACAGCAGCCAATTCTGCCTCGTTCATTTCAATTGGGTTGAGCTCTAACCGGAATGTCTGTACAGCAGCCACAAATGTTTCCTCAAAAGCAAGTATGTCCACTTCTCAAAGCTCCAAGGGAAAATATGACTAATTTTCTTTCATCAAAATTCATTATAGCCAAATATCCTTCGTCTATTTTGCTCATCGTCAAAATAATTTCCGTCGAAATGAAATTTGGTCAAATTCTGCATCGTAAACTCAGCTATTGTCTAAAAATTTCCCCTCAAAATTGTATATCGCGCAAATTTTAACAGGATAAATATCCAAGCTCATACACATTTTCTAACAATTTGGAGTGACATTCTATAGATTTCAAATGTTGACTGGCTCGAATTCTCGATCGTAGTCATGCAATATGATCGAGAATTGGACACATCACAGTATAATTTTCAATTGGATATGTCACTGACTAGTTTTCAAGTGTTACGCCATCTAAAAATGCTTTGAATCTGGGGTTTTTTCCGAAGTAGCCAAACCGTTGGACACGGGCCTAATGCATGTATTGTATATATGCATGTCATTGTGCCCAGGTTGAACGTGCAACATTCGTTTCCCACTATGCTGATTTTTTTTTTTTTCAACAGGCGCGCCTTCTAATAACTGCAATGACGAATAATCAGTTCTAGGCTTATGGCGCGCCCAAATGTTAATTGAAGTGTTTCCAATACAGATGTGTTTGTTTATATCGTGTGTTTTCTTCACCCTTGCATTCTGTGCTTTCGATCACATATTTAAGTAGGTTGAAGGCGTTGCTCATCTTCATTTATGGACGCTGCTGTGTGTCAATTTCATGTCATTTGATTTGTTGGTTAATTCCCGTGTCGAACTATTCCTCTTTAATTCCAAATATTGCCATTATTGATTTTTAATTTGTTTATGAATTCATGTCAATTTCAATCAATGACGTCATAACATATGTATATGAGCAGAAATACTCATCGCGTCCCAACACCAGCACTGTCAATCGACAAGCACTTCATTGCTGCATCAACTTGACAAGCACAGTTATATGTGAAGGCAACTCAAGTACAATATTTTGGCTAGCATAATAAGTTGATAAATATTGTAATCCTGGAAGTATAGTCATTTCACAACTAAAATAACTCTCTAAACTTCACTGTTAAAAGCAATATTACTCTTGCTAAGGTTATATGTAACACTCGCCAAATTTGACCGTGAAAAATATAATGTGTCTTTTGTTACCTTCACTCATTCGAGATCGTTGCAGATGGAGATCGGCCTACGTAAACTGAGGTTATATTCGTGGAGTTGAAAGTTAATATCGTACATTTTTATTGTAAATGGAATTGTTTCAACTACCCCGGCCACTTTAGTTTATCCAATTTTTAGATAATTTTCAGTTGTAGGGAAGTTACTTCGATGTATTACAGTGACCCACGACGTTATTAGTAAGGTTAGAGATACCAGCATACTATGGCTTGAATTCATA
This sequence comes from Parhyale hawaiensis, assembly GCA_001587735.2. Classification (NCBI taxonomy): domain Eukaryota; kingdom Metazoa; phylum Arthropoda; class Malacostraca; order Amphipoda; family Hyalidae; genus Parhyale; species Parhyale hawaiensis. The sequence goes on from LQNS02277097.1 coordinate 18,998,747, forward strand.
GAGTCGCAGGAAGTTTTTGAGAGTACGTTGCATAGTTCAGTGAAGAAATGACATCGTTCGTCGTGGTTTAGATTTTATCTATTACTTCTTTATATTCATTTTATGCAAAACTATAGTCAAAGTAAGACTAACCATCAAGTAACATATAATTAACTAGTGAACCCGTGTGTGAAAAAAATTCACTCAATAATCGATACGTTTGCCTAATGCCTCTAGGCCGGTGCGGAATCTCCTATCTCTTATTTGCTTCTTAATTTTCTTCATTGATACTTGGTCGTGCTCTCATCCTTAGGTCTTCTATATTCACAGGCAGAAGGAACATCTTGACTAAAGCACTCCAACAAAATTAAAACAAAATGGCAACTTGTATACAATGTGTTCGCTCCGTAGCAATGATACCGTTGATACCGTCTTTCCACCTCAAATATCTGTTTCATTTGAAGTGCTCATATTCTGACCTATAAAAAAAAAAACTTCTTCGTCAGAGAAAAACAGTGAGCTAGAAGAAATATTGTCTGCTGCCCGTGAAAAATCATATTACGTCGGTTTCATTGACAATTGCATCAAAGTGGGAAGAAAGGTCATGCAACGGAATCTTCTGTGGGAAGAAACTACGAAGCAAGAAGCATGAGAGTGCCAACGGAAGCTTCAGATATCTTCAGTGTTGCGATTTCAACTTCGGCAATGCAAGAAATGTATTCAGATATAAGGTCGCCCCATACCTTGACGTAGATTCGATGTATGGAGAAGCTAATACTCGTACAAATCAACTATCCCTGCTTAAGATACGTTTGCCATCTTCTGCAACCCGGTCTATTTTTTGCCTATCATTTACAATGGAGCTTGAGAGGACGATCAGAGCCTCCAACCTGGGCTACATTCCGCCTATCTGTTTTGTTAAACCGTGACAGAAAATAGACAAACAGATAAATACACATCGGTCATTATCATCCGCTATATAATAAAACACAGTTGTTGGTCGCTTGCTCCCTTGCTCCAATGTTGGTCCGTCTCTCCGTCACACAGTTAAAGAGTTTAATAGGAAAAAATTCATGTACTGAAAAAAAAGTTGAAATACCATACAATTTCAGCGCTTGGAGTACCGGTGACATATATAGCTCTGGATCTCCGGCCTCTGGATCCCGAGCTCTGGACCCCCAGCCTCTGGGTCCCCGCTTTCATTGCAGAATGATATCGAAGCAGTTGAATCTTCACGCTGAGCAGACGCCGTTTTATATTGAACTAGTGCACCAAAGGCAACCATTTTGTTGAACAAGTCATGACAGTATGTATTTTAAAATATCTTACCATCCAATCGAAAAATTCACAATACTCCAAATTTCTCCATGTCCGCAAAGTCCACGAAGTTCACCAAGTGCACAAAAGCAACCCAGTTCACAAAGGCCCGTGACCAGGCCTTCATTAATAACCCGGGAATTCCCGGGTGCGCTATCGTCGTTCACGACGATTTGTGTGCGTTTTTGTGTACGCAGATCATGTGCGTGCGAGCGGCGTTCAGGTTGGTGCCCAGCGCTACTCGCTGTATCTCTGATTAAGTTAGTTAGGTTAGGTAAGGTTAGGTTAGGTTAGGTTAGGTTAGGTTAGGTTAGGTTAGGTTAGGTTAGGTTAGGTTAGAAGTTTAGGTAAGGAGGTAAGGTAAGGGTAAGTTAGGTTAGGCTATGTTAGGTTAGCCTAGGTAGTTTTTATTTTAGTGGTGGCGCGGGCAGGAAAGCCTACTTGAACGCAAAATCGTCGTGAACGACGGTAGTGCTTCCCGGGTTCGTATCCTGGATACAGTTCGGCAAAAAAAAAGTTGGGTGCCATAGAATTTTTTTTTTTTTCTGTATTAGATAAGGGAAAAATATGGCTTCGGACAGACGGACGGATGGACTGACGGACAGACGGCTCTCTTATTATAGTACCGGTATAGATTTTCATCGCAGCCAAATTTTGACGCTGGAGGTTCAACAATCAGTTGGTATCCACAATACGGTGAGTTTTGGACATTTCCAGCGAATTCTTATGACTGAACTATTATTTTCATAGTGCAACTTAACGTTTAATCAATTCCAAACTGATATTCACTCCTTATCTTGTAGGGGGATATTTTCTATCGCAAAACTCGTTGTTGTACAGCTTGCGTTTCACTAATGGAATATCAGGCCTGCAGGGATGAGACCTACATATAATACAGCCAAACCTGTACTGGGAATCGGAACAATAACAAGCTCTATCACAAAATTTTTACCGTCATATTTGACGGCTGGGCCCTCTATAGTATTGTAATATTTGCGAAGCAATGAGAGAGTTCAGATGATCGCCAGGCAAAGCAATGCTGACGATTATATCTAAATGTCTAGAATTTTTTAATTTCTTCTTGATCACCACAATTTTTTTTTTTTTTTATTCAGTTGCTCCTCATAACATTCCAAACAGTGTTCTGTACATTTCTTGAAGATCCGTCGAAAACTTTAAAAGCTACGTCGCTGAAAAACTGACAAACACACGCTGGCAAAAACATATTCTAGACGAAAGAACAAAAAATATACGATTGCTGCCAATTTGCTAATATAAAGAGCGTAATTGAAAGTTTTGGCTTCTACGTCACTAAATTCGTGCTGCAGAATAATTCCGAGGCAACAGCAAATTACAGGACCTCTGTCCTGTTTTATTATCAACAAATTTGTAGACAGTTACCCGAAACACATGGTCTTGTTACAGGTCATAAGGAAATCGGTTTTTTTGTCTCATTGAGAAACGAATTGTTTGATGATCCTTACCGTTTACTAGAAGCTGTAATTAAAGTATGAACGTGTATTCAACATACTTTTCGGAAACATATTACTCTCGAAAGGCAAAATTAATAGAATTTTAATTCGTAGCCCTGTTAATAGCCCAATTTGAGCATATGCAAAAGGTTTATCAATATTATAGTCATCTCATTAAAACAGTTAAATGGTACTAACTGGAATCGGTGGAAATTCTACCGTACAAAAGCTCTGCTGCTCAATCATGACGTCCTTGGATCCGTATCAGGCATATGAAAGGTGAAAAATGTTCCAAGGCATGCCGTGAATCATCTACCTAATGCCGGGGACACATATGCATTTGTTCGCCCAACTGGTTGCTAGGATGTGCAGCTCGCGTGCCCCTTCGATACATACTTAAAATCGGTAGCATAGATACCGTGGCATAAATGACGTCCGAGTCTCGCGTCCTTGCATCAAGTTGTCTGTGTAAATGCATTGTGTGGCGCCGGCACAAGACTGCTAGCAGTAGCAGCTTTTATTTAACAAGCGGGAACCGTGGAACTTCCACGGTTGATGAGTGTCTTTACTTGTGAAAATGTACCAGACCTATACGCTGGTACAACTTCAATTGATTTTAATCTAACACAACCTAACAGAACCCACACCGTCTAAGTTAACGCCAGTCGCTTAAACCCTGGTGACCTCTTTAAATCAACAACGGTCTTCTTTAACATGTATCGGCTAAGCTAACGCTAGTCAAACATCCAATGCTCCATATACTAGTCTTAGAACATGTCTTATGACCTATACCCCACAACTACCATACGAACTTTATCTAACGTAACGGTTGTCATCTAATCTACCGCACATCTCTAACCTAACTATCCCATCTAATCTAGCGAATTTGTGAAGCCCTTCATATAATGTAACCCACCACAGCTAATGGACCTCACCATATCTAACGTAACTCACCTCTTCTAATAACACTCATAGCTCACACTCCATCCTAACACAACTCGTCCTAACTCAACGCTCCTCAGCTAACTTTACGTTCTTCATTTAATCCAACCCTTGTCGATTAACCTAAAGCACTTAACGTACGTACCTTCTATTCAAATTCCCTTCAGTCGTAGCAGCTCACCTTTCAGGATTGCGTTTCTCAAACCTGCGCCTACTTTCAACATCTCATGAATTTTCTCTTCTCTCTTTATAATTTTCTTCACTCATTCGATCGTGAGAGCCACTGAAATTTTTTCGTAATGACTTGTTGCCTTCGCCAAGGAGGTTATGTTTTTACTCGGAGTTTGTCTATCTGTCATCAAGGTAACTAAAAAAAGGTTTGGATAATCGTTATAAAATTTACAGTACATGTTTGGCATAGCAAAAGAGATGATAAACTTTTGGTAAAGATCTGCCCGTTTGCATGTTTTTAGTTCTTGATATCATGACTCCCACATTTGTGACGAATCTTCAAAAATCTTGCAATAATTTTTGGAATATTACGAAGAGCAGCTGGCTGAATTTTTATGATCTGTCAGTCAGTTTGTTTGTCTGTCTCGATGCTTGTTTTTACCTCTATGAGAAAATGACTCGAACATCTCTGCATGGATCATCATTAAATTAACAGGAATTGTTAAAAATTGTTAGAAGGTATAAGGGCTAAATTTTGGTGATGATCAGTTTGTTTCTGCGTGCCCCTTCGATACATACTTAAAATCTGTAGCATAGATAGCGTGGCATAAATGACGTCCGAGTCTCGCGTCCTTGCATCAAGTTGTCTGTGTTGTCCGTTTATGCTTTAGTGATTGTCAGAACTAAACTCAAAAGTTATCAATGGATTTTCAAGAAAATTACAGGAAGTGTTGTTAACGTTAACCCTACAAAGGGAGACCTGAGGAGTATTGCTCCTCACCCTGCAGAAATCTGCATTTTTATTGCTTTCAAATTTCAGTTGAGTTGCTGGAATCTTGTGCCTTTTCATAAAATGGCATTTTTTATGTTTGTGTAAAAATTTGAGATAAAATACCATGCATAAGGGAAAATGCCAGAGATTTTTTGATAAATGGTCCCTATAAAGGAAGACCTGCGCTATAGTGCATCGCACCCTGCATTCGTATACGGCCGGCAGCGCCGTACGTTTCAACTTCTGTGTATTCTGTGTATCTGCATGTAACTTCATCCTAAGGTTATAATTACTGATGGACAACGAAGCTTTATACACATTATTTATAATAAATATGACAACCTTAGCTAAATGAGGCTACATCAGCGCAGTCGCAGTCCCTTGTATACTGTATCATTGTATGAATATTGTTGTGTACACTCGTAGTACATTGATTGTTTTGCGTACTTAGACTGGACAGTTCATGTAATACAGCAGGCGCCCCACAGTTCCCGCAACACATGCACACTGCCTGCATTGGTGAGCAAACAGCCACGGTTATCGTACAAAATGTATATGATTGTATGCTTTTAACTGTTCTCTTAAAAATATTCATTTTATCGTGTCTTATTATAATTTAACATTGAATTGATGATTCTAATTATATCTCAACTCATGTATCAATGTCTGAAGAGTATGCCTGTTGATTTTTTATTCTAAATACCTATAAATATTGAATTTATTAGCAAACCATTAGGCTGCGGTACATTGCACCTCACCTCTCCCTTTATTACTCCGCGTTAGGGGTCTCACTTTGTCGGGTTAAGATGTTCAACTGACCAGATTTTGGTAATGATATAAAAGAAATAATAGTTTCAGGACCAACTTAATTTTTTCATTAACGTTTCAATGCTTGGCGAAGGTATTCGCGCTCAGAATCAAGTATTTTTTATTGCTTACGTATGCGTTAAATAGGCAGTAAATACTAACGCACACACCTGACCTATTTCTCAGTACCTATATGACTTTGTTAAATTTTACACGTTCTCTATTTCTTGCCTTTTCTCCGCTACTTTTCATTGATATAGTTGTCTTATTTCCCAATTTCTTTGTAAGTTCACAGCTAATAACTAACAATTGAGCATAGCCAGGCATTTCACTAGTATTTTCGCAAGAATATGTGCCACTTACTTAAAACGGTTTCGTTTATATATACGTTCGTAGACAGGATACAGGCAGCTACTCTAAATACAGTTTTTTATCGTTTAAAACAACGATGATTTTTACGACGAAATTTGAAGACCTAAAAGAGCGCTACAAGGAGCTGGGGTGCGCGGAAATTCACCAGAATGAAAACACCGTTCTTCGTTGATACCCCACACCGTATCATGCATGCCAAGCACTACGACAAGAAGTGTGAAAGAAGTGCAACGTCTGACAGCAAATAAAACTACGACCTGCAAGTAATATAAAGGAAGCTTGGCTACGGTTCTTCCCTGTTGATCGAGATGGCATCGAAAATACCGTAATTTTCTCGTACCTAATTGTGAAAGCGTAACCGGTCGTACTAACTAAGGAAGAAGCGTAGGGAGGAACAGGTAGAATTTTTTTTATATAATATGATTTACTCCTTCTGTTGATCCCTGCCCAGGTCGTATCAAGGATACCCGAAGGATAATCTAATAAACCCCTATCAATACTGATGGAAGTGTCACCGTCGTACGAAGCAACTAACTAACGGGGTAACTAACGAACAGAGGGACAAGAAGAATCATAATAGGGATTACCCCAAGGCAAGAAATGCAGCTAATTTCGGGGCCTCATATGCATTTCTACGCCCAATTGGATGGTAGGATGAGCAGCTCGCGGGTCGCTTTGCTACATATTTAGAATCGGTAGCATAGATACCGGGGCATGGATGACGTCCGAGTCTCGCATCCTTGCATCAAGTTGTGTGTGTAAATAACTAGTGTTGCCCCGGCATAACAAACCGACACAGGGCGTTCATTGTCACCTTGCAGACCAGAAGCTATAAGCGAGTATGGGGGAGATTTCATTCACGAAACTTTCCTCGAAAGAGTATCTCCTACGAGCACAATTTTGAGCGCTGGTGCCAAATTCC
>LQNS02277097.1:19009097-19020476 GCA_001587735.2 Parhyale hawaiensis
TGTTGATGTATTGTTTCAAAGTGAGAGCAATAAAGGTGATAAAGGTGATAAAGGCTTGACCTGTGTAACCAGTAGAATCGGCGTTTAGGCGTACACCTCTGATCAGTTAATCTTGAGATATCCAAAAACTCAGTCTAACTCAATAGAGTGTTGAGCAGGTTTTATCGTAATAAGGTTACTTCTAGTACTTGCAACGCGATTCGAAACGACAGAACCAGAGCTTCTGCCTGAAGTTTCGTACAAGGCAAGCCTGGAAGGCTTAATTTCGGCGCCCAATCGACCGTGACTGAAGCAACTGCCAAGGAAAGGCATAACTCAAAGCAGTTTCACTGCAGGCCGCACGACGTCTCAAACTACTTTGTGAAACTGGTACAAAATGGATAAATGAGATACACACTGCTCGCTTCTGGGGAAAATAAATTTCTATATTTCCAGTATGCTGTCTTAATAATAAATGGAAAATTGAAATGCCGCATTAATTAACAACAGACAGGAGTAGTTCCGGAAAGTAGTGATATAATACTTTGCGCGCTCTACCATGTATTTTCCTATTCCATATGAAGAGGACATTAAAAAAAATCGGGTAGAACTTTCGCAAGTGGTACATTTTTGAGGGGGGCCATGGGAGTCCCAAAGTTATCAATTGTGGACTGATTGTTTTGAAACTTGCTCAGAATATGTATTTAAAAAAAAAAAAACACTTATGTTTACTACAATTTTTTTTATTTAGGTCTCAGTTTTTGAGATAATGGGGTTTATATATAAATAAATATGTATATTTTGGAAATTTCAGACGAATAGAACTCAATGAGTTTTCATGCTAGAATAAAACAATGGCAGTTTTGGAATCTTGAAACAGGATTCTCCATTTTTAGCTTCATAATATTTTTTTCATCGCAGCTGGATGCTCCATTTTCTATTTCGTTGCGATCGCTAACTTAAATATGGGGAACTAGAACGCATCCGTGTCGTAAGACCATCACCCGCGGTAGGGGGTAAATTCAACTAAGTCATTATTAATGAACGAGGCTAGGGCATAGCAGCATTCGATTAGATACTTGCTCTTCAATAATAACCTAAGAAAAAAGTAGAACGCCCCGCTCTCCAGACGTTTTGCCGCGGTGGAGGAAAATTCACCGTGGTGGAGAAAATTCAACGCCGTCATTTTTTTATGGCCAGCTAGGCCTAGCTTTCTGACATGGGCCACATGTAGGGCAAGCCACCAAACTCTCTTCAAGAAAATTATGTAGGTTGCTGTTATGTATGCATTTTGCACATACAACGTTCCAATGTGTTTGCCAGTAACATTCAAATGTGTAGACGCATTCTTTGTGCCATGCGAATTCATGCCTGGCGGATGTAGCCACTGCCGGCTTCTTCAGGTCAGAGCTTCTAAGATAAAGAACTTAAAAGGTCGTTTTATGACCGTGCAAAAATGTGCCGGTTTACCAGCACTGCCTCTGAGTGACATGTGTAATTCTCAATGACCTTCTGGCCGGAGCCTATATCAGTAAAAGCTGTCTGTCAAAGCCTGTAGGCAAAGTTTCGAAGATATTTGTTATGCTCATAAACGTACAGTAATTTACCGGCGGATTTCCGACTCGAATCCGGCGGAAGCAACCGGTCTTCTAATGAAGCCGGGATTCATAGTTATTTAAGTCGCTTGCACGATCAAGCGTCAGCTTATATCAATTCTAGCATTAGAATACTGTACATAGTCTACAGCATTCTGCGTGTAGCACTTACTTAGATATAGACCTTGTATTCTGTTGTCTGCTTCTATCAAGTAGCATGCTGGCTACTTATTATTGGATCTTATCTTTTAAGTCTTGTATAATTAGATGTAAATAAACAAGAAGATCTAATCGACATTCCTTCACCAACCAGCACTGTAGCCTGATACATCACTCGGCCTTGAAGTTCACCCTCACAACCAAGTACAGTGACGAATTCAATTAGAACTCACGCACGCCAAGAATTACAATGTATTACAATTGCTCAACTCTTTCGACCACTTTTTGGGTGGACAGACATACAAATATATATAAATATTAGGGCAAAGACTACTGTTCTAAAAGCCACTTTTCTTAAAATTCGAACGTTTCGGCTCTTCTACCATCTTCAGCAACTGAGAAACATGTAGAAAACTCCTAAGATTTTTAACTAGGGCTCTACATAATGAAAACCGACAGGAGGCAATAAGAGATTTCAACTAAAAAGACAAACCTATCTATTTACAATTTGGAGGGGATGGGATTACTGCATGTAATTTAGGTTCGGTTTGAATTTACGTATGTAAAGGACTCTAAAATGCGTAGTTTTAAAGGAGAGTTGCCAGAGCCTAAAATACCAAAATTATCATCCTGTATTAGACTGTTGCAAAATTCTGTATGGGATCAAATCGAAGAATTGGAGGATGGGCTAAAATTGAACCTGTTCTAAAACTCCTGCCAGCATGCTCCAACCTACGCGTTTGCAAAGTACGGGTGGTGTTCCCAACGTACTCAGATCCACACCGTGGACAACGATATTTGTAAACAAGAGAGGAAAGCATACCAGCAGGAAGCTTTACTTTATACCTAAAAATGAAGCTATTTTAAAATTGTTAACTAAAATAATGTTCTATTCAATACAAGTAATAAATCTGCCAACTGACTGTACAAGTTCACGTCTGAGCTTTTTGGACTATTGGCCAAAATATGGGACAGTGATATAAAGTTTTTATTTCTTAGCGGTCGGCACAGGAACAACAGACACATACTTTTTGCACAGAAACTCGATAATTTACTTTTGAACTGACTGTAGTGGGAAACCGTTTTATAGAAAGAACGTCTTTAAATATTCAAACTTGAAGTGTAAAGTAGTAAAATTAGAACTAATTTCATATGCTCAAGCTAAAAGTGTACAAATACTATTGGCCTTAAATCTAAAGCAGCAAAACCTAAAAAAGCTCAGAGCCATGCCGGTAAAAGTAGGTTTGCGATACACAGAGTTGATGAAAGTGTTATTTTTTTGGGTGATGCGACAGTCTTTAAACGATAGTTCATTATTTTGTTCCTGTTCTATTGTAAAATTTATGCTTGGATGTTTTCCATTAAGATAGTTAAGGAAGTTTGTAGCATGAGATCTATCTCGGAATAAAAGAAAAGTATCATCAATATACCTACGATAAAAGACAAGTTTAAATTGGTGGAACATTCATCTAACCAGTTTCGTCGTGATATGACATAAATATATTAGAAAATGTAGGGCATAGTGGTGAGCCCATGCCTAGGCCCTCTACCTGCTTGTAATATTTTCCGTTAAAAAGAAAGATCTAATTGAGAACTGCTAGCTCCAGTAGTGATTTATAAAAAGATCATGTAAGGCCTAGTACACGGGAAATATTATGCATATACAAATGATTAAGACAGATATTGATAGTTTCGGTTAACGATATGTTGGTAAACAAGTTTTTTTCGTCGAATGGGACCATAAAGTATGAATTGGCATTAGCAAACTGTGCAATTTCTCTTGAAAACGTACGGGAATTTAAAATAGAATATTCATTAGATGTATAGGGGCTGAGCATTGGAACTAAAAATTTAGCAAGATTACATTGCTGGGCGTTTTGTAGGCTGCGAAAATGGGCTGCATCTGGAATTGCGAACTGATGTTTGTTTTATGAACCTTAGGGAGGCCGTACAAACATCCGGACCTGAGCCGGTCACGCGACAGCTGTCATAGTCGCCTTCCGAGAGAAGTTGCATGTTTTTACGTTTCCGCTAGAAATTGTTAATTTTATCCTCAATTCGTTGTACAGTTAGTTGGTAGATTTTTTACTTGTATTGACTTGAACGTTATTTTAGTTAACAGTTTTAAAATAGGTTCATTTTGTAGGTATAAAGAAAAACTCCCTGCTAGTATGCTCTCGTCTATTGTTTACAAATACTATTGTCCACGGTGTGGATCTGAGTACATAGGTAACACCACCCGTACTCAGCGAACGCGTAGGCTGGAGCATGCTGGCAGGAGTTTTAGAACAGGTTCAATTTTAGCCCATCCCCAAATTCTTCCATTACATCCCATAAAAAAATTTTGCAATAGTCCATTACATATGTAAACTCAAACCGAACCTAAATGACATGCAGTCATCCCATCCCCTCCAAATTGTATATAGTTAGAATTGTCTTTTTAGTTGCAATCTCTAATAACCTCCTGTCGGTTTTCATTATGTAGAGCCCTAGTTGAAAATTTTTACAGTTTGCTACATGTTTTCAGTCGCTGAAGGTACCTACCTGAGAAGCCGAAACGTTCGAAGTTAAAGTACAATGACTTTTAGAACAGTGGTCTTTGCCCTAATATTTTTATTTAAATTGTGTAAAGCTGTGCAATCTAATGTAATTAACCATACATATATATGTACATATATATGTGTGTGTGTGTATCTAATTGGCCTAATAGAGGTACAGCCCCTCCTAGAACCTCGTAGGTTAGGTAAGCAAGGACTAGTTCTGCTAAAATCCCACGAATTGTTCACTCGGTACTAAACTTCATATAACACTAGCAGAACCAGTCATGGCCTGTCTAACCTACAAGGTTGACGGGGTAAGAGCTCATTGGAATGGATGCTGTTGTAGGGGGGATGGTTGGAGTGGATGGTGGCAGCAAAAAAATATTTTGGACGTTTATCTGTCGAGAAGTGGGCATGCGTTCCAACGTAACTTATTTTCCTGGAAATGAGACCAAATTTGCTAAAATCTAAGGTGTTTTTAACGTTTTTTCGTCATTTGAAGCTACCAGGCCGTTAGATGGTCTGGGTTTTTGGTACCTCTTCGAGACGCCGGCCACTTAACAGGCCGTATAGGAATATTCGTGGCCATCTAATACGCCATATCGAAATATATATATATATATATCTACAAAGCATCGAGCCAGGACTCGATCTGGGGACCTAGAGATTACCACGCCGATACTCTACCACGCATACGGGCTATTTGATGGCCAACAATCTTACAAAACGGCCTGTCAAGTAGCCGGCGTCTCGATAGAGGTACCAAAAGTCTAGGCCACCTAACGGTCTGTTTACTTCAAATAGTGAAAAAAGTATTAAAAGCACCGTAGATTTCTGCAAATTTGGTCTCAGTTTGAAGGAAAATAAGTCTACGTTGGAACGCACGCCTATTTCTCGACAGATAAACCTCCATGTTTTTTTTTGTGCTGCTACCATCCACCCCGACTATCCACCCTAGTACAGCACCCCTTCCAATGAGCTCTTAACCCCGCCAACATTGTAGGTTAGGCAGGCAAGGACTGGCTTTGCTAGTGTTATATGAAGTATAATACATAGTGAACCCGTGTATATGCCTACAATACTTAGGATTTTAGCAGAACCAGTCCTTGCCTGCCTAACTTACATGGTTCTCGGAGTGAGTGTACCTCTGTTAGGCCAAGTAGATACATATATATGTGTGTGTCTAATTGGCCTAATAGAGGTACACCCTCTCCGAGAGCCTTGTAGGTTTTGAAGGCAAGGACTGGTTCTGCTAAAATCCCAAGTAATATATGTATATATACGGGTTTACTATGAACTAAGCGTCATTAGGACGCTATAACAGAACCAGTCCTGGCCTCCTAATCTACAAGGTTAGCGGGGTAAGTACTCATTGTCGAAATATATATAATATAGGATATTTATCACCCGCGAACGAAGTCATAGAGGTGATGTTTTCGTTGAAGATTTGAGTGCAAATATATTTATATAAATATATATTTGTCTGCCAACCCAAAAAGTGGTGGAGTTGAGATTGTTCATAATTTTCTGTAGGAAGTTTGGTGGGTTTACGCAGATGAGACCCATGCCAAAAAAAGAAAAAATGGGCCTAGCTGGTCATAAAAAATGAGGGCGCTGAATTTTCCTCCATCGCGGTAGACCGTCTTACACCTCCAGGCGTTCTATATCACCCGCGAGTGAAGTTATAGGTGATGATGTTTTTCTAGAAGATTTAAGTATACACTAGACGACCCGTGAGCCGCTGGGTCGTCATCGCGATCATCATCGCTTTCGCAAAAAAGCAGGTGTTATTTAGCTGGGCATAGACCACCAGCTATTCGGCCGTCCTCTTCTGCCCGTCAAGGAGCGGCCCGTTCCGTTCACTATCAACAGATTCTTGCTTCTCTAACGAATATTCAAGACCCAGGGTGTAAGCGAAGTCAAATTATTAGGGAATTACCCAATTGCCGAACAAACACTATTTCCGAATAAATAGTTTTTATTTGATACGATTTTATTACTTTCACCTATCAAATATTGATGTTTGTTCGAAAATAGAGTTAGTTCGGCATTTGGGTAATTCCCATATAATTATGTCAAGTATTTCAGTTGTATTGCCCGTGGAACCGATGAATTGATCATGCCCGTTCTTGAGACCCAGCTCAGTTAAACTGCCGTTTCACAGATACAATCGAATTAAAGAGCTAATCCATGGAAAAAATTTTACTGCCCCCCCCCCACCAATACCTTGAATTTCTTCACGTACAAAAGAGAAGAATCTGCGTTAAACAAGACAAGATTGCAACTCTCCCACTCCCCCCAACACCTCGAATTTCTTCTCGTCTAAAAGTGAAGATGTGTCAAACAAGACACGAATAAAAAAACAACCCACAAATAAATAAACAAGCAAGACCGGTTCACGGAGTTTTAGTATAATATAGATAGATATATCTATATAGATTTATTCGTATGTTTGTCCACCCAAAAAGTGGTCAAAAGAGTCGAACAATGTTCATAATTTTTTTGTAGGGAGTTTGGTAGCTTGACCTAGTTATAATTCATGTAAACAAACAAAACTAGGCCTAGCTGGCCATAAAAAATGCTGGCGTTGAATTATCGCCATCGCCAAGAATATGCAAATCGTCTAACGCGAATTGGCAGACCGTCTAACGCAACGAGTCGTTCTATTTTTTCCTGTTATTATTAAGAGATCTCAAGGGGGGGTGGGGGCGCTCTGGCCTAACCAAGTTCGGCACAGCATCCAAATGAAAACGTTAGCTGGCCATCAAAAATGACGTCGTTGAATTAGCCCCCACCGCAGGTGGTGGTCTTACGCAACGAGGCGTTTTAGTGTACTATTTTATATGAAATAAAATCCAATGGATAAAACTCACAGGGAGACCATTTTTTTTATAAACCTAAGTTGAATGAATAAAAATTAACGTTTCGACTTACAAAGTCATTATCAACATCTGTAAAGACAAAAGTAAACTTTATAAATTTCAGCTAACATTACTAAACAGAAAGTCTAAAAGTGATAATCTAAATTTTGATACATGGAACAAAAATAATAAAAACTAAAAATTCACTAGTTGCAAAGGATAAGAAGATTGCATATCGTTGAGTTGTGGCTTCAGCCTATGTACTATAAAAAGAGATTCTAAAATACGCAATTCACATGGATTACTGGCTGTCCCTAAACAGTAAAATCATCTTTGCGGATGGATTGATTGCACCTCTCAGCATGAGATCGTACGGATGACTGAGAAGGATTGCACAGGATATGATTGCTACAAGGACTCCTGCCAGCATGCTCAGCCGCGCGAATACGCAGAGACCACAGTTGCGCACAGTCTGCGTCAGCATACGTGGGCTCGACCACCCTGTCACTGCGTATTCACACGGCAGCAATTATCTGCAGTTGCACGACTGTCGCTCGACGATTTATTTTGCTTTGGGTAATGTCTTGCGCAGGAACAAAGCATTCCGACAGTATTTCCCGGCTCTTTGAAACAACTTGGCCGACAGAAAAGTGAAAATCATAAAGTTTTTCCGCTACTCTAATAGCATACTCGCGTCTTGTATTGTGGCAGTTTTTGAGTTGTATAACCTTCAAAATGACTGAGGAATAGCGCGGTGCACTGGGGATAATGGCTTAAGTTGCATATCAATTAAAATGCAGGTTCAATTTGGTAAAGTTTATTCTAGACTTGAACACTCAATCCACTAAAACTTACAGCTTCGCCCATATAACCCGAAGTAAAATATAATGTAGGCATCGCAATTTTTGAAGAATATAAAACGGTACATGAAAACAAGCCACTCAAATCCACAACGTCTAAAGTAAAGATATAATAACATAATAATAATTGTAGTATAATAGTATACGATAATAACCACCAACGGAGAAGAACCACTAAAAATGGGCAAAACTGCCTCAAATACCCGAAGTAAAGTATCTCTAGCATTCCAGTAATCGAGAAATATAAAGACACCGTAAGGAGAATGAAGCCGCTCAAAATTTACAATAAATGTCTACAATGCCTCAAGTGAAGCTAATATGTCATTTCTGTAGCTGAGAACCATGGATGTTGATAGAAGGAGATAGCAACGGTTACAGAGATCGGAATCTGATTTTTTCCGGCACGGCTGACAGCTGGCTGACTCGATGGGAGCCTGTAATTGGTGGGAAAGGATGACTGGGCGACTGTGATTGGAGGAAAGTAACTGCTGTGTCTGGGAACCTGTGTCTGGTTGGAAGGGAGCAGCCTTCGAAAAGTAACACCCTGGGCAGGACTGTGAAATGTACTGCGCTCACTCCTTTTACCTTACCTCCTTAGTTGAGAATAATCACTCATCATAAACATTTGGGTCCTGTTTTATATCCAGAACATTGTCTCCAATGTCCAAAGTAAGATATTTCATATCAGCACTCAGTTTCACATAACATTTCGATTTTTTTCCAAAGTCGTTTCGATCATTAGTGATTTTATTAAGGATAATTCTTGGATAGAGATCAAAACAAGCTAGATAAAAGACAACGTTACTGCCGTTAACTGCAACCATCTTCAGGCAAAATTATAATCTGTAACAATAATGAAAAGATGCACATAGACACTGATGTATAATGGTTGCACTATTAATCAATAATAAGACATAGTCATACTTCAACAGCAATGAATGAGCACTTAAGGGTAATGCAGTTAACCTCACTGTAGCAAGAGGGTAACTGTAGATAAGAACACTGTTTTGGTAGAACTGGCAGAGTTGTGGGTAAGATAAGATTCAGCTGTTTAAAACTTATTGCTATCCAATATATGGTAGCTCACTTTGCGCCAAATTCACTAAACAGGCCATCAGTAAGTTGCGTGTTGCGCACAATGACATATTCCGACGGTTGGTGGGTGTGCCCAGATACACAGGTGCTAGTGATGTGTTTGCGTCGTATGACGTACAGTGTCTCAATATTCTTGCTCGTAANTGCTCCAAGGGATATGCTCTAATCCAACTTATCAGAGTTCGGCGCTCAAGCAGCGGTGGGTTAGGATTCTGTATGTAGGCAACGACCTCCATGATCGGAATGACCTGTAGCTGATTTGCTATTACCTGCTACTTCTCTAAGCTTCAATTTCATGGCTCGCAGGCGTGAGCTGATATATCTCTGTCCTCCTACTGTACTATTTCCTTTTGATTGCTCGAGGTACGGTAGGACTATATGTGAGCCTGTTGGTATGCTGGGGCCTGATCTCTGCGTGCAACTTGTATTATTATTATTGTTAACAGCCCCTTGGCCTGGCCAGCTAAAATGAAACGCTGTGTCTCCATCATACTGTACAAGGATAATCTGTTAAGTTCTCTGTTCCAATGCAGTCAAGAGTTCTTTCTCTCTCCTGTCTGAAATTGAGCTGCTCAATGCCATTCGTGTCTGCAGGTGTAGTCTGAGTGTATCTATTTATTCTCATTGTACGTGGCCACCAATATTTGTGACTTGGCCTAATTACTAGGTTGAATTTTGGCTACTTTGTCTGTACCTGTAAGCTTGTAAGCATATTTTGTGAACCCATTGTGTTCTTAATAAAAGCTAATTATTATTATAATTATTATTATATAATTAGGTCGGTGCTAGAGGGGCGTAGCTATTTCCGTTGAAGAGATTGAAGTAGTTGGAGAGTTCGTTGCACTTCACCTTTATGACTGGCACCGCTTTAACAGTCACCTTTATGACTGTTAAAGCTTCTGCTATTCTCAGTGATATGGTGTCCGAGTATGAGTAGGGAACAGAGACATAGCTGGAAAAGTTTCAATCGGTGGTGGCTCAGACAAAGCCACCTAGAGAAGAAGGCTTGTCATAGCCATCCGTGACGTCATCGAATGACGGGCATTGTATCGGCTGTGCGCTGCAGCGGACATGTTTAAGTACGCTTGTGGTCAGGTTGTTGCTTATATTCTTGTATTCAGTGTATTTTTGCATAAATTGGTGTTTCTAAAGACGTTTTGTGTGATGAAGATAACTTATAAAATGCCCAATTGCTGGGGTTATTACAGAATGGGACCGAAAGTCCATATTTTTTATTTCGCCTGCGATAGTAGTGGGAAGCTGCCATGGCTGTATGCCATCGAAAGGGACAACTTCACGCCAACCAAAAACAGTGCCTTAAGTTTAATCGCTATTACAGGGCTTTCTATTTTTCATCAGTGACTTTAACAGTAACGATAGCTATAGGTATTTTATTTTCACGAACCTACCAGTAAGAAATTATCGCCAGATAAAGTGCTACTTACTCGATTCAGATAATGAGATTGCAGCCTAGGGGCTACAGCTTCAGACCAATCTTGCTACTAGTGCGAAGTCCCAAGTCTGCATATTTTACGCATAAATTCAATTGTTTCTTAAGCTTTAGGAGAAAATGCAAATATGCCACCAAGAATATTACTTATCCTGCTGAGGTGCAACCACAGTAATACTACAGAATGAAACCACATTAGTCGTCATGAACTAAAACTGTATAATTAACCACGAGATAAAGATATAAGGACAGCCATTAAAAGACATTAAAATGGTATTTTGGTGCTGATACAATCGTTCATTACTGGAACCATCTACAGCTGCACCATGTCTTTTCACATTACTACCTAGGAATACTACGCCACTTTGTGGCGGCCTACGTTACATCACTTCATGGTTGCCTATGTTACATCACTAACTGATTGTCTAATTTGAATCACTTTATAGTTGTCTAAGTTAAATGATTCCATGGCTGCCTAACTTGAATGACATCATGGTTGTTCTCACGCTACATCACGTCCTGGCTGTTTACGTTACACCACTTCATGTTGCATATGTTACTGGTACATCTCATCAGGGTTGCCTATATTACATGATTTATTGAATTACCTACTTACATTACATAACTACCTACCTACCTACATTACATAACTTCTTGGTTGCCTACAGTACATAATTTAACGGATGACTATGTTATATCACTTCATAATTTTATCCTAATTCAAGAAATCTAGGTCTGCTTTTTTACGCAGTCTCAAAATAAAAGTCACGACCAGAACCGTCACAAATGAAAACATTTTACTCGAATGAGATCTAATACTAAAATAATTGGCAAAACAAA
>LQNS02277097.1:19083380-19103583 GCA_001587735.2 Parhyale hawaiensis
TCGCAGTCGCTGTCCCTGCTAAACATGGCATGAGCTGGCCGCTTGTAACGTAATATAACCTTCTCCCTACCTTCAACCAGCGCCCCAGCCCTGACCACCCTCTAATGCGGCCCTAAGTTATGTTAGGGATGTTCCCAGGGATACTAGGAAACCCACAACTTGATTATATTCCCAGGGATACTAGGGAACCCACACACGCTGGACCGTGCTGCAAATTTAGGTTAACTGGTCCCAGAATATCCGTACTGCTGTAGTCGAGCACGGATCATCAAGAGCCATGACGGCATCGACAGAAGGCTGTTATGCAACGATCTGTTACCCCGCCCTCAATTCCGGCTAAGGTCATCTTCCCTTGCCATACAGCGTCAACCATATATATATATATAGTCTGAAATTCTTGCAAAATATTCACTACCGTAAATGAAAAGTTCTATTTTCTAAGAATAAAGCAAGTGCTGTAAAATAGATCATTTCTGCATGCGCTCAAGTATTGAAAAGCTTCACAAAGAAACTGTAATAATACAAAGACAGTGCAGATGAGCCTTTCTTTAAATACGATACAGATATTCGATTACATTTCTCAGGAAAAGCCTTTAATGGCAAAAGAAACTAACGTGTGCTTGTGCTTGCCAGTAGTGGGTAATGCACCGAGATACGACTTTTTGAGGGTAGGTTCCCCTCGCGCCGAGGGGTCATCGCGCCGCCCCTTCCGGTTTCCCAGGTCCCGCCCACTCCGGTTAGCGCCCCCCCCTGACCCCCGCTAAACCGGTAGTGCATTGGCCGTTACAAACCGGAAGCTCGCGCGCGAGGGTAGCCGCGAGGGTAGGTTACCCTCAAAAAGTCGTATCTCGGTGCATTACCCACTACTCTTGCCCGGACACAAACACAAGCCACTAGGGCATGTACCATCACCCCAACAGAACAGAATCTTTAGACGTTGCTGCTTGATCGTCGGAAATCACCTGGGCCGATAGATGCTGACACACGGATACACGCTACAGACCCTAATCACAACCCAATATAGCCAGCTTTTCTTACACTAGTAATGGCTGTAGCCAGCTGTCTCACGTCATCTTTAGCATGTTGAAATGTAAGAAAAAACTTACAAAAAATTCACGTAGTGATAAGCTCTCAAAAACTGAAATTTTCAGAAACGTTGTCAAATTGTAGCCCAGTCTGCTGTAATACTTCAAATTGAAACAACTTACAGTAGCTATCGCTGTTAAGCGGATTTGATGATTGACGAAAACATCAGAGGCTTTCAATGGCAGTAAACAAATTAAGCATCGAGGCCGTTTGGCTATTGATTAAGGCCCTTACCCTGGCTGCTGTTGAAAAAAAAAAAACAAGGGCAACTCTACGATGCTTAACCAAAAATATATAAACCGTATAATGCAAGTAACGGATAACAGCTGTGATGAAGCAAACGTATTACGATACTGAACCAAAAGTATATAAACCGTATAATGCAAGTTAAGAAACGGAGAACAGCTGTGATGAAGCAAACATTCTGTTCCAGCGGTACACGGATCGGTACTCATCGTTGGGTTAGCACTGCTACTCCAAGTTGCCAATACGTTCTTTCTTCACACTCGCACTATCAGTAGCATAATAATTTTTTCTTAACTTCCAATGAATCATCTTAATTCATACTGCCATGCACGCTGGGTCTTGAAGAAACACAAAAGATCCTACTTGACTTAATACATTTAGTCCCTAACAAACGGAAAAACTGCCCTACCAATGCTACCGTAATCCCAAAGCGACTGTTCTCAGATTAAGAAACTATCCTGCCATTAACGAACACTTCGAGCAGCCTAGGTATGAGTGTTAATGTGAAGGGTAGTTTGCAAGTATTTCCAGTCATTTTAGATCAGATTAGATTAAATAGCTGGCAGTAGACGGACCAAAAGACTCATTCCCAGAGGGACACCGGGACTTACGCCCTGACTCTCTATGAGCTAATGCCATTACACAATGCCAGTACCATTTAGATGTGTAGCGAAAAAAAAAAACTCAGCCAATGAGACAATCTTTCAAGCACGATTCATTGCAGCAGATCCGCGGAGCTTGGAAATGTTCACTGCTCTGACCGTTAATATTTTGTGACTAATGGAGGAGGTGATCGTAGCTGTGGAGCGTGTCTCTCCCAATGTTAGTCATGACGATTTTAAACGCATTGACTGTTTCCGCACCGACTAATACCGAATTGAATCTATTTCAGATGTTCATCGTGAAATACGGAAAAAACTACTGCCTTTTAAAATAGTCCTCTAAGTTCTATGTTTGAGTCTTTAACCGTTGTTTTGCAGGGGATTATTAACGGCTCTCTTAAAAAGTCTCGCTGTAGGTACGTCGCCGAAGTCATTCGGATACCTGAATGTTGACGAGCTTGGAGGGCGCTTGGCTTGGTAGAGTTGACACGTCGCTGCTTTAATTGCTATGCTCTGCTTCTTCTGGAATACTGCTCCGTAGTCTGGGGCTCTGCTGCCGATTGTCAACTGTGTTTGCTTGACAAAGTGGTTCGTCGATGTGTGTTCATACTGGATGGTGTTACGCCTTGTGATCTGGCTCATCTTCGCAGCGTTGGTGGAGTCTGCTTTCTGTATAAAATATGTGAGGGAGCTCATCCGTCTACCTTGAATAGTTAATAACCTGGAAGATCTTAGTTTATCGTCCCGTCAACATCCGGAAACTGTAAGATCTTCCAGGTTATTACCTATTCAGGGTAGACGGATGAGCGCCCTCATATACACATAGGGCTCTGCCTTAATATGTTTGCCAGAATGCAGCGGGCAGCACAAGCACCTCGTGTGTTTGCTTTGCTTTTACCGGCTGTGGCTTACTGGTAGAGTATCGACGTGGTAATCTCTAGGTCCCCAGATCGAGCCCTGGCTCGATGCCTTCTATTTATTTGCTTATATATGTTTGTCAGTCCACCCAACAAGAAGTCGAAGGAATTGAGCAATATTCATAATTTTTAGCATGGAATCTGGTGGGTTACCCTCGATGTGACCCATGCCAAAAAAATTGGGAATAGCTGGCCATAAAAAATGACTGCGTTGAAATTTGTTCTCCACCCAAAAACAGGTAGAAGGAGTTGAGCTAGCTTCATGATTTTTGCATGGAGTCTGGTGGGCTGTCCTCGATGTGACCCATGCCAGAAAACTAAGATTAGCTCGCCATAAAAAGTGACGGCGATGAAATTGCTCCCACCGCGGGTGATGGTCTTACGACACCGAGGCATTCCAGTGTAAAATGTTGTCGTCAAGTACAGAAAGTTCGAGCAATAGGCTAACTGTTACTGTGGTTTCTCTCGCGTACAAAATTGACAATAATGGTGCTCATATTTCTTGGCAAGGATTAGTATGTTCTGGGAAGAGCACTGTGAACTGAAAATGAAGTGTAAATAAGGCTTCAATTAAAAAAAAGAAGTTAAATCAGATCGCCAGAAGGGACCAAACTCGGCCCTAGTGCTGTGAAAGTTTCCACCAGCATGCAGTGCAATTTTCTAGATAATTATTAAATTAGTATATACGTGTATTCTCTTAATACATTTATACGCTAGAGATGGATTTCACAATTTAAGACGATTTTTCTAGTTGAATTTGTTAAAATACTCCTTACTGGACGAAGTTCGGGGCTTCTCCGGGCCCCGGGCCATGCTGAGGCACTGCCCATCATCAGCGCCCGGCTCATCCCCCTCCAGCACGCTCACGGCAGACGATCTGGTCAATAATGCTGTTGCTGCCGGAGGTCTGGTAGTAATGAGGAAGCATTGGGCGATCAGGGACACTCGTCAACAGTTTGTCCAGGTTCCTCTTGAACGTCTCAAAAGAGCCATGAACCTCTCTTAGTTCTCGCGGGAGGCAGTTAAAAAGACGGGGCCCGCAGATCATCAGGGAGTTTTCAAGTAGCGTCTTAACTCGTGCTGGAGCCCGATTATTCATTCATGGTAGCTTGCAATAAAAGCCTCTGCGGCCTCCGTCGATGGTTTGAAGGCCAAAGCCAGATTGGTCAAGGACTTCTGGCACCATACCGTGTGCCATTTTCCAAATATATAATATGATATAACGCTCCCTTCTTCTCTCCAGCGAATAAAGCGACAGCGTCCTCAGCCTCTGCCAGTAGTTGCAGCCCTGCATGCCAGCAATTCTCACTGTAAACGCTCTCTGGATAGCCTCAAGTCTTCTAATGGCGCCCACGCCTACTGGACACCAGAGCTGACAGCAATACTCGAGAAGTGGGAGAACTAGGGACTTGAAAAGTAGTAGCATCACGGGAGGCTCACGAGAAGCAAATGTTCTCAACACCCATCCCGCTCTCTGCTTTGCCCGTGCAATCATCGTCTAAATCTGATCCTCAAAGCGTCCAGTGCAATTAATAATTACATCCAGGTCCCTAACTCGACTCTCAGATCTGATTGCCATTCCGTTAGGGGCGGTATAGTGCTCGGCGTCCAAGTTTCTCTCTTTCCCATCTCAAAAATATCTCATCACTTGATACTTGCTATCATTAAATGATATGTTATTGGTGGCAGCCCATTCGTAGACCTTTTCTAGGTCACACTGCAATTTGTGCTGGTCCTCTCCATCAGCAACCGCTTTGACAAGACGGGTGTCATCCGTAAAGGAGGAGACACTACATAGAGTACTGCACCTGTGCATCAGTGTTGCTCACGAGTACCAAAAAAAGCACCGGGCCCAGGACCGTGCCCTGAGGCACCCCGCTTGCAACCCACTCATACCTCGACTCCACACCAGCAACGGTGACTACCTGTCTCCTTTCGAAAAGGAAACACTTAATCCACTTATAGAGTGGACCACACACACCAACGCTTCTAAGTTTACGGAGGAGAATCCCGTGGTCAACCTTATCGAAGGCTTTTGTAAAATTAAGATAAAACTACATCAGCCTTCTTTCCCTCCTCGAGAATTTTCAAAAGCTGATGCTGGTGCTGGATGAGCTGGGACACGCTCGAACGGCCGGCTCTGAAGCCATGCTGGTTGTTGTTCATCCGCCGAGTGCCCTCCAAATGATCCACCAACGCTCCACATACCAGTATCACCTTGATCATGTGAGATGTGAGCGTAATTGGTCGGTAGTTTTGGGGAGTCTCTCTTGCTCCTCCCTTATGAATGGGAGTAATTTTACCCAATTTTAATTTTTCAGGAATTTCTTCGTTGGCCAAAGATGCTCTCCACAGAATTGACAGCGGCTATAGCCACGGTTGCAGTTCCTCACAGCCAAACTCTTACAAGTCGAATGTTCCCTGATCTATTGTACTACTGGAAGCGTAACAGGCAGATGGATGTGAACAGGTATAAATGGATAGATACAGAACAAGTAACATTATATATTGGATGGGGTATCTGCAGTCCTATCATCCGGTTCCATCTTCAAGCTTATCACAACTCTTGGCATCAACCTAAAAATTTCGTCTCTTCCACATCAAAAGAAAGCTTGTAGAGACAGAGATGGAAACTTTGAGGTAGATATTAACCGTTTGCCGGTGACAAAGGGAGCCAGGGCAAGAAACGATCTCATTTGACTGATAAGAGGATAATTGAAAGTAATAAAACTCATTCAACATTGGGCACCACCTGTTGGTGTATGGTGAAACTCGACGCACGGCCACCTCCACCCATTATATGCTAAATATTGACCTCCACCAACTAAGGAGACTATGTTTATGACGGATGCAATTTTCTACCTGGCTGTCTATCACCAAGAAAAGTCTGGAGGTTATTTACGGATCTTGATGAAATTTACATCGTTTTTAGGTATATTAGGAGGAACAGATGATTAAGTTTTCTGTTGAATCCATCCAGCCGTATGTTTGTTAATCTAAGCTGTTTTAGCTTGGCCACAAAATTCAAAAAAGTTATGAACGGATATTCATCGATTTACAGGAACTCTTAAGAATGTTGCGAGAAACAATTGATCTAATTTTTTTGTTAATATATTGATTCGTTTTGCTGCTTGTCTTCCGTTTACCTTTCTGTTTGTCAAAACATTACTCTATAGGTTACCAAGGTGGACAGCACCAATGAGAATTTTTCATTAGCAAAGCTCTGCTTGGAGGGAGGTCTGCGCTTTCAAAGCACTACTCCGGTTTATCCATTAGAAGACAGTCAGTAAAAGGCCACATATAAGCAAACTATTTATTTTACTAGAGTGCCCGCGCTATCAAAAAAATGACAGCGAAGAATTTGTGATGATCTGTCATCATTAATCATAGTTTTCATATTAATGTTGGGGATGAGCAGCGCCAAGTTTTCTTTCGGTGATATGCTGAAAAGCAATGTTTTTATTTTCTTTGGCCCACAGTCGACATTGTCTCCTAATAAACACTGAGCTCTGTATCCAGGATACTGACGCTGTCATTTAGGCCAGCTCGGAAGTTTTACCTCCTGTGAAATGTTGATCTGTTGAAAGAAGAATCCAAATTGGAGAAAATTATTTGCTTCTCCCGCCTCCAGACTATTGAAGAATATCACGCCCCTTGCTCTGATGTCGTGCAGCCGATAAGAGCAGCAGCATAAACTCACGACAGCTGAAGTTTGAATGAAGGAAACCTGTGAAGAGAGTATGAATCACGATGCACCAGAGTATTTATAGAAGCTTTATGTATCTACACTGAGTGAGCTACAACATTGGAGACGAAAGAACTGCATTGAGATATACGACTACCATCATCTGAAACCTGGCCTATTTTCTACCTTTCAGTTTTCAATGACGCGAACAAAAACATGTTTCGCTGTATGGAAAAAAATGATAAAAATCAGTCCCATAACCACGCTAAGAGAAGCTCAAAATAGATTTATGATTTCAATGTCAAGAACTGTTTCAAGCAAGAAGTGTATTAGGATATAAAGGAAGAAGGATCCCAGTTTTGCTATTTTCTAAATATAGTCTGGTCATCGATCTCCATGGAAATGCAACCTAATTACAAAATCTGCAACTTGGACTATTTTTCGCATAACTATTTCTTCAAGAGGGGAGACACGAAACATACAAATTTATACACATACAAATATATAAACAAATAAACACACGACGGTGTTTATTATATTCTGTTGATTTCAAGTAGTATTTCTACGGATCATAATCAAACTTTCGCGTTAGAACATGCACTTCAAATTTGTAGACTATCCACATCGTTTCTACTAAACGAAGGATACATAGACCATAGGAGCGATATGAATAATGATCAATGAAAAACACACGTTTGGAGCATGCGTATTTTGGGCTAGACAGTCCAACATTACTAGAACTTCTCAACATTTCAACATTTTCGTCGTACTGCATTTCGGTGTAATTCCGTCACTATGAAAAGTTTAGGTTTAGTCTTGCTTACCGGAAAGTTTTATGTATCTTTGCATCTGTCGGCTGAAGTCTCACCTGCCATACACTCAATTTCCAGCGTCGTAAATTTTCCATGCCTCACGTTAGCTTCTTACGTAGCTGAAGCGATTACACATATCTCACCAAACAAATGTTTACTTTCGTCCGAAGCAAGTAACTGCGTTTTCGGTACGCTAACAAAGCATTACCTCTTTCTAGCACAGAGCGCAAACTGTCGTGAGCGTTTTCACAGTCAGTGCATTTGTACACGGGAGCACGAGACACACAGCAATGTATCCGTTGCACAACTGGAGCGTGGCCGCAGCACGGCTACAGCGCCAAGTGTTGCTGTGAGTCGGACAGCCACAAGATTAGATTAGATTAGATTAGATTAGATAGGCGGCAGTAGACGAACCACAAGTGATCGTATCTCCCAGTGCAGCTGTGTGCCGGCACTGTCTGCACTGAATATGGTAGTCCTGGTGTCAGTACAGTCACAAAGCCCCAATATTCTTCCAATTATGCATTTACTAAAGTAACGACGTTACGAGTTCAAAAAAAAAAAAAAAAGACGATTGTTAGGGAACGAAATGTTAAATGAGCATAGATATGCCTGGATATATACTGTATAGTCTTTTTTGCTAAAGTGTCAAATTGCATTTAATTAATCATGTTGTTGATAAATAAAAAAAATGAAGAAACACGATGCATAATGAACAAGTAAGAATTCGTAAATTCATGATACTGTAGTACACGAGCCCTCTGGGGAGGCGAGTCAGTTCTCCAAATCCTAACAACATATTTTTAAAGTTGAAGCTTCAAAACCAGTGAGAGGATTAACCGTACACTTGGTAATATCAAAATATTTACTAAAAAACATGATAATTACAAATAGCAAAGCTCAAAGCTGATCGATCGTGAAAAGATCTATTAGTGTCTCACGCAACAAATTATAAGGAGCATGATGGAAATAAAGGCAGTGTTACATCCAGCAAGCATAACGCACGAGGTATTAACTTCGATGGCATAAACGAAAGGCTTACAACATTTTATAAACATGACAAAGGAATGATGTTCGCAAAGCCCAAACGAGAGAGGAAACGCCCATATTTATAGTGAATTGATTGTTAACTGTTGATTGTGAATCTCTAATTGGTAACTCACCAGCGAAAATAGAAGATATGAAAGAGCGGCGCATACTTTATATGAAGGCCGATATAAGAGGTTCTGAAAACTTCATGGTGCAATTGCAAGCGTGCGTGTCATCTCTCTAAATTTTAAAGAATGACTTCATGAAATACATAAAGTATATTTATGGTTAGATTCACGAGGCCATGACCTGCAAACCTCGTCAATCCGATGTTTTACATATATGTTTACATACTAGGGTAGCAGACCCTCATATCTAAGCAATGCATCTCATAGCTAAAATTTCACAATTATAGCTGCGCATCAAAATTTAACATCAACACCACCAAAATTATTTATATTATTTTTACGAATTTTTCGATTATTTGTTTATTTTTATTATTTATTTATTTTTTTGGCGCTCGCACAAGCCCAAGATTTTCGGCAGTAATACTGATGCCAGATCACTGGACCTTGGGAAAGCATATCACTGCAAATGTCAACTTAGCATATAGTCACTGGGCATTTTTCGGCTCTGCGCCACCCTTCGGCGGCCTATAGCGTCTAAAACACTTCAAAGTACTGGACGCATACGCTTTCCAAACACGTGAATTTCACTCACCCTACACTGAGCTTCAATTTTTCTTTAGCGCAAACAAATAACAAAAGTTGGGCGGCAGCGGCATCTTCAAGGGACGAGGCCTCACCGAACTGGACTTAAGTCTTCTCGGGCTGTAAACAGTGGGGACAAGCCCTCACCGAGCTGGACTCTAGTCTTCTCGGGCTGTAAACAGTGGGGACAAGGCCTCACCGAACTGGACTCCAGTTTTCTCGGATTGTTAACAATGCAGACAAGGCCTCACCGAACTGGACTCCAGTCTTCTCGGACTGTAAACAATAGGGACAAGACCTCACCGAACTGGACTCGTCTTCTCGGGCTGTAAACAATGCGGACAAGGCCTCACCGAACTGGACTCCAGTCTTCTTGGGCTGTAAACAATGCGGACAAGGCTCACCGAAGTGGACTCCAGTCTTCTCGGACTGTAAACAATGCGGACAAGACCTCACCGAACTGGACTCCAGTCTTCTTGGGCTGTAAACAATGCGGACAAGGCCGCACCAAATTGGACTCCAGTCTTCTCGGGCTGTAAACATGCGGACAAGGCCTCACTGAACTGGACTCCAGTCTTCTCGGGCTGTAAACAATGCGGACCAATGCGAGACAAGGCCTCACCGAACTAGACTCCGATCTTCTCGCGCTGTAAGCCATGGGGACAAGACCTCAACGAACGGGACTCCTATCTTTGCCGGCAGTAAAACCCATATGGGGATAAGGCCTCACCGAACGGGGCTTCGAAATAGCCGCATCAAGGCAGGAGAAGCTCACTTGGACTTCCGCACATGTAAAACTTTGTGCACGCCACAAAATATATAGAGAACCCGCCAGATACGGGACGAAAAAGGAGAACTCGGGACTCATTGAGCATCTATACCAACGGGACGTGGTAGTGGTTTTCACAAGGACGAGTCTACAGTTTGTGCGCAGCAGAATTTATGATAGGCTCACACGTGAGTCCTACATAGGTAGTGTTGATTGATGACACAAATTTGCTTTAGGAGTCTAGCTCCTTGGTGATTCTTGGTGTTGTCTTTGATGAGAACCTTACTTTTGAGCCGCAGATTAGGAGGTTGGTGTCACGTGCTTCCACTAAGATTGGGCTCCTGCGTAAGGTGAATTCTGTGTGTGATGACAGTCAGGTTGCCCAAAGATGTTTTTATGCTTTTTTGCTGCCTGTGTTAGAGTATTGCTCCCCGGTCTGGGCTTCAACTGATGACACTCACTTGCGTCTGTTGGACCGACTGGTTAGTTCAGCCAGCAGGCTGTGCGCTGATAATGATCTGGTGAACCTGTCCCACAGGAGAAGAGTAGTCGAGCTATGTATGTTTTAAAAGGTGTACAATAATGAGAGATAATGGTTGTATTCTTCTCTCCCTGCCCTTAAGGTATTTGGGAGGGAGACTCGTGCTGCGCGCGGAGCGCACTCTTCCACTTTGGAGGCTGCCGTATGTCGAACTAATCAGTTCTGTCTGTTCTTCGTGCCCTGGTCGGCTAAGGTTTGGAATTTGTTGCCGGCATCGGCATTTGGTCGTATTGGCCTGCAGGCGTTTAAGTCAGCTGTTAATTTTTTTGCTGGATTTCCTTTAGAGGTGTTTTGGGCTTCCAGGTGTTGCAAGATGCTTCATTTTGGTTGTATTACCTGTCCGTGGGAGCTCTAGCGTGAAGTTTTAATACTAATAATAATATAACACCACTCTGATTGTCACTATCCGGTAGTACGTCGCCAGGGAGGAACTATAGAAATAAGCGTGCGCCGCTCTTATCGGTGAAGAATTAGCGCAGCTGACGAAGAACGGAGAAGGGCTTGGGACGTGCCCCGAGGCTGCGGCAGCCCAAGCAAATCTGAACTAAAATTTGTGCAGACTTACGAAGCGGCAGAGAAACCTTCCAAACGTAGGTGGGACTTCACTGAGGCTGCTCTGCCCTTACATCCATCCTATTGGTCGGCTTTTTCACACTGCCAACTCAAGACCAATATGAGTGAGAGCCAATTTCGCACAAAATGCTCGCCTCTAATTTTATTACTGACGTTTCCTAGGAATTACAGCTTACTTTTATGAAGCTGCTACTCCTGCTTCATAGTTATAATATGCGCTAAATCAATATCAACTGTACCTTAACATAGTCTTTTAATGCAGAGCGATGAAAACTGACAATTGCGTTACCATCTGGGCTTCATACATAGTCTCAAATCTGTTGTCTTTCGGTTTTTGTTGTTTGTGTTCACAAACCAGAGAAAGCTGTGCCAACTGCTCAGCTTACCATTGTCTTCAAATAGCCTACATTATGGCACGTTGGAGTGTCATGTTTACGCAGAATTGTGATATTGGTTATTACTGCTTCAAGATTATTTTTTTTTACAAATTTTTCCCCTGTTTTGCTTTTATATATACTGTATATCGTTACGGCCTAATAACTGGCCAAGAACATTCATATACGGCCTGTTAAGTGGCCGGCGTCTCGATAGAGGTACCAGAAGTCCTGGCCACCTAACGGCCTTATGGCTTTAAATAGTGAAAAAACACTATAAACGCCGTGGATCTATGGAAGTTTGGTCTCACTTTGAAGGAAAATAAGTCTACGTTGAAACGCACGCAAACTTCTTGACAGATAAACGTTCAAAATTTTTTGTGCTGACTGCATCCAGCCCGGCCATCCATCATAGTACCAGCCCCCTTACAATGAGCTCTTACCCCGCCAGCCTTGTAAGTAAGTAGGCAACGACTGGTTCCGCTAGTGAAATATGAAGTTTAAGACATAGTGAACCCGTATATATAACCTACAATACTACCTACAATACTCAGATTTTAGCACAACCAGTTCTTGATTGCCTAATCTACAAGGTTCTCGGAAGGGGTGTACCTCTATCAGGCCAATTAGACACATACACATATTTACGATAGGCCATCAAAAATTTTATAACAACACATGATTTATATTTTCAAACATATAGTTGCAAGTTTTGTGGTGCTCGGGAAGCGTTCCTATACTATGGAGCACACGTTGCGCCTGTTGTTTCAGAGATTTTATTGTTTACTGACGTGATTCAGACGTGTTGAATATTTTCAATGCAAGCGAATTGTATTCTCGTAGCGCCATTGCTTTCATGAACACCGCGTAAAATTGTTTACTTTTCTGATTGGCTTGTGCTGGCAATAAGAGCGTCTAAACTGCAGCTGATATTTCATAATATTTAGTCGAAAATATGGGCCGGGATGCACAACACGATCGTGACGCTATGGAGAAATATTTTCCTTTAACTACTTAAACGGCCTTTTCGTGAGGACAACTTCAGTCCATAAAATCTCCAATGCATAGAGCAATTTCAAAGCCACTTATTCTCTATTTAGAGGCTTTTACTTCGAAATGCTCAAACTCCTCCTTCGTCTGACATCGACCAGTCACAGCGATTGTTACATCAGAAAGTGAAACGCGAAATTAAACACTGAGGAATCAGCTGATCGCTTTTGTTGTGGGTGTGTTTGCTCGGCAGACACGTTTCGTTGCTTTTAAAACCATACTAGACATTATAGTTCAAAGGACAATGAGATAATGAATAAAAATCAATATGACTACAGAGTCAATTTTTTTACATCGATTCTTTAGCAGAGCGAAGGCTGCAAATGAATGTCGGGCAGCTGACAGTTATCGGGTATGGAGCGCTGTATACGTTTAAAGCTGCGTTTATGCAATAAATCAAAGAATTACATGAGAAAGTTCCTCGAATACAGTTAAGATTTGTAAACAGTTTTTTCCGGTATGCAGTGCAAAATGTCTGGAGATGTATTGTTTTCAGCTATTCTATGTCAGCTAATAGGTTTATGAAAATATCAGCCTATGCTCGTTTCGCTCCGCCTCCGGTGTATAGAGAGCGTAGCACCTAAAAGTTGTGCACTGAAGTTTTCCAATATTTCCAAGTAAGCAGTGAAAGTTAGAACACGTCATACAACGCAGTGACATCAAATGAATATTGTGTGAAATTAGTTTCATACAGAACCTAACATATTCAGTAAATTCTGAGATTCCGCTTTCGAAGTTCACAGGATGCCGCCTGCTGCCACAGGCGCAGCCTATAGTTGCTAGACGTGTGAAGAAAATTCCACTTCAAATGGAGAGTTTAGGTAAACAACGATAAAAAAATGATTTTTAAGGAAATTTTTGTGCAAATATATGGAGACGATTATTATTAGCTAAAATTTACAGCAGTTGCATTCGTATTATGTTTCTTTATTATACTTGTCGTTTGGCAGCCGTTACCTTTACTGCATTTAATAATGGTCATGCTAGCCTTCACTTACCTGCAAAGATAAAGAAAAAATCTCTTTTGGCTGCACAACGAAAACCGTTTTTGCTTTTGCATCTGTTTTCAATTGCAAGAAAATATTTTTTTTTTTTCGTTTTGGTGACGCGTGTTTGGGTGGGTTGCTGCAACTTACCCAGTCGTAGCTTGTCGCTTGCAGATGACACAGCGACGTGTGCTTTTGTGAATACGCTTGACACCATCGGACTTCGCAGTGAATGGAACGGAGAAAGCATCGTATAGTCAATGCTACGCTCTGCCCATTTATCACAGCAGTTCGGTTGTGGTCAAATTCCTCTTTAGTGGTGCCAATTCCATGAGTATTCGTTAAATTTCTTTATATACAGGAAGTGGGCGGGGCTACGACAAGGGCCGAACAAAACTTCAGAAATACTTATTGAATTGGCAACGCTTTAGAGAATTTAACCACGACCGAACTGCCTTGAGTAGTAGTAGTAGAAACCTTTACTAGCGCTTCAGTGGCACACTGCCTATATCGCCGTGTAGTAACTGCCTTAATAAAATGGTGAGAGTATAAAAGCAATAGTAATTCTTCAAGCCATCTCTTAGTTAAGTAGATGCACTCATTAATTGGTGCGGTTTGTGTTCTTTCTTATGGCTTGGGGAATTGTCGGCCTGGGATTGGCTGCTCGAAAAAAAGGTTCATATAAACATTTTTACTCCAATTTCTATGCATTAGAGTGACACCTTGCCGACTGATTTTCAGCGTAAAATGTTGGTGTTGAATGCTGCTAATTCCATGCTGGTAGAGCATCATCACTAGAGCCCGGATATTGTGGCACGAAAAACGTGGCACTTACGGCGGTAAAAAATTGCATATGTGGCAACAAGAAGTGGCGCATATGGCACATAAAAGTGACATTTTTGGCAGGTTAGATTGGCGAATATTGCATTGGTGGCACGAGCGTTGCTGACTTTGCAGGCATTCTTAATTATTATATCGACTGCCAGTGGATGGAAAACTTTACATATACATATCGCCTTTTATTCTAAGAAGCGGATAATGATAAAATACAGAAGTTTGCGTTATTTTGTGTTTGATGAATTCAACATCAGTTTACAGAAATAAAGAGAATGGTTGAACGATAAGCCATAACCCCCTAATAGCAAAGATAAATACAACACCCACACTGAAACAATAGGTAAATACCAATAATTACCTATGGCTCATTGCAAGCAAAAACTCACAATTTTCTTAAGTTATCTATTTTCAGACTGAGTTTGCCATCAAAAAGTAATAATTTAAATTTGGAAATTGATCGTTGAACTTCGACAGAAGTTACAGGAGGATATTTGATTGATGATATCTCGCTAGGGGTCATAAGGGAGAGCTCTTCTGCACTGTTCTCTTTGAGAACATTCAGAATTGTCTTCATAGTACGCAGGCCAGGGCTTGCCTGAATGACGCGTTCGCACTTATTTTTTATTGCATTGCTTTTTTCACTTGGAGTTTTCATTAAATTATCGACAGTATTTTCAAACAAATCAAGCGTTTTAATGAGTGAATAATTCCGACTTTCTAATGAGGTGACAGCACTGGATAAACTGGCAAAGTAGGAGGCGATACACGCAAAATTGTTCCGCAATGCGGATTGGTCCGTGAGCTCTTCAACGAGCTTCATAGGACTGGTGATGCATCTTCACCACACAGCTCGTCGAAAACACCCCTCACAGTATCAAATTTGAGACATAGTATAGAGCAGCACTAAGCAATATGTGCCCCACCGTGTGAGGATCGGCTGAGGGGGCATCGGCAGTTCAGGAGCCTCTTAACGAAAGAAATTAATCTGAGAATGGGTCTTTACAAGTACCTCCTTGCAATATAAAATTAGCTTGTCGACGTCAAAAAAATTTAGAGCGAAGTTCTTCAGCTGTGCAAAAGAGGGCATGCGCTAGACAGGCCAAATGAATCATCCTTGGATAGAGAACTTTGGGACCAGCGGTAGGTTTCTTCATGTAAGCAGCTGCATCGGTAACTAGAAGAAAAACGTTCTCAAACGTAATATTGTTCGGCCAGAGCATGCTAAAGAAGGCTGAAAAAGTTTATGCAATAGTTGCGCTATTTGTTGTTAATTCTTCTCAGGTAGTAGATAGAAATTGTTTTCGCTCTCGTTATCGACGACACCTACAATGACCTTGGCTATTTGGCGTCTAAAGGCATAAGTTGTTTCATCAATAGAGACCCATATCTTTCTGTCTCCAACATTTTGTCGAAGTCTAGTCATGGTGGTACCATAGTCAGTTCAACGTAAATTTTCCTTAACGTAGATTCACTCGGAACTTTTTCATTTGTCTATTTCTCCAGAAACGTCTTCACCGACGGATTTTCCAGTCTCCATATCAGAAGAATGGTGATGCTCACAAACGCTTTGCAGGGGTCTGATGGAAGAATCCGAAGTATTCCCTGACGTAGACGGGCTCAGCCAAGCAATCTTTTTCCTACCGTACTGAAGAGACAAGTGCCACCGCTGTCTTTAGCTGTGCACGATACACTGATAAAATCGCAGGGGTCTGATGCGCAATATTGTTGGAACTAACCGGTTGTTCCGAAAGTTCTATCAATAAGTCTTCAAAACAAATTCTGTCGGCCGCATTGTTAATTTGGAAACAGTCTATACTTACGGCAGCTGTGCACAGTTGTGTCGAGGTGCCCGGGATCGATCCCCACACCAGGTGCAGTTTTTCTCAAGGT
The DNA here is from genome assembly GCA_001587735.2 of Parhyale hawaiensis. Taxonomy (NCBI): domain Eukaryota; kingdom Metazoa; phylum Arthropoda; class Malacostraca; order Amphipoda; family Hyalidae; genus Parhyale; species Parhyale hawaiensis. The sequence goes on from LQNS02277097.1 coordinate 19,099,488, forward strand.
ACTTGGCGCGCTGAATCAGCGCATTTGCTTGTGCGCATAACAAGCGTGGGTGTATCTGCCCTGGGATAGGGGGGGGGCCCGGGGGTGGCTGCTCGCTGAACCTTCCGTTTCTTCTTTATTGTTCTTAGCGACCAGTCGTCGGTTGCAGCTCCACTTACTTCTTTGCATGGGGCCAGTTGATATATGTCTGTCGCACGAACCAGTGAGAGCGGATTTCCCAGTGGAGGGTGCAGTCAAAGTTGACTTTACCTTTAGTTCTCAGTCTGCAAAAAAGCTAATAGAAATTTGGGAGACCAGCAGACCAGGGTAGAAAGCAATGCATGTAAACGTCAAAATAAACATAGATTCAGTGTAAGCTTTAAACATTAAAACATTCGAAATTGAGCATGAGAACCTGTTAACTAGCCTAACAGCCCGCAATTTACTCTTTTTTACGGAATAGATGCACAGCATTGGTACAGTAGCAACATAACTGTCATACTTTTATGGCATTTTTGGCACTATTCATTAGCGTGCCACATTTAGGTGGCAAGTATGGCGTTCATGGCAATGCCACAAGTATCAGGCATACATAGCATTTATGACGTTTATGGCATATATGGCATTGTGCCACAAAATCCGGGCTCTAATCATTACCATCTCTCTTGCCTTTTGTCAAAAAATCAACGTAAATATCAAGATCTTTGAACAGCCCACTGAGGAGAAGTGGAAGCCATGTTGTACTGAAAACAGATTGGAGTTGTATTTCTGTGTCCGAGCCCAGCAAGCGATAATGTGGGTTGTTTGTTTCGGCGACAGCTCTGGGTTATAATAATACTAACTATCTGTAGTGCAAAATCTGGTGCCAGATGGCACATCAGGTACCGAGGATACCCCCTGCTGCTCACCCTATACATTACTTCTAATGAGAGCAATAACATCTTAGCTACTCACCACATAAACCCTATTCAAAATGTGACAAACCTTATGAAGGCTGTCGATCACAAAAAAAAAAAAATGCAATAAAAGAGCCCCGGTTTTTTCTCTTCGTCGGTGTGACGAACCAGGTTAACAAAATCATTATGTGTTTATATATTTATATATATTCAGGCAAGGTTTGGCAGCGTAGAAAACTAATCACACTCTGCTGAAGACCGATGGGTGAAAATTTGATAAGGCTGCAGAAAGCGGCAAAAGAAAGGACGCTTCAAAATTATATGCAATTTGTTCTTTGTTATAATTAACGTGGTAGTGTTGGACACATGGAAGGTACATCTAAGCAGTCTTCCAAATGAGGATTAACAGTGCATATAATTGTCACATCAAATCTTTAATAGCGGGACCCCTGCAAATTCCATGGTTAAATAATATTTTTCCTTAGTTTAGTTTGACCTAAGGCAGCGCTTCTAACCTTACCCGTTTAAATAAACGTCTATCAAATAACCCTAACGAACTTCGTCTATTACAACGTGGTGCGTCTACCATAACACACACCATCTAACCTATCTTAGTACTCTCTGTTTATCCGTGAATATCGCATAATGTTCTGCCAGAAGAGAATTCGCACTTGGATCGTAATGAAGACAAAGAGCTACGAAAGTACTTACTGTATTGTTCTAAGCATTTAAACGCTTTTTCTAAGCTCAGTTCCCATAGCATTAGAGCTAATTCAACCTTTCATAATCTTACACATTTCCATTTTTCGTCGGCGTATCCGATTCTTTCACGCATTCAAAGAGCCCTTAGTTATTGAATGGTAGCCTATAATTTTTTACTTTATTTGATATAATAGCTATTGAACACAGTACAATCAACGGCCAATTTCTTCAATCATAGCGACTTATGTTATACCATAGCCCCCCATTCTCATTGTATTTCCTGATACATTGCACATTCGCTTCAAAAATACTTTAAAGTAGAGATGCCCAGAACTGCCCGCTTTGTGTTCCGGGCTGTATCCTAGTTACGCATTTGCACCTTTTAAGAATGCCATGATCCACAAGTAAAGTGAACATAATATGGTCTGAGAAAATATTGAATATCAGTAGATATGATACGGGTGAAATGAACTTCATGCACTCACTTCGCAACTGACTGAATTTTTTTTACAAAAAGAGGAAGAAGCACAGCTATAGTTGAAATTAATTTCAGCTAATATTAGAGCTTCTTGCAAGATGAATAGTTGAATTTTCCCCTATCTTATACTAAAAGCGTTACGTGCAGATACATGGATGGACGGACGTATGGCACCAAGAGTAGAATAATATTATAGACATAGCGTACAGACATGTGGACGGACGAAGGTATGGAACTATAAGCAGAGTAATATTATAGACTTACTGTAAACTGTCGATGTCCAAATTGAATAAACTTTCAACGAAGTCAATAGGTCAAACATCCTTCACTAGAACTAAGGCGAAAAAAACGGGTGTTTCATTGAACGCATTATATTTTCCAGTTAAAATATATTACTTTGATGATACATTTTTTCGATGAAATGAAAAATCTAAGTGAAGTTATAACTACGAGCCTCGACGATACGTAGATGAAGTTAATGCTTTGATCAATACTGACTGCCAGTTTAAAAGGAAATATGTCCCTAGACATCAGAAGAATATCGCGCTGCTCTGCAGTACAGATGTTACAGCTTTAACCTCTGTCGATCACTGAGCCTGACAGCTATACAACATCTTTACATATGAAATCAGAGCCCCAAGTATGACCAATAGAAAAGTAGCGTAAATTCTTTCCCCTTCTTTTTTGACCGTCAAGTACGCTAGCTTTATCAGACCTAGACGAAAACCTTAGAAAGAATAAAAATATGAGCGCTGTTTCACTTTCGAGCTTGCCTAATTTCACGCTTCAGACGTATCAAAGATACGCTGCCAGAGGTGAGCAATAATGGCCTTGCGGCTCGGCCATCAGGGAGCTTCTTTAGAGAGGAAGGAGCGAGGAGCCTCGCCCGTGAAGCTCTAGAGTCTCTTATGGCTGTCAGCGAGTTGCCGTATGCACCAATCGCATATCAGTAAATATAGTCGCTTATGGCTGCAGCCAATCGCGTATGAGCCAATCGCATATCAGTAACTCGGTTTGTCTGTTGATGCTGTAGCGGTGGTGGCGCTCTCTCCCGCTGCAATGCTTCCCCGTGGAACTCACTGCTCTCCCTTCACTCGCATCCATGAGTTCCATGGACGCGTCTCACAGCCATAAAAGATCTGGTTGACTCTGACGAATCTGTGCATGGGCCGCAAGGCTCCCTCCTTCTCTATTGAAGCTCCTTGTCGGCCACACACCCTAACTGGTTCCTGTGTGTACTTCTCATTAGAACCACTCGAAGAAATTAAGAAGAAATCCGCCTGGTTCTGCACTAAACTTAACCACACAAACATCAGGTAGACAGACTTCAGTGCAACTCCTATTGAATAGCTCAAGGTATATTCTTACAAAATGCAGAAAACACATGAATTTTTGGCCACTGATGAACGTATGAGATCTGAAAAAAAACTTAACATATCCTTATGATCTTGGAAGATGACATGCTGTTCAATTTGGTTTTCACTATACGGAAGAAATTCATTGTTGAGCACAATCTAAATCATGGCGATGCTGGAGTTTGGGGTAGAGCCTGATCATTTTGAGGAAGATGAGTGGCACGTTGCCAGAACCCACTGCCGGTAATTATCTGGGCTGCAATCACTGCTTCTAATCTATCTCTTTCGTTATTGTTCCTTTAGGAGCCTCAGTTAGCAGCCAGGTTTACATTTCTGACATACTGTAAGCAGAGCTTTTTCGTTGAGCACGTGATCATTCCAATGATGCATCTTGAACCCTTCATACTCCATCACTTAATTAAAAACAAAATAGGTTCACAAATACGCTTACATGTACAAAGCAACTAATATTACACGATGTGGCCTAGACACATAAATAGGTGACCACGCAAAAGAAAATACATGGATACACTCGGCATACACCTGCGGGCGTGATTGGCATTAAGGAACTCGATTTTACAGAAAACAAAGACAATAGAAAAGAGAGCAAAACAGTTTACCGTACTCCTATAGAGAATATTCGTTAATACACCTAAAAAGAAGTCGCTTATATGCCCTCCCCCCCA
>LQNS02277097.1:19144468-19154869 GCA_001587735.2 Parhyale hawaiensis
GGCACGCTGCCTCAGACGACGCCGTGCCTCCTCATACACACGTCCAGCCTCGGCCCTACGATCAACATAGGTCTGCCACAACGTGCGGTCCCGCGAACGTCGCCATGCCCGATAAGCCGATTGTTTAGCTTCGAAAGCTAACCGACACTGGTCGTCAAACCACAGCTTATCTCGAGACCTCACAAGAATAGTCCTCTTCTAGCGATGAATTAATAAAACATAAAATCAGTTCTAGAAAAAAGTTCTAAAACTTGGCACTAAAAAAGATTTCAATCCATCAGGTTAATTTAATTTGACCATGAAGGGAGAATGGGGTCGGTTAGGGTGAGACTCGAAATACATCCACCTTCACGCGGTGATTCCTGAGTAGCTATGTATTTATTCGCCTATTTACGTGAAAATAGAACATAAATAAGCCGAGAGTTGCATATTCACCCATGGATCATCCAAACGCAGTAATTACAATCTAATATAAACACCTCTGAATGATGTCAGAAATTTGTCGTACAATAATGCAGGGCTATTATATAGCAAGTTTATGGGCTTCGAGGCAGCAGAAGATATTGTTCAAATTGCCTTAAATTTTCACAGTAGTTTCTATACATTTATATAAATTATTTGCAAGGTAGACGTAAGCATCTAAATTCGGTTCTAATTTTTCGAAATTTTTTTAGAGTGGATTATTTTTTTAAAAAATGCCCTAAAACTGAATTTTTACTCTCATGAGACAGCAGAAGATATAGTTTTTTTTTATTGTTGAAACAGGAAAATAATAAAAATTTAAATTATATACTGTACTTTCCTAGGTAGATACAAAAAACTTAAATCCACCTAAAAAAGTATATATTGTGAGCTTCTCTGTATAATTTAAGTTAAAATTTCAATTTTCATATACGTTCAGGCAGCAGAAGATGGCGGCCGATTGAACTCAAATTTGGTTCTTTTTTTTCTCATGAGTTAGCAACTTTTTATAACTAGATCGGTTTGATATTAAATAAATAATAATAAAAAAAAAACGATCCACCTATTGCCTACGTTACATCACTTCATGGTTGCCTGAGTAAAATCACTTTATGGGTGCCTACGTTATAGCACTCCAAGGGTGCCTGCGTTGCACCACTTCCTTGTTGACTTAGTTAAATAACAACATGGTTGTTGCCTACACTTCTTCACGTCATGCCTTCCCCTGTAATATTACTTCGTCTTGCATATATTACATCACTTCATGGTTGCCTACATAACATGAATGGATGACTATGTTACATCACTTCATGGTTCCAACATTGTATGATTTACTGATGACTATCATGCATCACTTCATAGTTTCCTACAATATATGTATGATTCAATGGATGGCTATGTCATATCACATTATGGTTGCCTGAGTTAAATCTCTTCATGGCATCTCTTCATGGTCGCCTAAGGCAAATTATTTCAAGGTTGCCGGAGTTAAATCCCTTCATAATCGCTTACATTGCATCATCTCATGGCTGCCAATGCTATATCACTTCACAGCAGCCAATGTTGATGTATGCCTGCAATTAAGTAATGGATGAGGGTGAATATATTATGATACACTAGTGCAACTTATTTTTAGATCGGCTTCTCTACACTTACAATTTGTCATTTTAAGAAAGCAAAGACCTGTTTAAATGCGCAATAGTTCAGCGCCGCAATAATGCTGCCACATCAACGGTAAATATACAAATCAATGAAATCAATGACTAAGTGAGACCACTCTCGCTTGGAAAACATTATTCCTGGAAATAACCACATGTAAGTAATGCATTAAAAATCAACGTTGCATATTATTCCATGGCGTGTGCTGCACATGGGCCCACACCCTCTGTCGCACTTATGTTATATGCACGGAATTATCTCATCTTGCTTCTCCAAGCCGGAGTTATTTTGACTATACTTATAAGAACAAAATAAAACTTCTGTTTTATTATTTAAAACATCACCTTTGAACGGTCTTTGTGGCGTTCCGTGCATGCGCTAGGCTAGGGAAATCATCATCTAAATCACCTCACATTTGTCTCTTCTGCATTAAAAGTATCTTATTTGACAGTTGGATCTATAATTGAAACTGCCCTCGACGAAGGAAACGTGACGCTCATCATTATCATCGACCGTCGAGCTGTGCTGAGTTTAATACCATCAACCGACTAATTATTCAATATGGCCCCCCACAACGGTGACTTAGGTAACAGGTCAGCGAGAGGTCGGTTGTACCGGATTGCGTTCAAAGTTTTTTCGTTTCGTCACACATGACCTTTATGAATAATGCCCGTTCGATCTGCCCCGTGCAATTGAAGATACATAAATAATGAATTAAATCCAATTATGTCATAAGTCGGCATGTAGTGAACGCTTGAAGTTCGATCTGCAGCTCCATATACGTCAGACTAGCTAAAAAATTAAAAGTTATTGGGTCACATTTTCTCCAATGAAATAGACAGATCGAACTAGCCATTGATGTCCTGGCTCAAAATGATGATTTAGTAGTAAAACCACAAACTCGTCATAACAGCAATACGTTTTATTATGTTTTTATACACATAAACTATATATTGCAGTACGTTTATTCTGTGTCCAACTTTTCCATATTTCCGCTAGGTAAGAAAGTTTTACCGGAAAACGCTAAATTGGCATTGAAACAAGGATCGACATAAATTCTGCTACAAAATCTATACTACATAATAATAAGAGAGCTGTCTGTCCGTCCGTCCGTCTGTCCAAAGCCTTCCCAAAACTTTATCCAGGCTACGAACCTGGCCTGGGTTCGAGAGTTGGTGGCTCTGGTGGACTTAGTGGATTTCGTAAACCTTGTGGGCTTAGGAATTTGCGGGTGCACTAGGTGGACTTTGCAGAAATGCTACCTTTTTCGATGGGATGCTAAGATGCGTTAAAATATATATTTTCAGAGCTACGTGAACAAAAGGGTTGTTGGTGGTCTAGTATTTAATAAACTTTACAATGATCAAAAACTTTAGGGGTAAAGGATGTATGGTTAAAAGTAATATCTTGGGTTTCATCTCTATATATTCGATGATAACAATTTCAGCATTAGATTGAACACTGAAATGGAGTACCAAAGACAACCGAGTAACTGTTGTTGGTCTTCACAAGGCACTGCATGACTAGAGTACCATTTTCAAAATACTTAACCGCTTTTTATCAATAAAATGTTTGCGTGCCGCACCATAAAATGGTTTGGGGAACATAAGACCATCAATGACATGCCTCGGTCAGGTCGCCGTCGCATTGTGAGGACTCCCAAGAAGGTTAGTTCGAGCCAGAATCTGGAGGAATCCGCTGAGGAAAGATTAACGGTGCATCGCATGTAGAGAAAAAAATACTTAGCAATGAAGTTTAATTTTGATATTTGTGCGGTATAACTTTTTTTCTCTTTTACCTTTTGAACTGCATTCATTGATAATGACTTTTACTTGAAACCAGCTGGCCTGAGTGCCTGTAATGGATGTTTTTTATCGCTATCTTTGTGTTTCTATTTATTCTAAGGATCAGGTTTCCACCCAACCGTCCTATATTGGAATCTTACGTAGGCGTTATGGTCATGATGGCCTTCACTGGTTCCGAAAGTTTGAGCAGTCGTCACGCAAGTTGGCAAAAGCAAAACAAGATCTCCGCTATGTTGTAAAGCGCATCAATTTATACCTAAATTTATGGTCTTCAAACTATACAAACAGAGCCTGCGAGACACTACACCCTATAGGAAGTTTCAAGAACTGCTTCTCGACCAAAAATCCAGGCAAAGCAACGCAGTATTCAAGTTTTGGAAGAACGTGTCTCCGCCGTCAAGACGTATTTGTCTTCCACTGTTGGGCTTTTAGATTTCTCTTGTCTAATGGTATTTGTACAACGAAATGTAACAAAGTACATTGATATTGTGAAACAAACGCATGATAGACAGTTGTCCTGTTAGGTATCAAATCAGAACTTACTTCATATGACCCAAGGAAAGTAATCTTTAATTTTTCTAATCGCAATCTATCAACTAAAGGAAAATTTTTTGCTTTCATTTGGAATTCAGTTCCAGTTACCAGTGAGAAAATTGGATTACTACAAGTATTTTCTATGCTTTGAAAAATTCCATAGAACACTGAAAACCTATACTACTGTTGGCAATGGGGATTTTAGTTTGATTAGTGAGTTAGTAAAAAAAGGCTTGCGCAGCATTTCATGGATTCAGAGCTTCCCAAATATTTTCTTCTATCTTCTATAAAAGTGACATTAACGTGTTGAGAAGGACATGAACATAATAGTATGTTCACCGGATAAAGGCAGAGAAGTTGTAGTTATGAATAGGACTGATTATGTGCAAAAAATGCTCCATATCCTTTCAGATTCCCCAAAATTTCAACTGCTGCTACAAACGGGCCCATTAACTTTAGTAGTAAGACTAGAGGATAAAATTAGCAGAATCTTGAACAAAATCAAGCAGCTTGGTGCATGGGTCGCTTTACAAATTGCAATACAAATTCCAGAAATGAGGATGACTTTGATTTCTTTCAATTTCCTTCATCCAATTTCCGATCATGGATTGCAACAAGTGGCAATGAGTTATTAATACACTCCTCACCAGCACACGGCCGAGAATATCTTTAAACTACGGCTCTATTGTACGTCTGGCAGTGGCAGCTTTGTGCCTCGATGCTGTAGCCATGAACTTGGGTGACGTCACAATCGGAGAGAAAAAGGAGCTCTCCTATTGGTTGATGTTCTTCCCTTAGAAGTGCAAGTACCTTCTTTTATTGTGCTATGACCTAACCTACTCGTCTAGAGTTGCATTCGTTGCTGCAGGTAAGTGTCCAACATGGATTTCGTTCGACAGTGCCCTCCAATCTATTCTTCCATGCTTAAGATAAGTCATATATTTTAAGATAAATTTGTAAGCTAACTTGAGTTTTGATTGTTTTACAGTCACCTTTGCTGCTGTTTTGCGACGTTGGCGCCGCTGATCACCCCTATTAGAATTCAGGTAATTTCCGCTTAAGCCCGTGTAACTTTGCTCCTACACTGGGATCTTGTGTGAAAACCGGACTGCTCCTAATTTTACTGAAAACTTGATATTTTGAATCGTGTTTAATTCGCTTTCCAAAAATAGCAACTGCAATTTCGAGAAATGAATAATAAAAAAGGTATGAAGTTTTAAATTCATTTCTTTCCTATTACTGAGGACAGTCAATTTTTAAACTTCTTTTTTGCGCATTATTAATATCTTTACGACATCATGATACCTAAGCTAATGGGATAATGAAAGAGTCTGTAGGAAACGCATTATCTGCAGCAGTCCGGATTTCAAACAAGACCCTCTTTATATACACTGCCATCTGAATGCTTTAAGTTTCATTGACACGTCGCTGCTTTAATTGCTTTGTCCTTCCTCTTCTGGAGTACTGCTCTGTAGTCTGGGGTTCTGCTGCCGATTGCCATCTACGTTTGCTTGACAAAGTGGTTCGTCGATGTGCGTTCTTACTGGATGGTGCTGTGCCTTGTGATCTGGCGCATCGTCGCAGAGTCGGTGGGGTCTATTTTTTGTATGAAATCTGTGACTGCCCCAGTCATCCACCGTCTGAGTTTCTTCCAGATCCATTTGTTCGAGTGAGGTATACTCGGCGTACTGGTGCTCTTCATGAGTTTGCTTTGGAACCGTTACGATGCCGTACGGGCCAGTATTCCCGTTCTTTTTTTCCATCGTGTGTGGATGTTTGGAATGGTCTTGGTGGCTCTGTCTTTGCTGGTGAGGGTATTGGCAGCGTTAAACGATCTATACACAGAACTATTCTGTGATATTGGATCTTTTTTTTCTTTTTTTTTTCATTCTTTTGTTTTCTTCGCCAGCTGGGTTGGTTGTGTGGGGGTTTGTTAACCTCATGGAGTTTCTCCGTTATCACGTCGCCAGTCTGGTGTGTTGTAATAATAATAATGAGCAAAGTGTTGTTCCTAAGCCAACGCGAACTAACGTACACGGCCAGAAAACACTTACTTTGGCTTGCACGAACACGTTGAGGCAGGTATTTCCTCTCAGTTCATGGATATTCGTGCTAGTTGTATAACAACACTTCACTCATCGACATTGAAAACATCCAATGGGCAGGATGTCAGGTAACCATCGACTTGTTGCCAATACACTGAACGAAAACCACAGAACGAACGTTACACCTTCGTTTCTTTTTATTGTGTTTAAAATCTGTACTGTTGCTCTATATTTAAACAGGCCCTTGAGGGCAGGGCTTTTCAGTACGGCATGCGTCGCGAGCCACTTAACGAAGGGCCCACAGTAGTGAAATGCTAGGGTGCTGTATATGCACACTCTAATTCGAGTATTCGTTTCCTTGCCAGGCAGGTGAAATATTACGATACTGTGGCATTCAGACTTCACTACTTGGAGCACTGAGCTAGCAAAAAATGGGAGCAGATGCGAGGTCACAGTTGTCACAGGAGCCTTCCGTCTCTTAACGCCATAGCTCCGACAAACAGAGATCGGCTGCAGCCGTGCGCTTATCTAGGGTTCTAGCGGCCTTCGATATTTTCCCCTCACGGGACTACATATACATTCTACATTCCCTTAACTAAGCTTAACTTTATTAATACCAGGCTTTGCTGCCTGTACTGTAGGAGAAAGAAGCCTTGTATCGAAGTACCACAGCCTGGTCATGATAGTTAACGAGTGACTGAGATCATTTTTTTTTCTCGCAGATATTCCAAAGGAAAAAAAGAAAACTTATTGCGACGTCCACAGCCTAGTCAAGATAGGGTAAAGACAAGAATAAAAACTACATCCGGTTCACTGTCTAAGTTTATGGTTGCACCTTGGACAAAAATATTTTATTTAGCCCCTCTGTAGGCCTGGCATATTTAAGTAACACCCCACTGCTCCAGTCTGGATTTGAACTTGGGTTGGCAATGCTCAATTTAGGCCCAGAATAAAACACAACTGCTCACTGCCCGAGTCTACGCTCGAACCTGGGTCTTCAATGCTTGATTTAGGCCCGGCGAATTACATAAACTGTCCACTGCCCCTGATACCCTGATTCCACTCTATGCCTGAGGGGTAATGCTCGTTTAGTATTTATTTTAGTACGACTGGCATTAAGTGAACCGCTAAATTTGATCGATTATTGGTCATGCAGGTGACAGCAGAGCTTTGCACGTGGAGCACCGAAATACTTATTGCTTAATAGTTGATGAGTAATTTTTTCGTCGCATATTCCTTGCATAGATTATATTATTGACGTAATTCATGAATAAAACACACAACGTTACATGGATAGAACATGCAATATAGTTACCTAAGAAACGCATTAAGGGTATTAAGAAGTGCATGGGCAATGAGGCTGTCGGCGTAGTTAAGTTCTCATTCGCTGTCACTGGGAGCTTATAATGCTTAACCGTGTAGGTGATTGAATAATTTGGGTAGCTTAGACATGACTGAGCACGCCAAGTGGCAGTGATGACTTTCTTGGTTTTTGCTTTTGCCGCCTTGCAGCATTTTTCGTAGGCTTTGCGGTTGGTACTTTTTTCATCCACTCACTGCAGCAGCCCTTTTACTGTTTTACCCTTCTGCGTTTTACCAATTTGCGAATTGCCTTAAACAATCACGCCAAATTTAAACATTTTGCATCCGTTTAAACCAAACCTGTATACCAGTCAACATTTTGCAAAATTACTTACAAAGTTACGGTATGCAAAACATTTAAACTGCTAACAGTTTAAGCGTTTTGCATAACTGTTTAAGTCTGAGAGGCATATGAATTAAAGTTTGTCATACATGCGTGTTATGCCTGTAGCTCACAACGGTCAGGAGTCCTGAATTACAATCCGAACAGTTTACGCGTTTTGCATAGGAGTTTAAGAAGTTTTGCAATATGGTTAACTGCTTTAAAGGTTTGCTTTAAACGGGTGTAAAATGTTTAAATTTGTGGTGATTGCTTAGAGCAATTAAGCATTGATAAAAGGCAAACGGGAAAAACAGTAGTTCCTAGTATACTAATGATGAACTTCTGGAAACTTCTCTGGTTTGTTTGAGTGTTTTTTTTTTAATTGTAAGCCCCTTTTTCGCTAAGAAGGAGCACAGGTCAATGGTCAGGTTTTTTCATCTGAACTAACCGCGTCGACTATGAAAATAAAAGTCCCCGTTGGGACCGGGACCGCAAAAAAAAAAAAAAAAAAAAATTACATGCAAATTTGCAAAAAAAAACGCGTCCAACTCCCTAATTAAAAAATTCAGAATCGGCACTTGCCATGTCAGTAGTAAGCGAACCTATTTTTCCCCAATTGAAGTTGTCGAGCATCAGATTCTCCCTGAAATAATACGTACATAACATTCCTTTCATAACATTATGGAGCATAGGTATAATTTCAATTTGGTGCCACAAGTGCTGCAAATCAAGGAGAAAAAATTCATTTTGACCACCACCCTCACCGCTCTGGATTTCGTAATTAATAGAGCAAGAAATTAATCAATTTTGAAAGTTCCTTACTTTTGGCCATTATTTGCAGTCTGGTAAAGCAATCGTCTAACGGTATCCATGAAAGAGCGACTGGATCGATGTTATCTTTGACCTAGCTTACTTTTCCCAATCTAGTTGCATTATATCGCAACACTAAAGATACGAGTACAAAAATCTATAAGTACATGGTCAAATACACAGATACTAGTGTGCCTGGGCGTCATAGATGAAGTCCAATAAAGAGTGTTGATATTTCATTGATTCCTCGTCGATCATGAAGGATGCTATAAAGTAGTTATTTGTAATGATGAAAAGAAGTGAGCACGCTCAGTTTCAAGTTGCTGAGCACTACAATCCTTGCTCCCGTTCGTTGACATAAGTGATGTAATTCCTTGTACTTACTCATGCAAACATTACTAGAAACTACCTAAGCGTATCTTTGGTACCCTAGGGCAAAACAGGGATAACTTCAGTCGAAACTTTTTCACTGGTCCGAAAAATCATATCATCAAGGAAATGAATTAATATAAAAAATAACGATTGCCACGCAGCTTCCTTTTCCTTCTCTGAAGAATATCTTTCACACATTTACCATAGGCTCATACTTTAAATTTAAAGACAAACCACCCACACCGCTCTTGTCTGGTGTTATCTACCGTTTCAAATGCAGATGATGCAAAGCCTAGTACATTGGTAGCACTGGACAACATTTCAAAGCTCGCATTGACCAACATTTAGGTGTATCAAGCCGAACCGGTATACCACTTGCTAAACCTTCCCATTCAGCTCCCCGTCTGCATGCTAAGCAAAATGACCATCCCATAAGCAAAAATGACTTCTCAATCATTGCCTCCTCTAATCCAATCGAACTCACAACATTAAAATCCCTTTATATCCATAGAACAAGACCTAACTTCAACATGATGACCTCAGCTGTACCTCTTCACACTATCCCCGACTAACTAACTACACATCTGCTGACTGTACGGGAGCTGGCGCCCGGCCCCTGCTCACAGCTTGGTTCGTCCGCTCTTTGTGTAGGTCAGACATTTTCCCCCCCATGACTGTACATGTTCATTTTCTTCCCGCCCTATATAATGACTACAGCTGTACCCCTCGTCACCAGCATGGCTGACGCTTTTTCCTCCGACTGCACTCGCCCGATTTCCCTCCGCTTCCCGTGCCGCTCGACGCTTATATAAGGACCCCATAGCGCACCGTGGTCATTCGTCCTCTGGGTTAGACCCTGCTAACACCATCACATTTTAGGTCTTCTTAGATAAAAAATTTTTGTTGTTAGGTATATATCCTTAGCAGATTTTATTAGGTTTTTGAAAATGGGACATAACTCCCGAAACGTCAAACTTTTATGTTAGTTCTTGTTGACTTTATTTCAATCAGATGAATTTAGATCGCTTTTGAATATAGTGCTTGCTTCGAACGTAAATTGATGCTTTGTATATTGTGCTTTCATTTTTTTCAGTGCTGACAGTAGTAGGCTGTGTGCAGTTTAAGCTTGTGAGTATGGGGATGCGAGGGCAAAAAAACGTTTGTAACCCCAGCCTGCAGCAGTACTTCAAGCGGTCATAAGTAGTCTGACAAACACTGAGTCTAAACAGACATTTTGCGGCGGAGTGCGGACACACAGGTAGAGAACGATGCTTTCACCTATACAGCTTCAATTGCCTTTGGAATCAACGGGCTGTAAGCAGTATTCATTGTTATAGTCCAATTTCTAATTATATTTGCCACCGCTGTGGATGAACGTTTAGGTAGAATATTATCCAAAATTAGCCTCTATCTCGGTGCATTAAGAACATCATTATACGGACTCCAATATATATATATATATATATATATATATATATATATATATATATATATATATATATATATATATATATATATATATATATATATA
>LQNS02277097.1:19158623-19176432 GCA_001587735.2 Parhyale hawaiensis
ATTAAAAATTGAACCAACTTATCACCGGAGCCAATTTCATCGAGGGCGTGCACCATCTCATATCACTAAAATAGAATGAGTTTAATAATATGCCAAGCCTGGGCCTCAGCTACATCTCGTTCTGTTCAATTAAGTTGTCATTCGGAGGCCACCGTGGTGAATGTAATCGCCTCGGTATCAGTGGGTATCGCCCCTGCGCCGTCACGGCCTCTGCAGTTAACTGAAGGTGAGACTCTGGGAGCTGCTGCTTGTGTGCTGCTGCTGTCAGTGAGTATTTGCTACTGCCCAGTGCAGTGGTTCTTAACCTTTTTACTCCCAAGGCCCCCCCCCCCTCCCTTTGGGATCTATTTTTTACTTCTAGCCCACCTTAGTGTTTTTTCAATAAATGCGATACCAAAACACGACAAAACGTCCCAAAATATGGTGAAATTAATCTAAATGAGGCTTTACCGCGGAGGCTCGTCGCCCCCCCATCCCCAAGTTAAGAAACACTGATAGGTCCTTATGAACGGAGCTAGGCAATAATTGCGGCCAATCCAAGCGCATGAGAAAAGGCCGGTGGTTTGCATCCCCCGGCTTTTTCCTAACGCTGTTCTGCCCTGCGATTCACATGTGGGGCATTTTAAACGATGGTGTTCGTGTGAAAATAACTTTTAACGCCGGAATTACTCTGATAACTCAATCGATCGAGAAACAATTGCGTGCGATTGAACATTCCTAGTGAAGAATTTATATCAAAAACTGTCTTCATACTTAGTCCTTTACATTTCGTGCACACAGTAATATTCATACAAGTCTGGTTAATGCACTGCGGTATTAATGAAATTCCAGCGCTTGGGAGTTTTACAAAATAGTGCTGCTAGAGTTTCATTGGCTGGATGTGGAACAAGGGCTTGAAGTCTGCCTGTCCAGCGGTAGAAACTTCCCGTCCTACCCGTCATTCACCTGTCACTGTCAGGCATTGGGTTGGTTGATAGAACCAACAGGTACATTATTTCACAAGTCAACGGGGTTTTTCGTCCAGTTTGTCTTCTTGCTTGTCTGCTCTTTGACTGTCAGTCTGTCCTTAAGATAATTCAAAAAGATGTTGGCAGATCTTTACGAACTTTACAGGAATTGTTTTTGTATGTTCGTAGGAGCAGATGATTAACTCGTAATGAAGATCCGTTTGTTTGTCTTCTTCCTTTTTTCTCAATGCCCTAACTCAAAAAGTTATTAACGGATTTTCATGAAATTTACTTGAGTTGTTAGGTATATTACAAAGAGTAAATGACCAATTTTTTTTCTGTTTCTCTATTCGTTTCTTTGTATCGTTGTTCATTTTTCTACTTGTTAGCAAAATAACCTCAAAAAGTTTTGAACGGATCTTTATGAAACACACAGGAATTGCTAGTGATGTTCAAAGTTATAAATGATTACATTTTTGTGATGATCGGTTGATCTGTTTATGTGTTTTACAAATGTTTGTCTGAATGTTTGTAAGCAGCATAACTCGAAAAGTTTTGAGCGGATTTTCAAGAAAATTGCAGAAGCTGTTATAAGCCTACTGTCAAAAAACACAAATTATTAGATTTTGGTGCTGATGCAAGGGAACCTATTGCACTCTGAGAGCACATACATCCGACAAGTAAGGCGACGGTTATGAAATATTTAAACTTGTTCTAATACTATTATTTCCTTCGTATCAACACCAAAATCTAATCATTTGTGCCTTTTTAACTGTGATAACAGCTTCTGTAATTTTCTTGAAGATCTGTTCATGATTTTTCGAGTTATTCTGCTCATAAACATTTCTGGCAGGCATTTGTCAAACATGCAACAATCGCTGCCAGGCTTGGAACAGTTTTTACCTGTCGTATGGACGAATCGGGTCCGAGGGTTTTAATGAAAAACAATGCTTTTGTTCTGCAGAATTTTCTTGGGTTCCTTGAGTATTTGGAGAAAATTAGGATGACTCGAGCCTGAAATACCACTAAAAAATAGGTGATGTTCTGTGGAATTTCCACAGGTTATAGCTAGTCATAAATGTAGTGCTCTTGGCCGGCAGAAATGGCAGAGAAAATTTCCTCGTTGGTGGTACTGCATGGACTCAGGTACTGATACTGCTATGATAGCGGACACATTGTACTGGCTCATTTAAGTGAAGAAATATCCTACTTTCTATCGTGATTAAAAGAGAACAAAGTGGAATCTTTAAAAATGAAATTTCATCTTCCCATTTCACCAGTAATACGTTGTGCCTTGAATGCGGACGGCTGATAATTTCATCCAGATATTTTGCGGTAGCGAAAGGTCATGTAACCGCCAGCAACGTATGCAACAGAAGCGAAAAGAGACACCGTGGCTTTTAATCAACGATAGTGGAATCTGCTCAAACGTAAACTTTAGTACATTAATTTATATCAGAAAAATATACTGATAATGGACAGCGTTCCGTGCGTAACAGCATTAGGAACGAAAAAAATGGAAAGTACTGTGTATTCGTATGTATTAACCCTGAGAGCAAATATTAAGGTGGTAATACTACTTTTTGCAATTCAAGACTTAAAATAAACCACCAAACAGAGAAAGAAAACCCCTGTAGTACTAGTATCAGACTCTCCTAAAAAATCACAAATAATAAATCAGAAAAGCGTATGAACAATAATATAGGAGCGCTTATATTGAAGGGCTGGGCATAGAAGCGTCTTTGCCGCTGTCTATTGATAATTGCTCGCGTGCTTCATTGTCAAGGATAGGTGAAAATTAGGCACAGAGTAATGCCCCCTTTATTTATTTTTTATTCCACCCTAAGATATCTGAGGGGATTGCAAATTGCATTTTTATGATGACTAAACATTGCAAGCATGACCTGAAAGTTTCATCTCTCCGTTGCAGACATTAACGGTGTGACACTTGAAGAAAGCAATAACTTTCATGGACGTGGACGTGTGACAAAAGCAGAGATGCGTCACTGAATTCCTCCATACAGAAAGACTTGAAAGGTAAAACATTCACCGGCGCCTGGTGAGCCTTTGCGAATCCGATACACTTTATGTCAGGGCAGTTAGGACATGGGATCGCCGATTTCAGAGTGCCGACAGAGATGCGAGTGACACCGCAGGCTCCGGAAGGCACTATCGTCGTTCACGACCGCTTTGTGTGCGTGTTTGTGTACGCAGATCGTTTGCGTGCGAACGGCGTTCCACTTGGCGAGCCGCGCTGCTAGTTGTATCGCTGATTAAGTTAGGTTACGTTAGGATAGGTAAGGTTAGGTTATGTTAGGTAACGTTAGGTAACGTCAGAAAGGTTAAGTTGGGTTAAGTTGGGTTAGGTTAGGTTAGGTTAGGTTAGGTAGCGTTTATTTTAGTGGTGGTGCGTGCAGGAAAGCTTACGTGAACGTAAAGTGGTCGTGAACGACGATAGTGCCTCAGGACGCCCATGCACAACCACCACTCCGTAAAACAAAGCTTGAATCGATCAACTTATTCCCATCTATCGGCGCATAACGGTGAATAAAACGTGTTGCGTACAGATTTGGAAGTGAGTGTTAACTTTGACTGTTACATTCAAGAGTTGACTAAGTTGAAGGCCCGGATTGCGCGAGTAAGGCCAGAAAAAAGACAAACATTCCGTTTGCAACACTTCAACACCAGGCCACTCACCAGTTTGAAGGCCACGGAATGCATGAGAAACTTCGACTGGGCGGTGCTGTCTCACCCACCGTCTCGACCTGGCACCGTGAGATTTCCTCTTGTTAAGACCTCTGAAGGCCGCTTTACGTGGGCAGCGTTTCCCCGACAACAACGCCGTAATCGTAGCCATGACAATATGGACCGCTCCAGTAGGCGATGGCTTTTGCGGCCGAGGCATCACAACCTTCGTTCATCGCTGGTAAAAGTGCAATGGGAATTGTGGTGTCTATTTTGAAAAAATAGGTGGCTCTTTTAGTGGTGCTACTTCCTTCTTCATTGCTCTTGAAGTTTTGCAGTTAAAAATAGGAGGCATTAGTTTTGGAACGACCCTCGTATATATAGGGCGAAAATAAGTTTAAGGCATTTAGGAAGTAACGAATAACTTTTTAAGTATTGTTTCTGGATCGGTTAACATTTGTGAAATATAGATTATTGTAGGCACTAATATTTCCGCAAGTTTGAAGTTAGACAGCACTAGTTACTAAAGTTAAAGTTTTGTGATGGAAATGAGTCAGAACATTGAGAAAAAATGTAATTATTAATGAACAATTCTTTTCAGTAAACTTCCGCTCATTTTTCTGCATTAATTACGATAAAATAGGAAGGGTATCAAGGGCTATTTCGTCCCAAAACTTTTTGATGTATTCCGCAAATACATTCTTGACATTAGTCTTCCATTTTGATAAACATGCTGTGAATGGTGCCCCACAGGAATTCAATTGGATTCTGGCCCGAAGACTCAGCAAGCCAATCCAGAACGTTGATAATGTGGGAGGAGAACTATTTCTTTGTGCGCTTAGCAGTATGCATTGCCGCATGATCATGTTAAAAATTACTCGACTTTGTTCATGACATTGAAGCGTTGTCTAAAACTAGAGTCTACTTCACAGCGTTTCGTGTGCTCTTCATTTCAACTAACTTGGAACTCCCAGTAATAGAAACATCTCCCCATACCATAAATAATCCGGCACCAAACGGCCTCTTAAAAAAAATGTGTTCTTTCATCTTTTCTCAAATCATGCCAATATGACTGGCAACGATCCGGAAATTTCAAATTAAATTCCTTTTCATTTGAAAAAAATTATATTCCTACGATTTTTATCAGTTCCAACTACCTTTTCCTTCTCCAAGTCCATACAGCAGCTCATATGTTTTTCGTACTTGTTGGGGTAGTTTTTCTTCTTTGTAGCTATACAAAATTTTTGTAATCATTCAAAACTTTACGAACTCTTCTTGGTGTAAGCTTCAAGTCCAGTGAAGCTTCTCCTTTCTCCAGTGAAACTCTTTTCTATCCTTAGATGACATGAGAGAAGAAATGCGTTTATATAAGCAAGCAGTGAAATATCACGGAAATTAATTAAATTTTCCGCCGCGTATCCTATATACGGCATGATACAGCTGCAGTACATTGAATTTCTTGCGACATAATATTATACTTGAATTTTTTTACAGTATTGTTCAATTTCACTGGCAGCTCTGATGCACACAGCTGCCTCATAAAAATAGCATTCTTTGAAAATACGGTTCATGAATTTCATTTTAGAAATAAACTTTGATCACATAGCGTTCTTTCGGAATCCCACGGTCCACTGCATATCATGGCTCGGCCTTTGCGACAAAAGTCGGAGAGCCAATGAACTCCTAAAAACACATCTTGCGAGGTGGACACAAGAGCGCAGCCGCTCACTGTTACCGATACTGCATCGCCTTCATTTTGTTACAAGTCACTATATCACTGTGGCGTAAGTATTATTATCAGATGTTGCAAGGTAATAGATTTTACTTCCATTTGTAAATCACTACACCAGCAAGCAATGGCCAGACCTCCGTTGTGTTTTGTTAGAATTCTCCGTCCTCTCTATCGTAGTTCAACGTAAAAAAATAGTTGTAGATAAAACAGTATGATAGAAACGTGATCAAAATATGGTAGTCGCGAGTGTTAAAGAAGTATATGTTTTTCTTATTTCAGGCGCCAATTTTGCATTCCTCGAAATGGACTTCCTGAGAAAATTGTTGGTAGTGCTGTTATTCTTTCCAAACTTGTGCCATGGAAGTACTCGAAGTGTGGCTTACGTGTTTACGGGCCGATGCTTGACAGCAGGTGGCAGCATCACCACACCTCTCGTGAATACTCCATGTGAGTATATTAAGAGCTGCCACAGGCGCTGCAGAACAGACCTGCACTGAAAAAAAAAAGTATTGTCCGCAACTATCAAGCACTGCCTGGTACTTGGCTAACTCTAAGCTGGCGGGATCTCTGCCGTACGATCTGTCCTGGAGTGTCTGAGGCTTTGGGTTCCTTTTAGATATTATAAAGATAATAACGCACTTGAGTTTGGCGGCTAAGCCGCAGGATTGCGAGTTCGAACGGCAAGCAGGTATTTTTCAGAAGCAATGTTCCTTTTCACTGATTACTCCCCACGGGCGCGAAGGTCCTGGCTGCATTTCGTTGGCATAGAGCGTAGGCGGCGCCTCCGGTGGCAAGGCTGCAGGGCTGGGTACACTAGAAACCAAACAGGGACACAATAGGGCCGAGTCCAGGCCTTTCTGAAAAGTCCCTAGCTGTGGCCCCATTTTCACTAGACTGTGCTACATTTTATTGCATAAGTATTTTTCCAGTAAGAATACAGTAGGACAAATAAGTATTATAGCAAAATAATTCAGCCTTTTTATAATAGGACTAGTAAAAGACTTGAGCACTGTATTTCCGGGTACGGCTAGCCAGAAAGTACACCATCTCTCTAGCCTGTGCATTTAACGTTTTCCAGGATGCAGTAGCCTACCTAACTTGTGGATGCAATAACACCTCAGTAATAATACTGTTGTTGGTTCCTTGACGTTCAGTGTATTCTTCTCCTAGTGGTACATTATTGCAATTCCGTGCAATGAGGGAGAGCTAAACTAGCTTATTTGATAAAAACAATAATAATACAGTGCATGCCGTCTGTATATACGCGTTCCATGGGAGCGTAAGACATAAAAAAAAAAAGTTCCTCAACTCTGCTGCTTTAAGGAATTTGTTTTTGAGTTTTCGTCACCAACGGAACTTCAGTTCGTACCATATGTACTAAAATATAAAATACATCTATCACATGAGAACAGCGTTTCAAAACTGTTATTGTGTGCATAAATAATTGTTGATGATTACGTATATAGTGCGGAAATTAACCACAAGATAGAAGAATATATACTGTGGGGTGAAATGTGACCGGGAATTGTCGTTCCCGGTTGGAACGGGGAGGGTAGGGAATTACAGTAGTCGACAAAATTTGATAAGTGTTTTGCTTTCAAATAAATATTTTACAGACTCGTTTAAGAAGGTGGGATAGTATTCGGATATTTAGACACATTTCTTATTATTTAGCCTTTTTCATACTGAAGTGAACCCAAATTCCCCCGTACATACTTTTTGTATAAATAAAATTGTGCTTGGAATTTTGATGCCGAATGGTCATGGAAGCAACGTTCTAATATAATCTTGTACAAAACTATAAAAAATCAAGTAATTCTTACGCTGGTAATGAAGGGGTTTAACATTCATAGGAAAGCAAAATAAACTAGAGCACTATGGGAGCGCATACCTCCGCCAAGTGAGCCAACTGTAGCAAAAATTCAAATTGGCTCTGAAACCATAATTTTCTTTGCATAAACTCTGAAATCTAATCATTTGTGCCTTTTTATATTAATAACAGCTTGTTCAATTTTTTTTGAAGATCCGTTCATAACTTTTTGAGTTATAGTGTTAACAAACGTTATGACAAATATGAGTCAAACACGCAAACGAACCAACCAATCTGCACCAAAGTTTGATCATTTATGTCTTTTACCATTATTAACAACTCCTATAAATTTCATAAAGATCCATTCATTATTTTTTCAGTTATTGTGCTAACAAGCATAAAATTAAAAACAGTGACAAACGAACGAACGAACTAACGCACCATTACCAAAATTTGGTAATCTATTTTTTGTTATATACCTAACAACTCATGTTAATTTCATCAAAATCCATTCATAACTTTTTGAGTTATGACATCGAGAAAAATGATAGAGACAAACAAACAAACAAACGGATGGACATATCTTAACCAAAAGTTAATCATCTGTTCCTCCTAACATACCTAACAATTCCTGTAAATTTCATCCAAATCACTTCATAACTTTTTGAGTTATACTGGTGACAGACAGACAGACAAAGAGACAGACAGAATGATAAACAAACACAACGAAAACATAACCTCTTTGGCGGAGGGAAAAATTCCATCTATAGTGTGATAATGACCGATGGGCGCTAATCTGCTTATTACCTCCGCCAAGGAGGTTATGTTTTCGTCGAGTTTGTCTGTCTATTTGTCTCTCTGTTTGTCTGTCACCAGGATAAATCCTAAAGTTCTGAACCGATTTCGACGTAATTTACAAGGATTGTTAGGTACATTTGTTAGGAGGAACATATGATTAACTTTTGGTGAAGATATGTCCATCCGTTTGTTTGTTTGGCTCGTATTTCTCAATGCCATGACTCAAAAAGTTATGGATGGATTTTTATGAAATTAACATGAGTTGTTACCAATAAAACAAGGAGTAAATGACCAAACTTTGGTAATTATCCGTTTGTTCCTTCGTTCGTTCGTTTGTCACTGTTTTTAATTTTATGCTTGTTAGCACAATAACTCAAAAATATTGAATGGATCTTTATGAAATTTATAGGGGTTATTTGTAATGTTAGAAGACATAAATGGTCAAATTTTGGTGCAGATCGATTTGTTCGTTTGTATGTTTGACTCATATTTGTCATAACGTTCGTTAACAGTATAACTCAAAAAGTTATGAACGGATCTTCAAAAAAATTGAACAAGCTATTATTAATATAAAAAGGCACAAATGATTAGATTTTGGAGTTGATACAATGAAAATCATGGCTTCATAGCCAATTTGAATTTTTTACTACTGTTACCTAGCTTGGCGGAGGTATACGCTCTCAGAGTGCTCTAGTTCTGCTCTAGTTCTAGTTCTCAAAATTGATGTCCCCAGTGTATGACTAATTTTCTTCATGCAAGAAGCAAACTGTGAGTCATTTTAAAAGCTTGGTGAGGATTTAACTACCTAGTGTTCTTAAAAATTCGAGGTACATATAGACAAGATTTTACAAATATAAATCAGCAAGAATGATAAACGTCATCGATATTTCGTTAGCCGCCAATCTTTGAAAATAGCTTATTACTTTACTTCTTTGATGAGAAGCGGTGCACACTGATGTCACGATTTTTAAGTGAACTCATGTTTAGTTTCCCTGTAAAATATTGTTCTCTTGTTCCTACTGGATATTCACATCAGTACTTGTTAATAAAATTGGATTAACTTGTCCACACAGTTGTAATAGCTCAGTTTCTATCTGCTGCAGTCAATCCTGCAATAATAATGATATATTTTTCTTAATCGGTGGATGATCAACACTTGTGTTGGCAGGTTGGACACTATAGGCCGTTCAGTGCCTGATATAAACATTACTCGTCGTACGAGAAATAATATTTGCAGCATCCACAAGTGTATAGTGAATGCACAAAAGGGGGAAAAGGAAGCACACGGGAAAGTTAGGGCGGTTACACAGCCTTCTCGCATAGATGGTCCAGAGAATGTCTCCTTTCTATCATCGTAATTAACCTTAGGCTACGAAAATGAATTACTTACTGGTTTCTTGTATAAGTAGCATTGTGTTTGACGTCCCTTAAACAGAACAACGGCCTAGCTGCATTATCTACAAAACTTTAGCCTCTTGTTAATATCAACTTCACTCAGCTTATGCTTATGAAAAAGAGCATATAGGACAAGTGTAATAACCCAATTTCGTAAATTATAGTATCAATAGAATGTTGTAATTCCTTATGTCTCTAGGCTCATGCAAGTACTACTGCATCTTAAAGAGCTGTCGGAGTTACTCGGTCCTGCTCCACGTCACTGGAGAAATCGAATGCCGCTATGCGACGGACCCAACACCTCTGGGTGTCCTGCAGGACGTTGCTGGCTGCAAGACAGTCTTCAAAACAGGTACAGTAGTCTTGTTTTTAGCTAACTGTCGACAGTAAAGTCTATTGTCTTTCTCAAGTTACTGGGAGTAATAGTTGCGGGCTAGTTACGCTTATTATTACCTTGTAAAGTTTGGACTGCATGGCGGTGTCCCAAACAGGTGCAATGGCTTCTGTTCGGCAAAGTATCTGCCGATGCCCGAGCTGCCCAATCATAAATTTGATGGTGGTTATGTGATATTATTCAACGCCGCTCACTATAGAATTTTAAACTAGTAAACATAGGGGTAACTGCTCATAATATTCCGATTGGGGTATAGTTCACCCCAATGTAAAATAATATCTAGAGTGTGGATTGTACTATAAAACAATACATAGCAAGTTGAGTGGTTTCCTGTTTGTTGCTTTTCTTGCTTGGATTCTAGTCCCTTATCCCGCTGGTATCTTGTGTACCAATGATAATCAGCAAATATTAATCATGTTCGTTTCCCAGTGGCAATGTTTTCCATTTTTTTTCATATTTAATAGACATTATTAACTACGCTCTTATATATTCCCTGATTATTTTGATCAATCATTCATGATTTTGCATTGAAAGTCATGGATGAGAAACTGATCTCGTCCTCACAGGTAAGATGCCACCTGATAGTAAATTTTCAAGCATAGAGGCACAATGTTTGACTTTCGCTCGAGAGGTTCTTGTAGAAGCATACAGCAGCGAAGAAACTAGGTGTTTTGTTGCAGTTCTTGTTTTTGCATTATTTACTGGCAAATTAAATTTTCCTTTCATACAATTGAGCTTCATAAAATTACAGATTCAGTTTCATTCGAGATAAATTCGCCCGGATATGATATAGCCTGGATCTTCAACCTTCAGTTTTAGAGTTTCCTTATGGATCAAGCTTTGGGTGTTGATGGCAAGTCGACCACCCATAAAACAACTGAAAACTCGATCTTTTCTATGAATCGCAAATGCCTGTCATCATTTTGTGCGTAAATGCAGATCCCGGCTACGAGCTGTTCGGCGGGCACTTCTACAAGATCCACAACGTGGCCATCCAGCGGGCAGCAGCCCACGACCTCTGTGCCTCCGAGGGAGGTCAGCTGGCGGTGGTGAACACGAAGGAGACCAGGGACCAGCTGAGGAGGGCTATGGGTCATGCTGGAGGTTCGTTTTTTACCAGTGCCATTTTGTGTCCATAATAACAGCAATCACAACAATGACAGGTATTCTTGTTTACTTGTGTACCTTTCTAAGTTATACAGTAGGCAATACCGGTATGTTGTCAGCGATGATATAATTCTTCCACCGTGCTAACTTCAACAATTTCACTTCTCAAATTTTATTGTTTGTGCAACCTAAACTAAACTATTGGTAACTTCACAAATGCGCGATGTGGAAAAAAATTCTTTTTTTTTCGGAGAGGTGATTGCATGACAAACGAGAAAATCCAAAAAGTTCTAAGAAAACTCTTCTCTAAGCTTCATTACTGAACCAATAACGTCACCAGCTAACTGATATGATTACTTGCCCCTAACTGCGGCACATGGCACAATCCAGGTCACAACAAATGGTGGCTGCGATGAAATGGTGGCACTCATGTTTGTTAATATCGGAGCACAAAGAAACATCAGTCTCAAAATAGCCGTCAACACAAAGGTCTCGAATTATGCCATTCACCGCATAATCAGCAATGCGCAGAAAAATTTTGATAGTCACGAACTTCCAGCCACGTTGGTACCAAACACTTCATGGTGATGCTCATATGAGTAAGTACTCACTTATTCAGAATGAATCCGCGGAGAAGAGTGCCACTGTTGGCAGAATAAATAGGACGTTTGCACGAACGGAAGAAAGTTTGAAGTTAGATTAAAATTTAATACCCTTATATTTTCAGCAATTTCATAAGTTTTCCGAACCTTTCTCGTATAAAAACAGGTAAATGTTGTTAAGCGTATGATTACAGTCGGTCGAGAGCATCGTCGTTACTTCAAAGATTGGCTAAATTTGATAATACGGGCCCTGTAGCTAAGCAGTGACATTAAAATCCTCGTATCGTAATTATACAACTCTGGGAGCAAAATTCCGTGATATAACAGCTCAAGGTCTTCAATTGTCCTCATCAATTCACCAACTTAGTTTCAGATTAATACTTATCACAACATTGATTGAATATTCATACCACTTGGTCAATATACGTACAACAACGAGATAAAATTTGAGTCCTGCTGTCGGTATTTCTTCACAGCACTTTACAGGTAACGTTCTAGTACGGTATCGTTACTAGGCACACCAGCAGGCAGACATTGGTAGTATATAGGTTTATCACTTGTACGTATAACTCGGGCGTTCTGAAATATCCTTATAAACATATAGTTTCGAATGTTTCAGAGAATGTAAGGCGTTGCGTGAACCATCATGCGTTGTCATTCACTCGTCAACGCCACAATATGAAAGCAACAAAAGTGCAAAGCGCGGCCTTCAAACAGAATATTAGTGGCAACTGCAAAGCAAAAGACATACTTAGAGTGATATTTCTGAGCGCTTTGTCATTGCGATGTCTTCAGCAGAATGTGGTATCAAAAAGAATAGCCAGTTTGGCCCAATTGAGCTCTTACCTTGAAGTCTGGGGAGGATATGAAAGAGAACTGTATACAAATTCGACTTGGGTAGCCCAATGTCTGCGGCCGTGGTCCACTCCCCAATTAAAATTTTTGGTGGAACAAGCGCGGCGTACGGTGTGCACCTGGTCGCATTCTTGAGCGAGGCATCCGTGAGGTTCGGTTGCTGGACAGTCGCTACGCGCGCGTTTTTTGAGGGTCGCACGGGCGACCTCGTTCCGAACATAAATCACCCATACAGAGCGCGCTTGCCCGACCGTGTTCCACGGCTGTTCCACGTCTTTGCAAAAATAGCAGTATACTGCTACTTCTGCGGAGGCGCGGACTATCCGTGGAACACGGTCGGGCAAGCGCGCCCAGTATGGGTGATTTATGTTCGGAGGTCGCCACCCCCCCCCCCCAAAAAAAAAAAAAACGCGCATAGCGACCGTGCAGCACCCAAGCCTCACGGAAGCCCCGCTCAAAGAGGCGACCTGTGGCAGCCATGTGTGGACCAAACGCCACGGTAGCTCCACCGACAATTTTTAATTGGGGATCAGGTGCTGGTGAAGTTGTGCTGGCGCTGCAATCGTCCTCCAGCTCGCTAAACAGAGTTGAACCCCACAACTCTACGTCTCCCCCTATACCCAATACATAAAGCAATATTAATCGTAAAATAAGAACTGAGCAGACTAAATAAATAACTTTAGTCAATATGGTGCTGATGTTATCTTCTTTAGTGTATATGTGAAAATTGACGAGCGCATATTACATATTGTGCGACTATTTCAATGTTAGTTTTTAGATATTTATCTAAAATAACAGGTTTTATAGTAAATACATCTAGTCCATACATTCCTGTTTCAATTTCAATCAGCGCCAAATATTCGTCGACAAAACAAAAACGTTACCCGAAAAAAAAAACATGGCGCAAAAACATCGGCACCAAAATGTACCGGACCGAGGAAAGAAGGGCAGTTGTATTCAGTAAGATAAATATAAACAGAGAAAGAATCTGCAGTACTTTGCAACTAGTAAGGAACAAAAGATACGTTTCAGCAGTTTTTTAACGACACGAATTTCATTTACGGTTGCTGAATTAGACCAGCATTATAATAACGATCAATGTGCATTTATTCACTTCCGTGTTTGTTTCATCCCCATCTCCAATCAAGTAACGAAGAGGAGAACTGCCCTATTCATTTTCGGCTGTCACTTTGCTGCAATTAAAGAGTTATTTCCCTACTGTATTCTTGCCGCAAGCAAAGCCTTTGTAGCTACACACAGAAAATGGTTGTTTGCAATTAAGCAAAATTAGTTAACTGTAAACTACCTTGTCGTTTGAATTTGCATCAATGCACATTGTCGTTTGCGATGAACAACAGATGAACAATAGTTTCGTTTACGATTAATTATTATTGCTTAGTAGCTAAAATATTACTTCGTTAGTGATAAGAAACCAGGTACTTTTTATCGTAAAGAACATACTGTTTTGCGTGTCTCACAGCATGGTACAGATAGGTGAAATCTTTATGGTGCATCTCCTTTTCGAACTCAGCTGTGCAAGAGGTAAACCTCCAAGGTCAAAGCTTGAATCTTTTCTGCAAAACAGTTTTACTGGGAGGCTAAATACTTGCTCTCTTTTAGAACTTCAATATAAACGAAATCTGTTCATACGTTTATCAAAAAGCACAGCATGATATTTATGGCATGTCTTCAATACCACGAAAAGATTACAAAAAGATTATCATTACGATTACAATAGTACCTGTGCGTCCCTAGATTTTATTTGAGTGCTTGACATGAAGAAATCCATCAATATTACCTTATTCTTTTTCTACGATGAAATCGAATGAAAACAGTAAAGCAAAAGACAGCATTAGAAGGAGTATCTAAATCATAAGCGTATCTCAGCAATTACACTTCATTCGTAAAACGCATTTAATTTACATGTTTTGTTTTTTCAATTCTGGGTTGTACGTTTTTCATGTACCACATAATGAAGTACCTCTCACATCTGTTTTTTTTTTTAATAACGAAATTGAAATAAATTCCAGTTCAGTTCTGAAAGGCTTGACACACACTGACCTGAGAGATGTACTGCGTACGTACGTTTGTTTTTAAATTTTGTTTCACATGCCTATTATTATAGTCACTGTTCCTGGTTTCCCTTGATGTCATACATGACGTTTGAAAAAGTCAGAGCCTGTCTGAGAAATTTTCTATTTGGTTTCTAAGAATGAATGAAAACCAACATTAACATTTAAAATGCCAATCACTCGATGTGGGTCCCTCCGACCCCCTGCTCGGCTGCTCACCAGTTGCCATAATTCGTGTACCACGAGAGGTTCCTGTCCCAACTGTACATTCTAGCAAAATGAACTGTGTAGTATGCCAAAAAGGTATTTACTGCTCGCGGTTTTTTCGCATAGATTCTTCCTCGAACAGCATATTAGGGGGGATCAAAAATATAGCTTATAAATGAAATGCTTCAAATAAATCTACATGAAAACTAATTGCCAGTCTTGCATAACGATAACATCTTTCATTTGAATTTATCATACAAGCAATGGTTGAAATAATATTGCGTCCCTGAAAATCACTTGCGTCGGCCTCAGCAACTTTATTTTGGTCATAATCCAAGTAAGATGAAGAAACGTGCTATCCTTGGTCATAATCCTTATCACTGAACCAGATGCATCACTGTGCACAACTTTTCGCTTTGTAATTCATTTCAGGCATTAAGACATGACAGAAACTTTGCTCGTTCCATATGCCGAGCCTGCTGGCGTGACGGCTAAGATTTTAGTAAATCGTGTGATGAACACAGTTGTGGTTACCTGGCCACAGCCCTTGGACGCTGAGTAAAACCTATAACTTAACAAATTTTGGGGGCGCCATGCAGAAGTTAAATTACGGTTTTAGCTTCTGCGCGGCAGTGATTTTTGATCGGGTAGAGGCGCAAATACTATCCAGTGATCCGCCTCAAAGAGGCAAGAATGCCCGCAGGAATGTTTTCGTAGCTTCGAAAAGCGTCAACTTTTGGCGTAGTACTTCTAGTCGGATGATTTGATTGAGAACAGAATGTTACTCCAGCGATGACTGTATCCTAAATAACGTGTACTATGTATCAATATTTTGATGACTCTAACTTCATATAGGCTTTCGTGAAAGAAGTTTCAAATTGATGACTGTATCACACGAAAGTATAGAAAGAGTATGGTGCTATGACTTCATATTTAGAGATGATTAATGGATGGCTGCGTCTGTTAACTGCTGAGTTTTTTAGTACCTCGAATGCAAAATTATGTCTAACGTGTGCAATAGATCACGATATGGACCACACGATACTTCGACTGTCTAATGAAATTTGCAAATGGGGCTGATTGTAGATAGATCAAACTCCAATAAAAAATAAAATAATTTCCAGGTAACAGACCGACCTCAAACAACAGGTAAGCGATTCTCGGTGATGCAAGAAATATGTTCATCAGCGAGAAACAAAAATTTGTAGCTATATACCATCTGTAGACGATGATATTTGAATCTTGGGACAGCAAAATCTCCTAAAATTCGCTACGACAAATTTTTACAATTTACCGTTGGCCAGTGCTCAGGCATGCTTGTTTCTTTCCAATAGACACATTTCTTTCGTCTCCAAAAACAGTTTATTATTTGCTTCAAGTCGGTACGTTGAATGGAGCAAATTTTACCGAGGGTTTATCAACTTGCCATCAGCCTCATTTTCAAGAAGTGGAAAGTCAAGATATCATGTGCCCCATGGTCAGGATTTTACAATTGGTTGCGTAAGAAAAAGTATTTGTCATGTTTAATAACTAATTTCTTGCATTGTATTTTCAGCAGTGGTGGCCGCGTGGATAGGAGTCTACCGAGAGAGAACTGCTGACGGCCTACAGACACCTTACTGGACATTTGCCAACGGTATTTTTTCATCACTCAATTTTCTATTGTTGTAACCTTTACGCTAAGGGCCGTTCGACTGGTTCATCAAAGTCGATCTAAACTAAGAACACTCGACTGGACTTGTAGGGAAATGCAGACAGGAACTTTGGTTTCGTCACCTTGAATCGTGTTTCAGGTGTTGTAAGCAATGGAAGCATTTGGATCCGACTGAAAACCCGCTGCAACAGTTCTAATCCAGAGGACTTGTATGATGTTTTTGACAGGTCAAGTGAGCTTGGGTTGGCTCGATTTTGACGCCCCAATCGAATGCATCCTAAATCACCTACGTTTTCTCACGCCACACTCCCCAGTTTATTCCATATTGATGCAAAACTACCTAGGTACAGCTGGTATGTGTGCGAAAACCTATCAAAAAGTCATACTGGGAGAATGTCAGTCGCACTTGGCCTTTCTCCCACATGCAATGCAAAGCTGCTGAGGCGAAACCAAGATGCTTTTAAAACGTCGTTATATATATAGAGGCCTTCAAATGCAACATTGCACCTCATACTGGCTTGTCTGTTCACTGCTTTGAACGACAATTTACTCATCTGTAACCAATATGTTGGAAGTATTCAAACACATAATAGCCATTACGATATTGCTCGTCGCTCCTGCGCTTCAAAGCCACTTTGGTATTAGTGACGAAACAAGAAACTTCCTGAATAGCAACAAGTTCAGAAATTAGTTGGTTAAAGTATTAAAGGTCCATACTTGTTATGCCATACTCTAATGATGCCGTACCTCGAAGACAGGTAAGAAGATTAGGACGGTTTCGGCTAATTTCTTGGAGTTGTTACATATATATAGGACCGATCCCCATTCACTCGCACCACAACGTTGGGAGGAGATCACTTACCCTACTGTATAGTATTAGGCCAGGAGTGTTAGGTAACTTGCATTGCACAGAGATAACAAAATTCACTCATGGCACATCTTGCTCTGCTTTCTGCTGCCTTCGCGTGGCCAGTAACTCGGATCGAGACACTACCAATATGCTTGCAAAATTAGCCTTTATAGGGCCAGATGGATCACAGGGTACACATTCAGGTAGTGGTTTTCCTGCGAATATTGATGCTTAATGCGCAGGAGTGGGGTCTCTATTACTGTAATTAATATTAATATAAAAACTTCATGCTTGAGCTCCCACGGACAGGTAATACAACCCAAATGAAGCATCTTGCAACACGGGGGAAGCCCAAAACGCTGCTAAAGGAAATCCAGCAAAAAACTATTAACAGCTGACTTAAACGCCTGCAGGCCAGCACGACAAAAAGCCGATGCAGGCAACAAATTCCAAACTTTAGCCGACCAGGGCACGAAGCACCGACCGAACTGATTAGTTCGACATATGACAGCCTCCAAAGTGAAAGAGTGCGCTCCGCAGGCAGCACGAGTCTCTCTCCCAAAAACCTTGAGGGCAGGGAGAGAAGAAAACAACCAATGCCTCTCATTATTGAACACCCTATAAAACATGCATAGCTCTGCTACTCTCCTCCTGTGGGACAGGTTCACTAGATCATTATCAGCGCACAGCCTGCTGGCTGA
>LQNS02277097.1:19178293-19193811 GCA_001587735.2 Parhyale hawaiensis
CATAACTAGGTCGAGACAGTTACCAGCAATATGCGTGGACCCGCGAACAAGCTGCACACAACTAGACAAGGTGCAAAAGTCCAGCGCAGCCACACCATGACAATCAGTCGGTGATGCAGATCCCAATCAGTCCCTGTGGTGTGCATTAACATCACCCACAAAAACAAACGCTGCCTTGGGATCCGTGTTCTGTATCGAGGCCATCGCCGTCAATAAACAGTCATAAAGTGACTGATCAGCTGCAGAGCTCCGATATAGGAGAATAAATAATAATTATTCTGTCGGCCACACACCCTTACAACGATGATCTCATGACAGGCGCATTCGTGCACTGACTGCCGGCAAGCCCAGAATCTAGAGAATCACTCCGAGAGCGTACACCTCCGCCAAGTAACGCAGGGCTAACGAACAATTCAAATTGGCCCTGTGTAAAGGATTATTTTCACATCATCAACAAAATGTGATCAGCTGTACTTCATGACATTTCCAGCAGTTCCTATCAATTTATGAAGATCTGTCTAAGCTTTTTGTTTTAAGTCAAGTTAATGAGAAACAGAAAAATGAACATAGAGACCAACGGAATCACAGTGTAAAATTTGGTCATTTATGCCTCGCTTCATTCCTAATAATTTCTGTAAATTTAACGGGAATCCGTCTTTAATATTTTTGAGCTATCTTAGTGACAAGCAAACTTCGAGAAAAACATGACCTCCTTTGTGGAAGTAATTAAAAATGATTACAGAAATCTTAGGGAAATATAACCGATATTAGCACCTGGAATCACCATCAATACAGTGAGCTCATCCAGCTGCCTTGGCACAAGGTTGTTTTACTACTGGAATTCAATTAAGTTTCATTGAGGGAAACTTTCGTAACGAAAGAAACATCACGAGTCACTGGGATTGCGGGCAAAGAAAGCACTTGCCTACTTTGCCTACTGATCAGCGGGCACTATCAGGCCCACATCTAAGTTATTAGTGTTTGAGCCTTTCTAATTCTTGTATAATAATAGTTCTAGCAGCTACGACACTCCAACACTTGCAGATTTTGTTCACTGTGTAATATTCAAATGAGAAATACCCTATATAACTTAGAGCTGGCCGACTGATGTGATCTTGAGATTTCATCGTCTCGTGAAAAAGCACCACAATTTTCGGCGGCATTATCCCTGAAATTCTTTGGCACCTAATCAATAGCGATTTTTTTTTTAAATTAGAGAAAACTTGAGAGCAAAGGAAAATTCATAAGTTATTAATTTTCAGTTATTAATTGCTGAGGTATTTTCAAGTTCTTAAATAAAATTATGGACAAATATAGGAGTGTGGTGGTGTCCAGAAGGTGCAGCCTTAACCGCAGATAAGCAGCGGTGCCGTAGGGGCCTTCACCAGACTATTTCGCTATAATGCGGGAACTGCGGGAGAACAATGAATTTGTTAGGGCTGTCGAGTTCGAACCGAAGCAAGAGTAAATTGAAAACGTTAACGTTCGCAATTGATCAAATAGAAAATTGAAAGGTTTATGAAAATTTAGTCTATTTAAAAAGAAGCAACCCAGCAAAGAAGAGGTCAATTAAGTACGTTTGTCAATTTAATATTTAACAATCAACACAGGTATCATTTAGAAGCAGATTCATTCAGGAAATAAAATTTTATCAATTAGAAGTATCAGAAATTAGGATATATAATTTGAGCAACAGTTCCTACATAAAAAATACAGGCTGAGAGCAACTTCTGGCAAGACATTAAACCGTCACTGACAGCACCACGACATTTTTAGTGTCGGTGACTTACAGCCTTAATAAAGTGCAGCGAAGATGGAAATAGGAGCAGACGATGATGATAGCAGAGGGAGAAGGGACACTCCCTAGCAGTGGGCCATGACAGTGGTCGGGAGGGCGGTCGGGCGTCCTCGAGCGCGCTATCGTCGATCACGATGGATTTGTGTTCGTGTTTGGGTACGCAGATCGTGTGCGTGTGAGCGGCGTTCAAGTTGGTGCGCCGTGCTGCTTGCTGTATCGCTAATTAAGTTAGGTTAGGTTTTAGAGTGAGTTAAGGTTTGGTGACGTTAGGTAAGGTTAGGTAAGGATAGAAAGGTTAGGTTGGGTTAGGTTAGGTTAGAAGGTTAGCCTAGGTAGTGTTTATTTTAGTGGTGGCGCACACAGCAAAGCTTACTTGAACGCGCAATCGTCGTGAACGACGATAGTGCTCCCCGAGCGGACGGGAAGGGGCGGCAGCTAGCCCGTCATCCCGTCGATCTCGTCCCGTCAGAAGAAAGCTGGGCCGGAACCTAGAAGTGCTGAGTTACGCTGGAGATACAGCGCAGATATACAGGCAGGATGAGAACTGCCGGGTCTGGTTGCTGATTAAAGACTGATTAGACGTGACAGAGGGTGGCTCCCTTTTTGTTACCATTGCTTTAGACGAGGGACGGAGGAAAAGTGTAGCAACCGACAACTTTATTAAAAACGTGGGTGCCAGTGACGGGATATTGAATACAAGTAGCCTGCATTGAAAAGTGAGATAATGGAATTATATTTTCTGCAGCTCGCTGCTCGCCCGCTGCTCCGTGTAATAGGGTCTTAACTCTACCTCTGCATTACAGGCACAACTCTGTCGGACGCAACCGTAGACGGCACGGTAGGGAACCGCTGCTTCTCCATGACTTACGCAAATTATCCTGAAGGGGAAATTGTGGACACCTTCGGCTGCCGCAAGCTGAATGCCGCCGCCTGCCAGCGGGACTACTGAAGCTGTGCCTTCTCACCCTTAAACGACGTGATAGAGACTGCTAAGTGTGTCTCTGCTTAACCGTTTGGTTATCTGCTCGTCGGCCCGTATACTGTAGGGCGCACCAGAAGATATATTATACAGAACCATAATCGTAACCAGTTCCTTTTTTATCATGGATACGCTTAATACACGGGGATCAACTGGGGAAAGTTGCTTACCCTCTCGAAATAATGATACTTATACATACTGTATATATTTCAGACGAGTGAACGCAGACGTGTATTTCTTCAGTAATATCGGAAGAAAAATTTTATTTACGACAACGCTGAAGTCCCAGTAGTCGCTTGCTTCTTTGTATCATAAGTTCGTATTATTGGTTCGTCTACTGCCGCCTATCTAATCTAATTACATGATACCAGCTTGATGCCGCTAGCTCCTACTGTGCGAGTTTGTATTGACGTCATAAAGAGTGAGGACTTTCGAGGGTAGTGGTGCCCTGTAAGGGGTCTATAGAACCCCGTAGAACCCCGCAGGGGGTAGTGATGGGGCGAATATTCGCATTCGTGGAACATCCGCACCGTTTTTGACATCGGCATCTGCATTCGCGGATGCTAAAAAGGTAACATCCGCAATCACATCCGCGGATGTCAGAACTGTAAAATCCGCAGCATAGGAGGCGCGGATGCGCAGGATTATCTCTGTACACTAAACTCATCCATAGTGCTGAAAACTGCAAAATCTCATGTGGATTAAAATGTGTGCAAGCGCTGTCCCTGTCAACAAAGCAACATCTAAGTTCTTCCCTCAAGACTGTGTTGCATAAACTGCCGTCGTGGGAGAGGGTGTGTGTTTTGTGGTTGGGCGAATATTCGCATTGGCAACCACGGAACATCTGCACATTTTATGCCATCCGCATCTGTATCCACGGATGTCAAGACGGCAACATACGCAACTACATCCGCATCCGCGGATGTCCAAAAGATGACATCCGACGCATCACTACCAGGGGGTCGACCATAGACCCCTAAGGGGTCCAATGAAGGAAAACCACTATTTCTATTCCCTGTTTTGTATTTAAAAGCTGAAAATAAATTGGGCAACTAAAAATGTATGCATCCAGTATTAAAGTAAAATTTAAAAAAAATCAATATTCATGATTTACCAGCTTTTCACATTTGCAGCTAAAGACCTGCTGAGTTCCACTTAAAATAATTCACATTTTCTTCAAAAACAGCGTTTTCTTTTGGTATTAGGGTAAATACAAACTAGTCCTGACCTTGACTCAACCTCACAAGTTTCGTAACACCTAACTTATTGAAGGTTTCTTTGCATATTAAACTTGAGCACTCTGAGAGTGCAAGCCTCCGCCAAGCGAGGCAACGGCAACGAAAAATTTAAATTTTTCTCTGAAACCGTGATTTTCTTTGTATCAACTCCAAAACTTAACCATTTGTGCCTTATCCTAGTAATAACAGCTTACGCAATTTTCTTGAATATCCGTTCAAAACTTTTTGAGTTATACTGCTAACAAACTTTATGGCAAACATTAGTCAAACTTACAAACGAACCAGCCGATCTGCACAAAAATTTAATCTTATTGTCTCTTAACATTACTAACAATGCCTATAAACTTCATAATGATCCACTCATCATTTTGTGAGGTATTGTGCTAACAGGTATATAATTGATGAAAATAATGGGCATCCAGGTTACATAATTTATTAGGTTTTTCTCAGTATGACGTCTTCTGGATTTTATAATTTTTTTGGCCAAGCTTCCGACAGTCTTATCGAAAGTAGTTTCCAAGGCAAGAAGCTTTTGTCCCGGGAATTCCTAAATGCAGCTGAAATATATCAGAGATACTCAATTGAACTTCGTTCGACATAATGAGAGCGATTGGTCGAATATTTGTCTCACAATAATGAATTTAAAAGTGGCCTGTAAATTTCGGAGATATTTTCATACCTATTATAGCAGTTCTGATCTAATGACGAAAATCTTGATTCCAAAAAACGCCTCTGCTGGTTTCGTCAACAATGCTCTAGTACCTTGAAATCTACCAATGGCCAGTGTCACGGACATGATGATAACCTAATGAGTTCTTTTATTATTTTTCAACATTGGTTGGTTTGTTTCGTGCTGCGTTTGAGTTTATGCTTGTTAGCAAAATAACTAAAAAAGTTATTTAATGGATCGGAATGAAATTTCCAGGAATTGTTAGTAATGCTAAAAAAGACAAATGAATAAAATTTGGTGATGATCGGTTGGTAAGTGTGTGTCTGACTGTTTGTCATTTGTTAGCAGCATTACTGGAAAAGTTATGAATAAAGTTTCAATGAAAATTGCAGAAACTGTTAATACTATCATAAGTCACAAATGATTTTGGTGTTGATACGGAGAAAATCATGGGTTTAGGGTCAATTTGAATTTTTCGTCAGTGTTGCTCTACTTGGCGGCGGTGTGCGCTCTCAGAGTGGTCTAGTTAATTTTGATATAATATTTATTTCTCTTTATCCATTGTAGCATAGGTATTACGAAAATGCAGCATAATGCATACATTCACCGCTAGAACACTATAGGTCTATGAGTCTACATTGTTGAGTTATAGGGAACCACTGTTCTAGGGAATGCCTTCTCAATGAATGGGTTAACCTAAGAATACCCATCACCTAAGAAGAAAAAAACATGCACACCAGATTATTTTCATCGCTTAAATTGCCAAATTATCAGACCACGTTTATAGATTTGCAGGATGAAAAAATTATTCTTTTGATATGAAATCGTTTACGAAAACAATGGTGACGCCTCAGTGAGACAGGCAATGATGACGTCACACCAATCTCGAGTAACAGCTGAGGCTCGTATAGACGTTGTGTGTCAATGTATTCCTCTGTGCGTGATATGTTCTACGTGGTGAGAATTACAGGGAGAAAGAACGTAATGCCACCAACTAATGAAAACAGAGACGGACAGCTTCTAAGTTCACCTTTACCTCGAGATTCCCGAGATTCCCGTACAGCCATCAGAGTTGTGCCTTGAACAACAACAACGTAAAAAATATCTGACTGATCAGAACTAGAAAGTGTTAACTAAAAATGTGCAGATTTAACTGTACTGCGCCGTCTTAAGGTCTTACAAAGTAAAATGACTCTCAATATGATTTTATGAAAAGAACCTTCTGTGTTTAGAGAGTTGTTGCCATTTAGCATCGACGAAATTACTAGCGGCTGGAGCTAGGCGTGCATATAAATGAAACTCGTATCCTGTATACCAACTTATGATGAAAACAACAAAAGGTCGATTGTGGCGTCATCATTCAGCCCAAAATTTTCTTGCACGGCTACTGAAGAACTCCCTGTCGGTGTATTCCTCAATCTGTGACTACTATGTAGAGTGCCCAGCCCGTAAAATTGACGGTAGATCTTGTTCATGCAGCCGGTACAGGTTTTGCTGCAACATAGGTCTCATACCTGCAGGCTGGATCTTCCATTACAAAAACGAAAGTTAAACGAAACAAGGTATACCTTCGATGTTTTCATTATACCAGAAGTTATTAGCCTAAGATATCTCATTTTATTTCAATTTAAAACTTCAACGGTTCAGAAAATGCATCGTGCAAAATTACTTCGCATCTAAACTAATTCAGAATATGTTCCGCAAGTTTCTCAACAAAATTTACAACAGAAGACTATCCAATCCCACTGTTTCACGCAAAATCATGCTTCTCAGCTCGTCATTTTTTGGATACAAAGCCTATTTACTTAAAGAGATATTATGTCACCTCTTAAAAGGTTCTTTCCACATATTCAGGTTATTATTAAATCCTAGCTTAACAACGAGTTAATTCTTCAAATTTAAAGGCAAACTGCTCTTTATATAGGAGAGACAAAAAAAAGTAAGTCAGACTGTCATAGGATCTAGGTATTTCACTTAGAGCAGGACAACGAACTGCTAACTGTTATTAGAATTATTTATAAATATTCAAAATGCTGGTCATAGAATAACAATGGAAAACTTTAAGATTC
Source organism: Parhyale hawaiensis (assembly GCA_001587735.2). Classification (NCBI taxonomy): domain Eukaryota; kingdom Metazoa; phylum Arthropoda; class Malacostraca; order Amphipoda; family Hyalidae; genus Parhyale; species Parhyale hawaiensis. Next base: position 19,185,048 of record LQNS02277097.1, read on the forward strand.
TGTCATAATGCCATCAAATTGGTTTGAAACTCTGAGAACCAATCTTTATACACGGATAATCCCCCAAGCCTGAACGATCATGCGTCTCCCTCTGTTATTTTTATTTCGAATTGATAGATTTATTAGGAAAATAATTCCTTGTTATTAGATACATCGAAGAGACGAAAGTTGTACTGCCACGAGTTTACGAGAGCAAAATATCCCTCCCCTAAGGAAAGGCGCGAACATCAGTCTGGAAATGCACTATAGTTGACAAGCACCATAATAAAATATAATTCAATCGAAATAATTCGCCGAAAATGCCAAGTGTTTGCTGCAACCTGGGCACCAGCAAACAATTGAACCTTCAAGGATTGAATCATTGCTGCGATGTAAATTCAATATAATTCTCCCTCTGTTAGCGTGAAGTTTCAACGGCCACGAAGAGCTTCAGCTAAAGAAAACATAAGCGAAATAGATTATATACGAAAAAAACGAAAACTCCAACCAAGATTGAGACTCTCTAACGACTACGAAGAAATTCAGCTAAAAAATATATGCGATATAGCTCATGAACGACAGGATCAAAAACGCTTGCAGAGAAACAGCCTTTTATCTACCACGCTTAAAAGGAGCATCATTCGATCAAATTGTACAGAGCTACTTTTCAAAGCGGAAAGGACTTCCGAATATTCAGTATTTCCGCCTTCAAGCATATTATGTTTCAGAAACTAAAAGGGTAAGTTGATTAGTATCTGTACTTTTATTCTAATAATTTGCGAATAGGCTGTATGACTTTGTGTGCTATGGCGGGATGTAGATGGCTAGGCCCTCCTTCCTTGTGGTTGGTTTCAGAGCCAACACTTCTGCGCGCTCTGAGCTGTTGAGAAGTAAGGATGGACGCACCGAAAAAGAACAATGCTCTGAAATCCGTTTCTTCTTTTATGGTCTGAAGCTGTGCCAGTGTCAACAGCGAACGCTTCAGTGATAATATGCTTATCAACAAGTTAAAGCAAGCCAGCAATTCGCACTAAACGCTAAGGTCTACTGTCGGAAGGCGTCCTTTCGTTGCATCATAACGCCCGTCTACATACTGCTGCCCACACCATTTACTCTGTTCCAACACCTCGAAATACAGGTCTTGGAGGGCGTAATAATTTGTCAAACATAGTAATCTGTCAACAATACTAGTATATCAGGGGTTCGAGTAGTATTACTTCTGCCAAAGAGCTTATATTTTTGTCGAGTGCATCTGTTTATCAGACTAGTTTGTCTGTTTGTCGCCAGGATAACTGAAAAAGTCATAGATGGATCTTTTCGAAATTACAGTGTTTTTTACCCATGTTGGGATCGAGCTACAAATGACTGAATTTTGGTGAAGATCTGTTCAATTATTTGTGTTTCATTTGCCTACCTTTTTTCTTGTCTTGGAATTACAGTATAATAATAGACGGATTTTCATGAAATTTGCACGAACTGTAAGATATACAGTATGTTACGAAGAGTAGATGACGACATTTTTATGATGATCCGTATGTACGTTTGTGTGTTTGACATTGTTTGATTTTATGTTGCTCAGCAACATTACTCAAGTTTATAACTCAAAACCTAATTAACAGATCTTCAGAAAATTTGCAGGAATAGTTAAAAATGGTGAAATGCAAATATGACCAAATTTTAGAGATGATCGTGATGATCGCTCAGTCCGTTTGTATGTTTGACTAATGTTTGTGTTAGTATTTGTCAGATCATAACTCAATAAGTTGCGGAAGGACCTCCAAGAAAATTACAAAACCTGTTATTGCTCCCAAGAGGCACAAATGACCGAATTTGGTGATGATAAAAAAAAGGACTTTCTAGTTCCAGGACCAATTTGAATATTTCGTTAACGGTGCCTTGCTTGGTGGAGGCATGCGCATTCAGAGTGTACTGGTTTTGAATGAAATTATTCAGCAAAGAGCGGTTGAAGAAAACGCCAACAATTGGTGATGCGTGAGTCAGCAGCAGTAACACTGAAAACTTGATGGTACATAAATGTATGAGAAAACAAATAACCAATCTTTATTGCAAATTCGAACTGTTTGGTTCACTGAGACTATGAAAAGGCCTAGAATAAATTCTATTTCGTGTAGAGCCCATTTTATGTCTTTAATGGAACTCCTATCTACTTTCATCATATAAAATAATTTGCTACAGAAAATTATGCAAATTTATACATTCATAAAACTTCAGTGCAATCAGAGTGTTACATATTCTAACTGTGATAATGCAGCTCAAATGATCTGTACCGGTATGCCTATTTTCCAGTCTTGACCGACAAGAAGAAGCGTATCATTACATCTTTTATTGCGTTTCACAACATCGAAATTAGGTCGTTTGTGCCTCGTAGCATGTCTAACAGTACCTACATAATTGGTTAAGACACGTCCAGAACTTTTTGAACAATGTTAGCGAAAAAGAAAAAACAGCCAGACAAACGACCGAACAGATCAACTAAAATTGGAGAGCTAATATGACTAGTTCAGTAGCACCTGTTGTTCACTCTCATGCGTTACTGCACTAGTGATATTAGCCCTAGAATTGTCGTTTCTTCTTCGTAAAGCCCAATGCAGACGGGAAGCGAAAATCGCTCAGAGTGGCATTTCACCAACAAATGCTCCACCTGACTAGGCGAAGAAGTTCCCTGATGAGCGAGTTCAGCAGGATGCATCTAGGCGAATATTTTTCGCAGCTTTGGAGTATTTCAATGCAACTTACAGCCAAGTTTTCTTCATTATCTGTTGACTTATATGGTATGTAACGCCTCCGTTTTTTCTGAAAGGTTCGTGTCACATTGCGGCGATTGTAACTGCAACGTCCAAAGGAAAAACTTCATTTGTCTGAAGGTTAAAATGATGATAACCGCAGAAAACTTACATCTCAGAATTTTGTTTACAATCTAAAAGATAACACAAAACATTCAATTACTGAGTACTATGCACGTTGACTAAAATACCGGCGTGTAGACAAGCAATAAAATTTAAGTAACTAATGTTTACTATTTCTTTTCCATGCAACGTCTGAAAACTTTACCCTAGGATATTGCCGCTGCAAAAACGTTTCCCTCGCTACTTGTGCATTGAAATATTGAGCCAAACTTGATGATCCGACAATTTTGTTTGGTTGAACTCAGCGAAGACGTCGCTCGTTTGCACAGGGTTTTTAACATTCCTAAAGCCGTGGGCAGATGAGCGACAACTTCGCTGATTTCGACATGAAGATATTGCCCCAACATTCATTTTGCTGCGACATGGTAATCTACACGCAGTGGCGAGAGCTGCTTGCAGTTGCAGTGTTTTAGGGCAAAGTTATTATAAGTTGCGTGAAACAGCAATGGGAAATATAAATCATTAAGCTTTAAATCTTGTATACACGTAGGTTTTTCCCTATACATAATAGTGAGCCACTGAATGTTCTGTTCGATATGGTAGCTTGTGGATGAAACTTTTGCTTGTACATTTCTTACTGGTCACTATTGTTCTAACTTTGAGTCGAATTCAGCTTATTCTTTTGACACTGCAGTTAAAGCTCTGGATGTCTTTCAAAATTTCTAGTGAATTAAATTTGGAGCAGTTTTCGGCTTGTGTTCTGCTCAGCCCTATACGACTTGGCTGTTATTCCCAAGCAGCTTCAGCCTCATAAGGCAGCCACGCACTAGGAAAATTTATTAAGACTGAGCGAATATTTAGCGCTACTGTGTCTCACAGGTAACCGATTAGTGCCTCGAACTAAATCCATCCGGGTAAGGCTAGAGCATTTGGCAGATGTTCCGGGTAAACTCAGTTAATTGGGCTTTGGTTAGATCGACTTTGATGCCCCAATGGAATGCATCTTAAAGAGATTATCTGAGACCATGACTTCCCTCACAGAATTCCTCAGATTATGCACAAACGTGCCTGATTCGTACGCGTCTAGCGCGCTTTATAATCCGGCAATTTAAAAACTTCGAGGCTTCACATTACCTGAACCTGAAGCAGGAGCTTTGGCTTTGCCAGTCTGACTCTTGTTGCAGGGATTAGAAAGAACTCGATTATATTGAACAGGCTGAAGGTGAAGTCAACTTGACCGCGTCCTCATCTGGTTTATGCCACTGGCCCCAGAGGAGTAAGTGCGGCTGCAGCCGACCACGGGTCATCAAGAACTATGGTGCCAATTTGATGGAAGGTTGAAAGTATCCGCGTTCCCCCGCCTACTCATCTCTGAGGAGGCAGATACCCCCACGGCGTTCTGCATGCAAACCAGCTGCCGAGTGGCACAACTAGATCAGTAAAGTGCTCGCGTGTCTGGGTTGGCCTCGGACTTATAGTACAAGGAGCGTGAGGTAGACTGTATTTTAATCTGTATGATTAAATGTTTACAAGTCTCAACGATAAACAATTACAGAACAAGGTCTGAAATTTCGTACTTTTGCGAGTCGTAGCCACAGCACTTGTCGGATGTTCCAGGAAAGTGGAGCCTCGAAATTACAAATTTGCCATCGAATTGAACGCTCCATTAGATCCGGTGGCCAATCGAAAAGCTTTTTTTTCTAGATTCCGAGTTGAAGCAGCCCTATGAGAGAAGGTTTTTATCCTACTTATAGAAACAAACCAATCGATTGCCTCTTGAAAAAGCGCATCACTGATCCCCGAGGATGAATTAGCTCATATCTGACACTCAGCATGGCTTTTTTCGTAATGGAAGAAGCTGCTTAACAAACCTATTGGACTTTTTGTCTAAAGTTAGAGATATTAAAGATGATCAAAAAGGTGTAGACCTTGTGCATCTAGACTTGGAAACGGCTTTTGACCCCCATCAATGGCTAATGAAAAAATTGGAAGCCCATGGCATCCAGGGAGACTATTTTTACGATGGATCAGGGCATAGCTTACGGGTCGGCAGGAACGAGTGAAGCTCGAAGGAGAGACAAGCTATCAAGGTATCATCAGGGGTTCTACAAAGTAGCGTGCTTGGCCCGCTTCTGTTCTCAATTTACATCAATGATATCGATCTTAACATCCGTAGTAAAATCAGTAAATTTGCGGATGATTCTACACTATGTCATCCTGCCACAAAAAGAGCCGGGCTCCAACAAAACCTCGACCAACTCATGGAATGGGGTACAACGTGGCAGATGAACTTTAATGTCAACAGATGTTCAGTAATGCACAAAGGGCTGGTGAACCCTTCAACCCCATTGAAAATGAACGGGACGGTATTGGCTGTTGTCCCCCAACAACGTGACTTGGGAATTACTATTACAAACAAACTACAACACAGCCAGCACAGGTTGACAGGAGTGTCAAAATATCGAGCAGAGTACTCGGATTTATCACCACAAATTTTGAATATAAGTCCAAAGGCATCATCGTTCCCTTGTACAAGGCATTAGTGCGGCCACACTTAGAATTTGCTGTTCAATTCTGGTCGACACATCTGTGCATAAATATCGATGGCATGGATAGAGTCCAACGCAGAGCAACGAAATTGATATTCCAGCTGCGAGACAAGCCGTATAAATGTTGCCTAATGAAACTGGGTCTGATTTCCCTCGAGCAAAGGCGACTCAGGGGGCAACTAATAAAAATGTTCAAGTATTTGAATGGCTTCAACGACGTACCTACAACGGAACTCCCTGTGAGAGACGTCAATGATCGCTTGCGAAACAACGGTCAAAAACTCAAGCATAAAGCTCGAAGAACGACCTAAAGTCAGCAGTTCTTTCCCTCTTTCATAGTCAGCATTTGGAATAGACTCCCTTCCGACGTTGTTGGTACGGAGTCGGTCAACTCGTTTAAGAATAGTCTTGATATACATTGGGAGAAACATCCTCCACAGCTAAGAACTCCTCCTCCACGAGTTGCAAGCACTTAACGGCAAAAGCTTCCCATGCCATCTTAAGCCGGCTTCTTCTCACTTCCGCTCCAGCTATATTTTTAAGCTCCGCATATCAGCGGCTATCGCTCATGCTTGCGTTATCATAACTATCTCTTTGGCGGAGATTCTTTTCCCATTTCTTTTTTCTTTCTTTTTTTTCGTCTTATATTTTTTCTCCTCTTGTTTCCCCAGTCGTCTACATACATACTACTAACATAATGGCATTAGCTCATAGAGGGCCGGGGCACAATTTCCGATATCTCTTTGGGAATGGGCCTCTTGGTTCGTCTACTGCCACCTATCCAATCTATTCTCAATTAGGTGGCAAATGTCTAGCTCTTGATGTAACCCGTTAACTACCTATTGCCTAAAGTGAAGCAGCACGCAACGCTAGCTTTACTTACAGCCAACCATGTACCGTCGATGCTGAGCATCGAATTACCCAGCAATAGCACGACTTTAGTAATTCAAATTTGCCGCTTTGGGCCGTGAAGTTCGATGATCACATGGGGAGCCCTGCATTTAGTTATACAGATACATTCTTGTACGAAGAGCTTATAAGAAGCAGAAGAAGTGCACATGCGGCCATAACCCAACGGAATATCGTCAACAGATAACCATAGGAGGAATTATTTACAGGCCTACTTATTTTGTAAACGAGCTTAAAGGAACGTTAATTAATTTTTATTTTATGCGCAGCACGAAGTCCAATTTGCAAGCTTTACAGAGGACGAGAAGGAGAGGATTACTTAGCTATCCAGGGCACGCAGAAAAACGGTATTTCAAGCACTGGTGAATAAATTAGGATGGAAATAACGACAATTTTTTAAATATTTAATACTTGACATGTTTTGCATGTGCATTGATAAAATCTTTCTAAAATGTACGTGAAAAATATATGTATGAATTGCGCATAATGATTTTACATACATCTCCGGCTGTAAATAAATATTTAATTTAAAAACAAAATGCACAGTTTAGGAGCTATAAGTTAGGCAATACACCAGAAATCCTTACTTTATCATTACTTATTGGTCTTTATTTATTTGCAGTGACAGATGTATATACTAAATATCTATAAATTCCTTCTATATAATTCGTACTGTTGCAAGTACATTTCCTGAAAATTTTATAATGTATATTGGAAAAGTTCTAAGTAATAAGTATCTAAAAAAAAATTAATGTTCCGTTCCTTAGATTTTGGTGACTACTGCATGGTGGGCCGGTACATTTTTGTATATAACTGTATTGGGTTCTCAGACATTTACCCGCTTGCTATCATACGCAAGTGTGGAATGAAGGCCAAAAGGAAACGATGCGCTCGTAATCTCGCATACCTAGGACAAGTTAGGGCGTATTGATGTTAATGTTTATTCCCTAAATTTAGAGGCTCTAAAGTTACTATAGGAGAAAACAGACTTATCTTATAATCGCGGCACCTGGGTGGTTGCCACGGCACAGCCTTGCAGGTTGATTATCGAATTCGTAGATTCCTACGGCAATTGAGAAATGTTTGCCTGGTATGTTAATTAAGGTGTCAGTAACAGTGTAGAGAGATGGAGCCTCTTGGCTTCGCTTGTCTTAAATTTCACACAGGGACGTTGGCTTCGCCTCATTGGGACAGGTTGCAGGTGTTAGCTGCAGCCTAGTTACCCTGGAGCCAACCAAAAAACGTCAATTTGCTCAGCAGGACTTAGTAGGTATCTTGAAGGTCTCAGGGTAACGATGCAGAGTTAAAGCGTGAGGCTCGGACCAGAAGGACGTAGTCAATGCAGCTGTCTTAAGTTACAGACAAGTCAGTTCAAGTGGGCTTAGCTTAATTCAACTGTGACAGGTCAATCGATGGCACCTCTACTTATACACAGAAAGAAGTTTGACCTGCAGCACTGTTGGCAATTCATGAACTTGAAGGTTCCAAATGGATAAATGGAGAGCAGTTTCGTTAATAATCTCGCATACACACGGGAATAAACTCTGTGTCGCAGGCCTGCAGGTTATTCAGCGGGTCAGCCAAGGTGATGTCCAACGTGAAGCAAATGCTGCTGCTGCCGGGGCTGCCGGTGATGGAACTGTCCTGGATTTGGGTACCTGATGTGATTAAAACAGAGAATGAATACCGATAGTTTTCGAGATTTGCAGCCCACAACTGCTATTACCGTCTGGTACATATTCCTTGAAAATAAAAAGGCGCTGAAGTTACATAGTTTCAACCCCATCCTTTAATACCAACTTCATATCTTTGTTGTCACCAAAAATAGCGAAACCCCCGCAGAAAATTATTAATTCAGGTAAAGGTACAGTCAACTTGACAGCACTCTTCTACAAGAGACCAACACGCACTGGTTCTTGATGCACATATGTCAACTGGCCCCAGAGGTGAACGGCTGCAGTCGACCACAGATCGTCAAGAGCAACAGCGCCAGCGACGAAAGGCTCTTATGCGGCGACAAACTGCAATCCCCGACCATCCCCATGTCTCGTTAGGGTCATTACCTCACACAATTGCATCCCCACACCGAATGCAGACTCAGCAATCCACGAGCGAGAACTCGCCTGCTGACAACAATACCGAACCTACGCTATCCGTGCCTGACAGCGACGTACCACCTTCTGCTACTGCGGATACCAGGTAGTTATTATAGAATTAATTTATATTCATACCAGTCTCTATTAGTTTGGGTTATTTGCCCTAATGTAGCTGTATAAAAAATTATGACTCTGTCTCCGGGAAGCATAGCCTGCTACTAATAAATGGAAAGATGGTATCATCACAAACCTCTAACTCTGCAATTAACAGGTTTCGGATATCTTATTAGGATCGTTATTATTGCTCCGTGTGTGATCTTTATTTTCATTATACATAAATACTCTGAAACCTGTTCCAAGTTCA